>PYAF01003203.1:240252-294887 GCA_007407185.1 Glycine tomentella
TTGTTTTCGAAATCCCCGGAAAGCCTCGAATGCTAGCAAAATAAAATAAATCTTGGATGAATCTTTGAGAAACATAAATACTTAAGTACTCAATATAAATTTACTAGATTAGGGCAAATTTCAATAGATATCCTTAATCAAAACACAAGATAAGTGCCTTAAATATAACCCAAATTTCGCTAAGATATGACACTTATCACTTAGTGACACCCTGTTGCTTATTAACGTCGCAACATCTACCTCCTGATTTATTATAATACCAAGATTTGACCTCAACAGACCACTGATCTCTTTCTTAGTGTAGCTCGTGTTTGTGTGATCAAGGATACGACCTGTAATAGGCAGATGTAAAAGACATGACATCATTGAGGGTTATTCTCTCCAACAGGAAGGTGGAAGAAGAAGGTCTCCCTGTGCCATCTCTCAATAAAGGCGTTGACACCGCCTTTATTCACAGATGTGTACCATGCCTCATACAAGCCCTTAAGCCTTGACCTATTCACGTACCCCTTCATCATCGGTTAGGTAAGGTAAGGCATAACATTGCCACCATGGCTGACTAGCTTCAGCACTGCTTTAGGCTCACTGATCCATACACGCCTAGTTGTGTGCTCCTTATATGACCGAAGCAGAGTCAAATCCCTAGGGCCTTCTCCAAACGGGGGTCCAATAATATGGTCAATAACCAATATTTGTGCCTATGCCCCAGGTTGTGATTATGGTTGTGGTTGTGCCTCTACCTCAACTGCTTGTGTTAGATACAGAGAGAGCTGGAAAAGGATTAGCATGAGGATGAAGCCATGTGTCTTAAATAAATTTTAGCTTTTTACATGCCATTCAATTGAATACATTTGAAATTTGTTAAGTTGTTTAAGAGGCTCATCTTATGATCCCTTGCATTGCATAAACATGATCATTGGCACAAATACATGATTTGTGAAAAGAGAAAAGGTTTTCATGTGTGCATAAAGAAGCAAATCTCTCATGGTTAAGTTTTGGAAAATCATATTGTGCACTAATTTAATCGATTACCAGCATTGGTAATCTATTACTTAAGCCATGAAGAACTAATTAATCGATTACAAGAAAATGGTAATCGATTACACAATACAAAACACATAATATTTCTCCCTGAGTTAATTGATTACCATCTAATCGTAATCGATTATATTAACATGTTTTGAAACAGAGACAAACTATGATAATCAATTACAAGTCATTTTAATGGATTACATTGTTCATATATCTTTTCCAGAAAGAACTAAGAACACTTTAATCGATTAAATAAGATATTAATCAATTACTTAAGTGAAAATAATCAATTACATGGACGATTTAATCGATTACATTCAGTTGAATAAGTTTTCTATAAAAAGTTGTTGGGTCTTTTATTTTGGACAGAACTTGATTTTGCGTATTCACAATCACTTTCAAAATCCCCCACATTCTGAGAAAAGATATACTGAGATACATAGCTCTTTTTCAAAACCAAGAAACACATGCATCATTGATCAAGTTATTTTGAATTAGATTTGTCAAGAGTTTTCATGGAGAGCTTATTTCAAGATTGCATTCTTTTCAACCTAAGTTTGTTTGGTAAATTTATTCTCTCATGTTTTGAGAATCATAAGGTTTTATCTCTCTTAAATTCTTGCAGTGATTTGTTTGTTTACTTTTGTTTCTTGTAAGTTCTTAGTTCGAAGAGGTTCTTTAAATCTTTTCTAGAGTAGGGTTCTCTAGAGGGAAGAATAGAGAAGGGTTCTCTATTTATTGATCATTAGAAATCTAAAGGGGTTTTAGATTCCGTTTCTTTATCTAGGGTTGATAAAGGTGATCACTTTTAAGCTTGTAAAGTACAGATTTTGATTAGAGCCAAGGTTTGGTTAGAATAAATTGGTTGTAGCTTCTCTTTTGAGGAGTGAACAGTATAAATTTGGTGTTCTCTTAATTTTCATCTTGTTGTCTTAATTTGTTTATCTTGTGGTTAATCTTTTGAGATCAACTGATAGATTTTCTGCTATTGCTTGAAGTGAAGGGTGAATCTTGATTGATTGAAAGTTTCAGTTTTAATAAGGGGGTACTTGTGATACGATCTTTAATCCCCTGTTAGTTTTCAAAGAGATTTTTAAAGTCCCTATTTTAACCAATTGACCCCCCTCTTGGTTAATTGTGTGTGTTTATATTGTTTTCAGCCTGAGGTTGTTGTTATCGTCAAGCCAACTCTGCATCATAATGTGCTGATGTAGTCACAAGTCGTTGCCATATTCCTCCATATTTATATTTGATGCATAGACAGTATGTTTTGTGTGAGCCATATAAAAATATAAAGCATATGAAAATTAAAATAAGCACAAAATATTAATTAAACAATACATTAAATAATATATTAAAAATAATTTCATAATGGAAATACGATTATGTTGTTTTTCTCAACCAAGAACACAACAAAATCGTGTTTTTGTTGTTTTGTTTTACAAAACAAAAGAAACACAACCAAAGTACGATTTGTTGTGTTTCTCAGCCCCTAATACAAAGAAATCTCATTTTCGTTGTGCATAAGAAAAAAAATCTTAACAATCCTGACAGATGAAAATGAGAAATGAAGGGAGAAAGGAGTTGGAGTGTTGGACGCACCCACAGGTAGGAAGATAAAATGGTGGGGAAGGGAAGAGAATGAGAGGGAGTGGGGAAACAACCATAAGAGAGGAAGAGGAAAGGGAGTGAGACGTTTGAGAGGAAGGGGAAAGGGTGGGGTGAGAAGAATGGGGAATAGAGAAGTGGTGTGGGTAGGATAAATGACAGTTTGGTCTATTCTCACCATTTTTCAAAAAGTGGTAGTGGGAATAATAGTCCCCTTGTGATAAACACATGGAATTTTATCTGGAGCTAAAAGTCCATTTAGGCTAATAAGGGTTCAGGTAAGGTGTTTATGGATAATTTTTTTACATTTTTGGATCATGCTTTCATTATGCATCATTTTTTTATGGAAATCTAGTTCAGTTGGTTGAATATACTATGTGAGTTATTGTAAATTATATAAAAAAATCCTATGCATCGTTTTTTTAGAAATAATTATTTTTTTTCAAAAGTCTTAAAATTGTCAAAAATATATTATTTTAAAATAAATTCAATCAAATATATGATAACTGCTAAGAATAATTTAATTGTTAATTACAACGTAAAAGATAAGTTTTTCTAACCAAGTGAATGAATACAAGTGATTAATGTGCTGAAGTTAAGGTCGAATCGTTTGGATACTATCCGAGTTCGATGATTGGCATAAACAATTCTTAGTTAAACTTTACTTATCTCCCAGCTAAACTCTGGATTAGTCAAAGTTCTTTTCTTCTGATGAACCAGAGGGTTAAAACAAAAAAAAAAAGATAATTTTTTCTAAAATTACCTTTTAAACATTTGTCAAACCTAAATGATATTTGTGTCGACATTGTTTAAACATTGGAATTAAATTTCGTACCCTGTACCAAAGTTCTTCTTAACTGTATAAACCAAAAATAGTTACTAAGATAATTACAATAATTCACACATTTTAATTAATTTAACTGAGTTAGTTTCTGTTTTGGTCCTTATATCAAAGTTAATATAATATTTCTTTTAACGATAAAAATAGAAGAAATCACGTGTAAGACAGTAGTTAAAGAATAGTAAAATATATATTGTTTAGAGAAAAAATATGTATTAATAATATAAAATAATTTTATATTATTATTTAATTATAATTCACCATATATAATAAATTTATTATTTTTTTATAAAATTATCTCAAAAAATTTATACCAAATTATCAACTTGATTTATAATTAAATTATGGTATAAATTTATTTATGATTGATTTACGATTGAATTATGGTGTAATTTCTTTTACATTGAAAATGTATCAGCATTCAACTTTATTATTTTTATGCATTTTGTCGGTAAAGCAACCATCTAGAATGTAACAACCTAAAAAGAGTATTCCTAGAAGACATTAAAATACCAATTTCCCGAGAATTCATATCAACCATTGAAAATTTAGTGCCACCACCCTAAATTAATGTTGGATACTTGGATTCCCCTTGTTAAGTCTTCCTTTTCGGCCTCCAAAATCAAAAATAGATTATTTGCAGCCCTATATAAAGCTCGTGTGTATCGTGTCCTATTCTCATTCAGATACTTCAACCTTCAATAACATTTAGCAATTTCAATTCCCTCTATCTCCACTTCAATCATTCTTCAAAGGAGCCTTAATTACATTATTCTAAAGAGCAAAGGACTCTGCCAAAGTTTCAATCACAAATGGTGAACAACGTGAAGTCCATTAACAATATTTGGGGTGAAGTTGCACCCACCCTCCTAGTCCTACAATCCCATTATAAGAGATCTTCACGTTGTTCCAAGTTAGAGCCAATTATCGAAGAAGAACCACACGGGGCTGGAATTTTGAACAAGGGTGTATTTGTTTCTATGCCTTTGTTACTCTCGGGCTTTCTATACATTTTCTTGTTTAGAGGATTATCAATATGAAAGAATTTTCCAATTGTTAGAAGAGAAAAAAATTTTAATAAACGCAGAAATTTCTTTATGGGTAATCTAAGATATGAAGCTTTGGTCAATCGTTAATGCCAGTAAAATGAAATTAATTTTGTTCGTTTACATTGTCATCGCTGTAGTTTATTTGTTTGTTCTTCGCTTCGATCTCTTTTATTGAATAATTTACTATGCATTTTTATTAGGTGTATTGCAAATTACAATCGCAGGTCTCTAATTAATATCCGATGAAGTGAATGTTAAGTTAAAGATTTAAATAACAAAAAAAAAAATTAAAATAAATTAAATTTGTAAAGTAAAATAAAATGTCATATGATATCTTTCTTATTTTACAAAATCATACGATATATTTTTTTTTTTTACAAAATCATATAGTCCCACTATCTAAATTATGCCTTACTATTCCATTTTGTATAAGTTTATTCATTATAGATTAAATTAATTTTTTTTCTCTCTTATTCTTTTTATTATAGAAATGTTGTACGTATTTTATATTGAAGAAAATTTCTAATAAAATTGAGTAGAAAGAGCAAAACATGTAAGATATTTCTAATTATGTCACAATATAAAGTTGTTATTGGGATGTTAGATTGTTATTGTAGTGATGACATTGATTTTGTTTGTGAAATAGTATTGGGTTAATGTAGTATTTTAAATAATGTTAATTAAACAAAGATGAATAAAAACTAAATAATCTAAGTAAGTTTAAATAAATTTTATTTAACTGAATTTGATAGTGAAATAATAGATATCATTAGAATGCGGGTTGAATAGTGAGTTAGATAAATATGAAAGTTTTTTCGTAAAGAAATGATGTTTATAAGAAGATATGCTAAAAATCAAGTTATTGAAGGTATTGTCCTTTGAATGAAAAAAAAATAATTTTGTTGAAAACAGAAGACTATTGTCCAATGCTTGATAAAATAGTGTTTTTACAAAGGTTTTCAAATAAATACTTGTGTACCAAGCACAAGAGAATATGAGTCAAATAACATAGAGAAGTAGAAACACTTAAGTTTATATTAGTTCACTCAAACAGAGCTACGTCTAGTTCTCCTTTACAAACTTGTGAAAAGGTTTCACTAATCAAAGCTTGATTACAAAAAAGTATTTTCTCATGTCACTCCCGGCTATAACAGTATTCTCAAGGCCACTTTTGACACACCCTTAGACTCCCCCTGAATCTAGTTAAGACACCCAAATATTGTTTAATACTAAGTCAATCCTGATTTTCACAAACAAAAATGTTTGAATGAATACACAGATTCAAATCACTCAATAGAGTGGATAAGCTTGAATACAAGAAAATAACTTTGAAAATCAAATGATGATTTTCTTAAGCATAATAGTGTATCTTCTAATGACTTCATAGAAATATCACTTCAAATTCTCTTACGTGTTTTTCTCTTCTTTTTTTTCCTTGATAGCAGAGCTTGAGTCGCCTTTTATAGACTTCAAGGAATAGACCCGTTACGGGATTTGCGCTTTCCTTGAAATGACCATTGTCTAACATCTTGCAACGTGTCGTATTCTTGTGGAGAGGGAAAGAACAAAAGTACAGACTATTGCAAGTGCGCTTCTCTTCAACGAATACGACCTATGAGGATTATACTCTTGTGATATCTTTTATTTTCATGTTCTTGCTTCCAAGAAAAGCTCACGGTTTTCTTCATCAATTCATTCAAAGGAGAAGCAATGGTACTAAATGCCTTCACAAATCTCCTATAAAAGCTAGCTAAACCATGAAAGCTTCTCACATCCTTCACACCTTTTGGAGTTGGCCACTCCATGATGGCTTTCACTTTCTCTTGATCCACTTGGACTCCTTGAGCACCTACTACAAAACCTAGAAACACTACTTGTGAAGTGCAAAAAGAACATTTATCAATTGCTTCATACAATGTTTCCTTCCTTAGCACCTCCAAGACACTTTTTACATGCATCAAATGATCATTTAAATTGGCACTATAAACAAGAATGTCATCAAAGTACACTACCACAAATTTGCTTATAAAGTGTCTAAGAACATGATTCATAAGTCTCATAAAGGTACTAGGTGCATTAGTCAAACCAAAAGGCATAACTAACCATTCATAAAACCCAAATTTTGTTTTGAAAGTCATTTTCCATTCATCCCCTTCCCTCATCCTTATTTGATGATAACTACTCTTAAGATCAATTTTAGAGAAAATAGTAGCACCATGCAATTCATCTAAAAGATCATTAAGCCTAGGGATGTGATGTCTATACCTTATGATGATATGGTTGATGGCCCTACAATCCATGCACATTCTTCAAGTTCCCTCCTTAGGCACAAGAATAATAGGCATAGCACAAGGGCTCATGCTCTCACGGATCCACCCTTTGTCAAGTAGTTTTTCCACTTGTGTTTGGATCTCCTTTGCTTCCATGGGGGAAGTCTTATATGCTGGCCTATTTAGGAGTGAACAACCTAGAATCAAGTCAATTTGGTGCTCTATGCCTCTCAAAGGAGGCAAGCCATTAGGCACTTCTTTTGGAAAAATATCTTGATATTCCTCCAAAAGTGATTGCATAGCTTTGGGCAAATTTTCACCTTCTTTTTCAACATGTAAACAAAGAGAGTTAGGAAGCATAAAATAAAGAGGTTTTTGTGTCAATAACACCCTCTTGTTTTGTTTTTCACTCAAGAACAAGTTCTCTTTAATGTCATGAATGTTTTTGCTCTCATTTTCTTTCTCCTTTCTTTGCTTTCCACTAGTTTTTCTTTTTGGAAGCTCACTTTCTTTGTCTTTTTTTTGTGCAGAAATTTTTTTATCAAGTGCAGTATTTTTTTTCAAATCCTTAAGTATTTTCTCTTTCATTATCACTTGATCCTCACACACTTGTCTAGGACTCAAAGGCCTCAAAATAATTTTCTTGCCTAAGTGCTCAAACTCAAAAGTGTTCTCCATGCCATTGTGTATCACTTTTCTATCATATTGCCATGGCCTACCAAGAAGGATATGACCAACCTCCATAGGTAAAATATCACAAAGAACATTATCATTATAAGCATGAATAGAAAAAAGGAATGAGCACTTGAGAATTTACCACCACTTCTCCACTTTCACTAAGCCATGGATGCTTTGTGGTTGACAAGTGTAATTTCTCCACAAGTCTTGTGCTAGCCACATTGGTGCAACTCCCTCCATCAATGATAAGTGAGCACACTTTCTTTTCAACTAAACACCTTGTGTGAAAAATATTTTCTCTGTGACTTTCCTCTTTTTCTAGGCAAAAATTGCTCAACATTCCCCTTACCACCAAGAGATCACCCTCTTTGGCCTCCACTAGTGTGAGTTCTTCTTCTTCTTCACTTGAAGAATTATTTGAGTCACTTGAAAACTCACTCCTTATGCCTCCATCTTCAAGCAAAATCATAGTTCTCTTGTTGGGACATTGGGAAGCAATGTGACCCTTACCAAGGCACTTAAAACACTTGATATTGCTTGATCTTTTAGGAGTTGGATCCACAATTTTTTTGTTTGGGATCTCCACCCTTTCTTCCATATTTTTCACATGAGAAACCTCCATTTTAGGTTTGTCTTTCCAGGTGGAAGTTGCAGCCCCATTGGTATTGAAAAAAAGAAGCTCTTCTCCTTTTTAGTTGTTGCTCCACCCTTTGAGCTTTGTGGACTAGCTCCTCAATTGTAGCATAAGAATGTAGCTCCATCACATCTTGAATTTCTCTATTCAAGCCATGAAGAAATCTAGCCATTGTTGCTTCTTGGCTCTCCACAATTTCAGCCCTTATCATCATCAATTATATTTCCTTATAGTAGTCATCAACACTTTTGTAGCCTTGGAAATGTCTTTGAAGCTTGTTGTGGACTTCTCTTGCATAATAAGTGGGGGCAAATATTCTTCTCAAAAGCATGCCTTCAAGTCATCCCAAGAATTTACTCTTCGCCTCCTCCTCCTCCCTATGTCCATTTGAATTTGGTTCCACCATATCAAAGCATCGCCACCAAATTTTAGAGTTGTTAGAGTAACTTTCTTTTCTTCATTAAGTTGTTGGCATGAGAAAATTTGTTCTACTTTCATCTCTTACTCAAAGTACTTTTTGGGATCATTATTGTCAAGGAATTTTGAAATTTTTATTTTCACTCCACCCAATCCTCCTTTCCTCCCTTCTCTTGCTTCTCTCCTCACCCTCCAATCTTCTTCATCTCTATTTCCCTTCCTAGGATTGTATCTCCTATTTTCTCTTCTATCATTATTTTCTTTCCTATCCTTGCTCTCACTCCCCTCATCATAATAATTTCCTCCATGAGAGGAAGCATACTCACTCACCCTCCTACTACTACGAACCTCTCCATCCTCACTTCCCATTGGATGACTCCTCCTTTGGGTCTCCCTTTGTAACTCTTCAAACCTTGCATCCATTTTGGTTTGCAAGTCTTCCATTTGTTTCATCATGGCTCTCATCAACCTAGAGTTCCTAGGTGACAAAGCCTCATCTCCTATTGAGCTCATCCTTAAAAAAAATGGTTAGCAAAATCACAAGTATATAAGGAAATTTCTCTCCACTCTCTAAGTGTTTGCCACTCTCACTCGTGTTTGCACACTTTATAGGATTTTTCTATAATGTTCTTTCTTGCCTTTTTCCACTCTTATTCCTCTCTATAGTTCTTAAGCAAAAACTTCTAATCAAATCAAGCTTCTTTACTATAGTGAAATAGGAAATAATTCTAGGCTAGACTGAAGAGAACAAGAACAAGAAAACTCTAAGACAAAACCTTGGAAATTTTAAGAGACAAGCAACAAAAGAAAATTTGGGAAAAGCACATTTTCCACCATTACTGATGCACACATTAATTCACCCCGAATCGATCCCTCGTATTCGAGAATTCTAAGGATATTTACCGAATATGGATCCCTCGCATACGAAGTAAATAACCCAGCATTACAATCATAATCTCGTGCTATTTGTAATCTAAACGTTATGCTCTATTCCTAGCAACGTAACGTAAAGAGTAAAATCATTCAGTTCAGATCCTAAGGGCACTTTCCAGTCAAGCTTAGAATTTTTTTTTTCATGAAACTAGTGATCAAGTAGAATCAAGCATTAAGAAAATAATGAAATCACCAGAATGAGTAGAAAAGATTCATACATATTTCAAATATTAAAGGAGATACATAAGGGTATAAAAGATTACATCTAATCCTTAGGAGAAACTAACCGATCATGGTGCAGAGCAAGAGATCAATAGAAAACATGACGAAGGTAGCGATCCTAGGCCAGTTCCTGCAGAGTTTCCACTTCTTTTCTCTCTTCTCTCACTTATTTCTATGTTCCCTAAGTGTTTCCCACGTTCCTTCTCTCTAAAAATACTCCAAGCATCCCTTTCTCCAAGTTTTGCCTGGCTATTTATAGGTTTTGGTGTCCTACTTAAGTCCACTCGCCCAGGTGAGCCATTTTGCCTTGGTTCACTTGCCAGGGCGAGCTAATGCACTTTTTCTGGAATGTTCACTCGCCTGGGCGAGCTATTTACCCTGCTTCCACTCACCTGGGCGAGTTAAAGAATTAATGTTGAAGGAAGCTACTCGCCTGGGCGAGCTCTTGGCCATTTTTGTTGCAGAAAATTTCCTCCATTGCCCTTTTGTCCTTGTCTTGGTTGCTTCGGATGTTCCGGATACAATTCATACCAATCAAAACACCGGAATTTAGTGGATGAATCTTCCAAAATGAAAATAACATACTTATATATGTACTAACTACAAAACAACTAGGATTAGGGCAATTTTATAATCAAATTCATTGAAATCAAAGGATAAGTGCCAACATTATAATCTCGAAAGTAGCTAAAATATGGCACTTATCACCACCCCTAACCTAGAATCTTGCTTGTCCTCAAGCAATTTGTAAGAACAACTACTAAATAATAGGAGTATAAAAGACAATATTTTAATATATGAACATGCTTTTGTAAAGAATCAACTTTCAAAAGTGGTCAGATCATCTTCATAATCAGCAATGAGAAATGAAAGTACAAAAGATGAGTTTCACTAAACCAAATGAGGTTAAGATCAATTCACATGTTGTTTATAAAGAACATCAGAGAAAATACTTTGATTGATTTTAAACAGAGGAAACCTCTCAAATTCTGCCACAGGTAAGTGTTTGTTTCTCAATTCTAACACTGATATGTCATAGATTAATTTTGCAGTTCATGTCCCATCAAATCAAAGATAAGTACATAATTATCATGGATCATTAGGACTTTTAGGGTTGGGCCTGGCTTTGAAGGAAATCTTGGTTTTTTTGGATATTCAAAGTTACCCTAAGAATAGGAGAGCAAACAAAGATAAGACAAACTATTATCACTTCCTATTTCTTTTTTCTTTATACCAAGTTTATCAATGTTTCTCATATCAACCTCCTAATCACCCAACTTTATAGAATTTAGAACATTCTGTGCAATTTAAATCACAAGAAATTTGTTTCCTTTTTCTTTTCTTCTTTTTCTTTTCCTTCTCTTTCGTTTCCTTCTCTTTTATAGCTTTAGCCACATTTAAAACAAATTACTTTTCATCACTTTAGCCATCCAAATGATAGAAATTTCCAACAAAAATCCCTTTTGCTCTCCTAACCTAAGTAAGGTAGGAAATTCTTAACCTAGGTTAGTGTTCCAACAAAATCATAAGTGTTTAGGCTCAAAAAGGCTAGCAAATGGTAAATCATTGTATATTGGGATAGCTTTTTGGCCAGTGGCTTTAAAATGTTCAAGAAGAAAGAAGGCCTAAATCATATCTATGAATCATATGTTATGACAATTAGAAATTTATTCAAAATCAACTATAAAACATATCAATGAGGACTCTCAAATGTAATTTCTGTGGGTACACACAGTCACTAGGCTTAAGGCTTGTTTCCACGTTCGAATCAAATTCAGTATTTTTGAAGTTTATTTTTTATCAAGTTCATATAAAAAGATCTGCCTTCATTTGGTATTTGGAAAGTCATTCCTTTGTTTTTCTTTCTCAAAGTTTCCAAAAATAATTTCATTGAGTTCTGATCTAAAAAGCATTTTTCAAATCTATTGATTCTTTTCAAAACATGTTGTGTTTCAGAAATATTTGTCTTTTTAAATCCCAAAAAGATTTATATGTATTCTATACTAACAAAAAATTTATCAAAAATGTGTACTTCCTAAAAAGAGGGAACTCTCTGTGTACACCATTAGAGTTGCACATAACAAAATAAAAATCATAAACGCGCGAAATTTTTATCTAAGCAAAAAGTAAATAAGAAAATAAAGTACTAAATTTAACACAAAGTAGTAAAGAAACATAAAGACTATATCACAGATTTTTGAAGATCATGGTTTTGAGGAGCTCAGTCTCTCCTCCATTTGAAGTTATCAATAGAATCTGCCATGTCCTCATCATCATCTGCTTTGAAAAAGAATAGGCCTACTCCCAAGCCCTGAAATGGTAGCTCTAACAAAACAGATGATATGTTTAAAAACATAAGACATAAAATTAAAAAGTAAAGTTAAGATATGATTCAAAAACATAAGACTTAAATTTAAAAGAAAGCTTAAAAATACTGAGTTGCCTCCCAGGAGCACTTCTTTAACGTCTTATTAGCTGGACGCCTTTGTTATGGCTCAGGCTTCCATCAATTGGACAGTAGTGAAGAGCCATTGGCTTCTTTTTTTTCCTTCATACTTTTCATTTGTTTCTTTTTTTCTTCAGAAACACTTGAATTACTGGTAACTGGTGTCTTTAAATCACCTGTAAGAAAACATTTTTAAAATGTTAAGGTACTACGTTTACCTCCATTATTGATTCTTGATTTTTCTATTCCTCTGATAATTCTTCAAAGGCAGATTGCTGGTAAAGGATTTCCTTGAAAGCATTTAATTCACTCATCTCCTTAAATGCTTCCGTCAATGTTTTCTCTGAACAATCTTTGCTTTGAATTGGCCTCTTGGAGTCAGAAATTACTTCATCCAAGACATCTACTCTAAAGCACTCCCTTGGTTCCTTTGGGTTAGCTTACGTGTTTGCTGAAAAATGTCCACTTCTATGCTCAGACAGTTGTTTCACAAGCTGTCCAACCTGAACCTCAAGATTTTTAATGGAAGCATCAGTTTTCTTATGAATGTTGATGGACATATGCATAAACTGAGTTAGAGTGTATTCCATTTTTGAAATTCTATCAGGCTGAGCTTGTTGTTGTTGTTGTTGTTGTGGACACATATTTGAAGAACCTACATAATAATTGTTAGAGGGACCTGCAAAAGAAGAGTTAATTGGACCATTATATGCATTATCATTTTGCTATCTATATCCATAAGGCTAGTTTGAACCTGAACCACTTCCGTAGCCTTGGTAATTTCCTTGAAAGTTCCGTTGAGGTCTGGTCTGATTCTACAATAATGGGCCTTATCATGTTGGCAATCCCCAGGTGCTGAACAGTGGTCATTCTGATGGTCACCACCATAGAAATCACATCTTAGACTTTGTTGAACTGGGTATGTTTTATGTGGTCCACCTTGCTGAAATTGTTGAGGAAGTTGGCATATCTGTTTTGTTAAGGCCTTTAGTTGTTGAGTCAAGAGTTTATTTTGAGCTAGAATGGCATTCTGAGTATCCAGCTCCATTATACCTTTCCTTTGAATCAGAGATCTATCATGATGAGACTGGTAATCACTGGCTGCTATGGAGTCAATGATTACAATTGCTTCCTCCGGGCTCTTTGACATCATCATACCTCCAGCTGAGGCATCAAGAATCATCTTTGTTTGAGGTCTCAAACGACTGTAGAAAATATGTAGTTGTGCAGCATTATCAAAATTATGGTTTGGGTACCTCCATAGTAAAGATTTGAATCTCTCCCATGTCTCACAGAAAGGTTCATCAAAACCTTGAGAAAAAGTAGCAATGGCTAATTTTGCGCTTATGAATCTGGCTAGAGGAAAGAATCTTGCAATGAATTTTTCCTCCACTTTTTCCCAAGTGTTGAAACTTTTGTTTGGTTGGGACTAGAGCCAAGTTTTTGCCTTACCTGTCAAAGACAATGGAAAATCTCTGAAGAATACAACTTCAATATCTTTATCAGAAGCTCCCATGGTACTACATAGTTCTATGAAGGTAGACAAATGTGTGCATGGATCCTCATGGTCCATCCCTACAAAGGGATGTGAGCCAATCAAATTGAGTAATGCTGGCTTCAGTTCCACAACTTTATTGTTGAAAGGAGGAATGACTATGCTGTTATAATGTTTTGGTCCTTGTTGGTAAGCATAGTCACCAAGAGTCCTCCTTGGTGGTCTATTTTCTTCTCCTCCTCGATCAGCCATATTATCAATTACAAGTGGCTTTTCTGGTGGAGAATCAATAGAAGAAGTTTCACCTGGTGGCTTATTGGTTGTTTGTTTCTTTTTCTTCCTATTTTTCCTTTCTACCTTAGTAATTTTCGGATCAAATAACGTTTTATCTGCAAAAAATTTATCTCGCATATATAGAAAAAGAACAAACTACAACAACCCATAAGTACCAAGGTTAGTGAAAACAAAATATAACAAGAGAAAATTTATACAAAAATAAAATAACGAAAGTAAAGAAAATGTCATACTAAACTGAAAATGTAATCTAAAAGAAATCAGTAGGCGACTCAAGTCCCCGACAACGGCGCCAGAAACTTATTAGACTTTTGGGAAGCGTACCAATTGTCTTTGTAAGTTACAAAATTTATAAAAGATCGTCTTCATAGGAACATGAGCTATTCAGTTAATTTAAATAAAAATAACAGTTTAATAGGTTATATACAACAAGTATAGTCGGAGTTTTTGTTGGTTTTGCAGAAATAACAAAAATAACAGAAATAAAGAAATTATGGAAATACGTAAACTAATGAATTTAATTAATTGAAGAGAACGTAGGATTGAGTTTCATCATTCATACCCTCAGTACCCATTTAATATTACCATGTATAAATCATTTTCTACCATTACTGATGCACACATTAATTCACCCCGAATCGATCCCTCGCATTCGAGAATTCCAAGGATATTTACCGAATATCGATCCCTCACATACGAAGTAAATAACCCAGCATTACAATCATAATCTCGTGCTATTTGCAATCTAAACGTTATACTCTATTCCTAGCAACATAACGTAAAGAGTAAAATCATTCAATTCAGATCCTAAGGGCACTTTCCAGTCAAGCTTAGAATTTTCTTTCATGAAACTAGTGATCAAGTAGAATCAATCATTAAGAACAAAATGAAATCACTAGAATGAGTAGAAAAGATTCATACATATTTCAAATATTAAAGGAGATACATAAGAGTATAAAAGATTACATCTAATCCTTAGTAGAAACTAACTGATCATGTTGCAGAGCAAGAGATCAATAGAAAACATGATGAAGGTAGCGATCCTAGGCCCGTTCCTACAGAGTTTCCACTCATTTTCTCTCTTCTCTCACTTATTTCTAAGTTCCCTAAGTGTTTCCCACGTTCCTTCTCTCTAAAAACACTCCAAGCATCCCTTTCTCCAAGTTTTGTCTGGCTATTTATAGGTTTTGGCCTCTTGCTTGAGTCCACTCGCCCAGGAGAGTCATTTTGCCTTGGTTCACTCTCCTAGGCGAGCTAATGCACTTTTTCTGGAATGTTCACTAGCCTAGGGGAGCCATTTACCCTGCTTCCACTCGCTTGGGCAAGTTAAAGACTTAATGTTGAAGGAAGGTACTCGCTTGGGCGAGCTCTTGGCCATTTTTGTTGTAGAAAATATCCTTCATTGCCATTTTTGCCCTATTGTGCTTGTCTTGGTTGCTTTGGATGTTTCGGATACAATTGATACCAATCAAAACACCGGAATTTAGTGGATGAATTTTCCAAAATGAAAATAACATACTTATATATGTACTAACTACAAAACAACTAGGATTAGGGCAATTTTATAACCAAATTATTATGCCAGGAGCTTATCTTGTTCTTTGGACCAAGAGCGAACCTTGGATTTTGTAAAATAATATCATGAACCTGGATAAGGTAGTTCGGGTTGCGCATGCTGAGCTGTCCAAGGTAGACTGTTTAGTGGATAAGTCTGAATTTGGCAGGCGAGTGATGCGTCGATGATGATGAACTCTGCCAAAGTATGACCGTTTGATGTGATTTTTGAAAACATACATTATGTCCTCATTAATGTAAGCAATCGTGTGCCCCACCCAAGCACCATTACTTGTGCCCATGTATCATTCAAAGAGTGGACACGTTCTGGAACACATGCGGTAGTGGGTAAATGTGGTCAATGACGATGCTGGCTTCTAGGGGACATTTCAGAACCCCACAATAATCGTCGTTCCTCACTCCTCTTTAAGTAGATGGGATTTCTGCCATTTTCGCTACCTGTGTCCTTGTTTTCCTTAATCTTCTTCTTCATTCTTCTTCTTGTTGAAGCTTCCATTTTCTTTCAAGGAAACAAAAATGTCTGTCTTACCCATTTATGATTCTGTTCTAGGCATCGGTGGTAGTGATTCTGGTGGATTTGTTGAACAACACGTTATGCGCGATGTGATCTCCATTAGTGATTCATCTGAGGAGGACACTCATGGAGGTGCTTCCGATGGGTCCTGCTCTTCTAGGCGTAAGACCCATTCTCATCAAGCTGGCGAAGGGACTTCTCATCTTCGTCATCAGGCAAGGGTTTATGCCGCCTCTAGGGCGAATGAGCCTTTGCAGCTCACCATTCTTCCTCCTTCTTCTGCTTCTGAAAGGGCAAGGCCTACTGGTGTGAGGAATGCTAGGGCTTCCCTTCATGAGTGTCGCAATCGTAGTGCTGGATTGCCAACTCTTGCTTTTGTAGTGGCTGTTTTTGAGTGGGTGAGAGAGGATGTTTTGAAGTATAAGTCTTCTCTCACCTCTCCTGCTAGTGTCAATGTCATGTGTCAGCAACTTCGTCTGACAACACTTGAGGATTCCCGTAAGCTGATTATTGAAGCTTGTGGAGAGGACGAATTTCCTTTTAAGAGGGCGGCACTAGGAGCTCCACCATTCTTCTTCATGTATCATTGTCTTTTTGAAGTTCTGGGGCTTCTTCTCCTATTTTCCCCTTTTCAATGTGCCTTGATGGATTTTCTGAATGTGGCTTCTTCCCAACTCCACCTAAATAGTTGGGCAGTAGTGTTGGCATTTGATGTTCGGTGTTTCCACTTGAACATTTACCCGAGTGTTCAAGTCTTCTTATTTTATTTCCTGACTAAGTTGTCTGGAAAAGTTAGTTGGGTCTCCTTGCACAGTGTTTTGAAGAAACTGTTTGAGGTAGACACTAATGCTTTTCGTCGTTTCAAAGATCGTTTCTTCAAAATTTGTGAGAGTAGTGAGGTAGCAGATGGATTGCCTTTGATGCACAATCAAAATGGGGATGCTCGTTTCCCCTTTTATTGGCAATCTAACCCTACCAGGTTTTGATCATTTGATGCCCTGGTAGAGAGGTCGGACAGGGCGATCCTGTAGCTATTGCCAGCCTTTCTGGATGCTCGTGCTATCTTGTCTTTGTCTTCTATTGTTGACCTGGTGCTCCTTTATATAGTATTTTGTTATAATTTATTTTTTTTCTTTGGCTCTTTATCTGTATGTATGGCCTATCTTGACTTTTAACTTTCTTTTTGTTATACAGCCGCCCTCTATTCCCCCCAGCTAGAAGAGGGTCGACCTACTGTCCGAATTGGCCCTGTTGACATAGCTGTTGCATTCCCCAGCCCCTCTCCTTTTAAGCTGCCAAAGAGGAAAAGAGACAAGGTTGCTGGGACGTCTGGGCGTAAGAAGTCTCGGGCCGTCTGTGCCCCTCGTAGCCTGCACACAATGAGGGAGGCTGTTAGGCTTCGGCCTACTTCTCCTTCTCCTATCCGGGCTCCGACGCCTATCCGGGCTCCGACACTTGTAGTGGTTGCTGCCACTGCTCCTCCTACTGCTTCTCCTGTTGTCGTAGTTTCGTCCCCGCCTGTTGTTGTTGCTACTATGCCTTCTTCAGCTACCGCTCTGACTCTGCCCACCTCCTGACCTGCTTCTCCTGCCATTGCTACTCCATCTCCTTCTCCGCCTTCTTCGCCTGTAATGTCGCCGCTTGCTGCTTGTCTTGTTACCTCCCTCGAGTTTATAAATGTTCCTAGGCAGGTTGACTCTTTATGAAGTGTTGGGCACAGGCTTGAGCGAAAAGTGCCAACCCCTTTTGACAAGAGGCTGATTAGGTCGGCTGGTTCTCAACGCTCGCTTGATCCTCTCAAACTCTTTCTATAGAGAGGTCTTGCCATTGCAGAAGAGCATGGAGAAATGTACCAAGAGGCTATGAGCAGAGATGCTTCCTTGGAGCAAGATTACAACAAGTTAAAGGATGTTTTTTGCAGTGCATGGCGATTGGAGCACAATAGTTTGAACGACGCCACGGTGGCCCTTGTTGAGGTCGTTAGGTGTAACCGTCAGTTGTCTAGCAAGACTGGTGAAGCTTTGTCCAAGTTGTTGCGGACTAGGCTTGATGGTGATGAGCTGATCGTTCACGGCAGGGCAACTATTGCTAAGGTTGTGGCTGAGAAGGAAGAGCTAGCGAGAGCAACCTCCCTTGGACTTTTAATAAGGTCTACCCCATACTGGGAATTACGTACCTTTTAAGATCTACCCTGTACTGAGAATTATGAATCTTCTTCCAAGGACTTACCTTAGGTCTTGGACTTTTAATAAGGTCTAACCCGTAGTGGGAATTACAAACCTTTTAAGATCTACCCCGTACTAGGAATTACAAATCTTCTTCCAAGGACTTACCTTGGGTCTTGGACTTTTAATAAGGTATACCCCATACTGGGAATTACGTACCTTTTAAGATTTACCCCGTACTGGGAATTACGAATCTTCTTCCAAGGACTTACCTTGGGTCTTGGACTTTTAATAAGGTCTACCTCGTACTGGGAATTATGAATCTTTTTCCAAGGACTTACCTTGGATCTTGGGCTTTTAAGATCTACCCCGTACTGGGAATTACGAATTTTCTTCCAAGGACTTACCTTGGGTCTTGGACTTTTAATAAGGTCTACCTCGTACTGGGAATTACGAATCTTTTTCCAAGGACTTACCTTGGGTCTTGGGCTTTTAAGATCTACCCCGTACTGGGAATTACGAATCTTCTTCCAAGGACTTACCTTGGGTCTTGGACTTTTAATAAGGTCTACCTGGGAATTATGAACCTTCTTCCAAGGACTTACCTTGGGTCTTGGACTTTTAAGATCTACCCCATAATGGGAATTACGAATCTTCTTCCAAGGACTTACCTTGGGTCTTGGACTTTTAAGATCTATCCTATACTGGGAATTACGAATCTTCTTCCAAGGACTTACCTTGGGTCTTGGACTTTTAATAAGGTCTACCAATACTTGGGTTTAGAAACCTTGACGGTATATGAAAACTTGGGTTTATGAACCTTTGCAGTATACCAGGACGCATTCGCCCTGGATTTTAGTAGAATTTGTCAAGGGATGACCTTGGCAAGTACCAGGACACGATCCTGGGTTCTTTGTCGAAGCTGGACCTGGGAGAATGATCAGGTGATGGTTCCTAAAATTAGTCACAATCTTGCAACCTTGATGTTAGTGATAGGATAAAGGATATATGTTTTATTAATGCAACCTTTAATGTACATATTCCCTCCTTTATTCATCGGATGGGCCTCATTAAAACCTTTCAAGTGAAAAACCCCGTGGGAAAAAAGAACTTGAATAGGAAAAAGAGTACACCATCCAGCCTTGAGCTCCTTAGCTAAAATAGAACTTAAAGTGGGTAGCATTCCAAGTCCTTGGAATGTCTTTGCCATTGAGTTCCTGTAGTTTGTAGGAGCTGTTGTCCAGGTTGGTAATAACTCTGAACGGACCTTCCCAGTTTGGTCCAAGCTTGCTTGCGTGGGGATGCTTTCGGGCTTTACTCCGGACGCGCCAGACTAGGTCACCTAGCTGGAAGTTTCAAGGTTGAACTTCTGAGTTATATCTTCTTGTACTGCAGAGTTTGGTCGCTTCTTCTTGGATTCTGGCTATGTCTCTGAGCTCTCCACTAGTCTCTAGTTCAACTCTCATGTTGTCCTCATTGCATTGTTCCTTAAAAAGTATCCTTCTAGACGAAGGTTCCCCTAGCTCGACAGGAATCATGGCGTCAATACCATACATGAGGCGAAAAGGGGTTTCCTTTGTAGTGCTTTGAGGTGTGTAACGGTAAGCCCATAGTATGCTGGGGAGCTCCTCCTTCTAGAGACCTTTGGACTTGTCTAGTCTAGTGCGAAGAGCTCGTAATATGACTTTGCTGGCTGCTTCCACCTGACCATTAGTTTGTAGGTGCTCAATAGAAGTGACCAAGTGTATGATACCTAGCCGTGTGAGGAAATCCTCGTAGGTTTGTGCCTTAAATTGTGTACCATTATCAGTAACAATAGCATAGGGTAGACTGTATTTGCATATGAGATGTTTTCAGGTAAAGGTTTCAACTTCACTGGTTGTTATCTCTCTTAGTGGCTTTGCCTCGATCCACTTAGTGAAGTAGTCGATTGCCACCAGTAAGAACTTGATCATCCCTGGAGCTTTAGGGAATGGTCCCAAGATGTCCATACCCCACATAGCGAAGGGCCATGGAGAGGAAATGGTATGAAGGTTGTCAGGGGGAATTCGTGGGATTTTCGCAAACTCCTGACACCTTTTGCATTTAAGTGAAAACTTGAAGGTGTCAGTCCTGAGGGTTAGCCAGTAGTATCCTACTCATACTACTTTAGTGGCTAGGGAGCGTCTTCTTGTATGGAGTCTACAGATCCCTTCACGGAGTTCTCTCAGGACGTAGTCAGCATGTGAGCTGTCCAGGCACTTGAGTAGAGGCGTTGTCAGCCCTCTTTTGAATAATTCGCCATCCATGATGACGTAGTAGCTGGCTTTCCTCTTCAAACGTCGGGCCTCACTTTCATCTATTGGGAATGTTCCCTTTATGAGAAAATCTTTATAAGGGGTCATCCAATTGATCTCCTCTAACCCAACAGCCATTACCGCTTGGGAGTCAATGGTGGGTTTTTGGAGTATTTGTTGGATGATTGTTTTGAGGTGCCCAGTCTTTTCGGTACTAGCCAGTTTAGATAGTAAGTCAGTTCTGTTGTTACTCTCTCGAGGTATGTGATACATCTAAAAACAATCAAAACTGTCAATAAGTGTTTTGGCTAGATAGTAATACTAGAGGAGTAAGGCCTCTTTAGTTTGATACATGTCTGATATCTGACCATGGAAGAGTTGTGAGTCGGAATAGCATCTCAGACATTGAGCCCCAACTTCTTTTGTGAGTTTGAGTCCTGCTATGAGCGCCTCGTACTCAGCTTGGTTAATTGAGGCCTTGAAGTTAAGCTTGAGAGCTTGTTCCAGCGAGATATTGTTGGGTCCTTCAAGTATGATGCCTGTTCCGCTTTCTTGTACGTTGGATGCTCCGTCCACGTAAAGGTTCCACCAGTCTAGGGTGGACTTGTCTCTTCCTGCAAACTCTGCTAGGAAGTATGCCATGAATTGTATCTTCATGGGGTTGCGCAGTTCATATCGAATGTCAAATTCTAACAGTTCGACTGACCATGCCGTCATCCTGCCTGTTAGTTCTGGTTTTCGCAGTACCTGTTTGATTGGATAGTAAGTCTTAACTATCACTTGATGACTTTGGAAGTAAGGCCGAAGGCGCCTAGCAGAGGTGGCTAATGCCAAGGCTATCTTTTCAATCATTTGATAGCGTTTCTCAGCGTCATGTAGCATGCGGCTAGTGAAGTAGATAGGGAGTTGGTGCTTTGCTTCTTCTTGGATGAGTGTTGAGCTGACAGCTTCGTCTGTAACCGAGAGGTATAAGAGCAATGGTGCTCCCTGTCGAGGTCGACTCAAGACAGGTGGCGTAGTGATCGTCCTTTTGAATTCCTCGAATGCTTGCTCGCAGGTATCATCCCACAAGAATAGTTCTATCTTATTGAGCAGCTTGTAGAAAGGCTTGGCTTTCTCAGCAAGTTTTGGAAGGAACCTTGATAAGGCTGCTAGTCTTTCGTTCAACCTCTAAACTTCGTTAACGTTGGCCGAGCTATGCATCTATAAAATGGCTGAGCATTTGTCCGGGTTGGCTTCAATTCCTCGATGTGTGATCATGAAACCAAGGAATTTGCCACCGCCTACCCCGAATGTGCATTTTTTGGGATTGAGACGCATGTCGTACTTTCAAACTTCTTCGAATACTTCTTCCAGGTCTGCTACATGCTGGGCTACGCTTTGGGATTTGATGACCATGTCTGCTACATAGACCTCCACGTTCCGTCCGATCTGTTTTCTGAAGACGTAGTCTATTAATTGTTGGTATGTAGCTCCTGCGTTCTTGAGGCCAAAGGGCATGACTCTGTAGCAGTAGTTGGCATATTCGGTAATGAAGACCGTCTTTTCTTCATCTGGTGCATGCACCCTGATCTGATTGTAACCAGAATATGCGTCCAAGAAGCTTAAGATGTGAAATCCAGACTCCTCGTCGACCAGTCTGTCGATATTAGGTAGTGGATATGCGTCCTTTGGGAATGCCTTGTTGAGGTCTGTGAAATCTATGCACATGCGCCACTTTCCACTTGCTTTTTTGACCATGACAACATTGGCGAGCCAGGTAGAATACCTGACTTCTCTGATGAAATGGCTTTAAGCAGCTTGTCTACCTCTTCTTTCATTGCCTTTCATCTTTCTTCTCCCAAATTTCGCTTCTTCTATGTTATCGGCTTGGCCTATGGACATATTGCCAGCTTGTGGCATATGAAGTTAGGGTCAATACCTCTCATATCAGATGGTTGCCAAGCGAACAGAGATGCGTTCTTGCGGAGTACATCGGCTATATGTCTGTACTATTGGCTGGTAATCTCTTTGCTAAGCTGTGTGCATTGTCCGGGTTTGGTCCTGAGTTGCAGCTTGACTAGTTCTTTGATCGGTTTTGGTCCTTTGTTGATATTGTCATCGCGCGGATCCATGTCGAAGGTATCGTTATAACGAGCTGTGTAAACAGTCAGTGTATAAGGGATAGACTTTCTGTATATATTCATGACCTGGGTGGTGCCCCCCAAAGTGATACGATGTCTGTCTGACCTCCTGTTGGGAGGATATAGTACCACTTTAAGGCTTTCAACATAACATTGGCTGGCCTGCTTCTGGTCTGCCTTTACAGTGACAATTTCCCCGTCATGGTAGGGAATTTCATCTTCAAATGGGAGTGGAGACGATAGCTCCCAACTCGTTCAATATTTTTCTGCCAATCAGGACGAGATATGATGTGTTGGCATCTACAATATGGTACCTAACAGTAAAGCTCCTGGAAAGTGAACCCTGACCAAAAGTAGTCATTAGGTCAACATAGCCCAGGGTTTCTACCCTTTCTCCAGCGAAACCAAGTAGTGGATCTAGGTGAGGCTGTATGGAGCTTGACATCCAATTTTTGAAAATTCTTTAGATATAAAACGTCAGCAGAGCTGCCCTGATCAATGAGTACTTTGTCACCTTGAAATTGACGATTATGAGGGAAATGACCATGGGGTCATCCTGGTCGACAGGATTAATTCCCTCGAAATCTGCATTGGTGAATTTAATGGGAGGTAGACTTCGTAGTGGAGGAGCATTAACACAATTTATGTCAATGTCCCGAATGGCATGCAAGTGTCTCTTTCGAGATTGACTAGATGATCCTCCATATGAGAAGCCTCCTGCAATGGTATGAATTACACCGTGAATATGTTGAGCGATCTCCTCTTCTTGTTGACGATGGGGTTATGTTCGCATCTATGTTGCGGTTGTCATTGCCTCCCTCTGTCTTCTGCGTCATCTCTTCATCTATCATTATCTATGTTCCTGAACCGATCCCCTTGTCATCCCTCCTGTCTGTTTTCCACCGGGGAATTATCAGGTTTTTTTACGAACCGTGATAAATATCCCGCTTGGATATCAAGGTCCAACAATCTTCTGTGTTATGGCCCTGACCACGATGGTAGCGACAATATTTGTTAATGTTTTTTCCCAGCTTCGCGGGAGCTGGCAGTGTCACCTGTACTTCCATATTGAAGGCTTCTTCCATGATGGTGGCTTGATTGACCGTCAGGGGAGTGTATCTCTCGAACCTAGGTCCTTTTGGGAGAAGCTGCGACTTGTGCAACTTTTGCCTCTTGTCTGACCTCTGTGGGTCGACTTTGGTAGATACTTCGTATTTCTCTTGCTTCTGTTCAACTCGTCAGATTTCGTTTCTGAACTTTAACATTTCTTCCATCTGTATGTAACCTTTGGCTTATTCGCGCATCTCATCCATGCTAGAGGGAGGTTTCTTGCATAAACTTTCTACGAACTTGTCAGGTCGAAGAGCCAGCATCATGGAATGCAATGCTACCTCGGGATTGATGTTTCTAATCTGGACAGTCAGTTGCCCAAATCGTTTCATTAACCTGCGGAGAGGTTCGTCATCTGCTTGGCGTAGTGTCGCTAGTGCAGCGGATGTCAGTTTATAGGTTTGGCTAGTTGCGTATTGTGCCCTGAATTTTTCAACAACGGTGTCGAAACTGTCGATGGACCTCTCAGGGAGGCTACCATACTATGTTAAGGTTGTAATAGGAAGGCATCCAGATGTTCATCGGGGTCAGTGGTGCCATCATACCTCTCTAAATGTAGAGGTTCCAACCGAACGGAACATCGACTTCCCTGATGCGGTCGATGAGAGGATTGCGTCGTGTGTTATGCCTCTCTAGTTGGTAGCCCTGTGTTGAACTATGAATACCTGGAGCGTTGACAGTTTGTCGAGGATGCGATTCTCCTTGTGTATGTTCTTCTCTGGTGACAGGGGAATGTTCATCTCTCTGAGGATGTTTGGCTCTGGCTTCCTGTTGATCGCGGTCGGCTTTCAATAGTTGGATCTCTTCTTGGTATTTGTGTTCCATCTCTACCATGCGGTTCTGGAGTTGTTGAATGGTGTCGGCATTCGTCATGGTAGTTTGTGGGGGGTTAGACGCATCGACTAGGGTCTCGCGTCTAACGCTAGAGCGTGTACTGACCATGAATGCGTATCGACGAGTGATTTGAGTGCGAGCCCACAGGATAAATTTTACCTGGGCCCCACGGTGGGCGTCAAATTTTCTTACCAAAATCTAGAAATTCCACGTGTGGGCTAGATGTGATCTAGGTGGACTCCAAATTCTGCATGTCGGACTGTGATTCAGCTTTGTTTGGGAAAGGGACCTGCAAAACAAAATAAAGAAACTCCGACGCTCAAGTAAGTACATCAATTATAAGAGAATAACTGAGTGTTATAGAGAATATAAGTATGAGTATTGAAGCGTATACTCAAGTTTGAATTGGATGTGTTGTCTTTAGAGAGAACCTGTAAGGCTGTATTTATAGTGTGGAGTATGGGCCTTGGGCCTTGGTTTATTGATAATTTGTTGATAAGATAATAATAGATAATAGCAGGCAATTATCTAATTCAAATAGAAGATAATGTGTACCTCATTAATATATTGTTACTTGTAGATAACTTCTTGAGATATGATAAGGTGGTTGTACCTATTTGAATAGTCCAGGCGTATTTGATATGTTGTTAATAAAGAGATAATATTGTAGAAGTTTGTGAGGTTCGTGTTCGTGTAGCAAGGCTGACAGGGAGGACGGACAAGCGTGTTCGGATTGACACTTGGAGAATGAATAAGCACTATTAATGTAGCAGTGCTAACGTGGAGGGTATCCATGTGTAAGGTGACCTTTATGAGATGACCACTTGTCGTTTTATTATTTTCGACTGTACACTACCCAAGATGGTTTGAAAGCTAATAAAAATATTGATGTTGTTGATGTTCCAACAAGATGTAACAATTTGTCCAATCAAAGTTCTTCAGCCTTCGTTGCCAAAGATACTGTTGAACCATTGGTGGGGTTTAGAGAAAGATTTTGAAGATGCAAATGGGAGGAATGAATTAAGGTTGTCTAGTGAGAGAGAAAGCCTATCTGGTACTCAAGCTGAAAGCTATACCTTTCCATTCGGAATAAGTGTAACGAATCTATGAACAGAAAGTCAACAGATTGGAAAGAGTGATTAACAAAATAAAGATAGCAAAATTTGATCAATGTTGAAAAAATTATTAGCTTATGAAAATAAATACTCACCATTTTTTAACATGTGTTGCTTATTTCTTATACTAACAAAGTTACATAAGATGAATGTTCAGAAAAACAAAATACCACACGATCTTGTAGGATCGCAGCACTGGTACATTGTCTTGGTCTCAGCATTACTAAGAAACATGTTTATCAATTGGTAGCTAATTTGTAGAAATACAACACTTTCTATTGGATCTTTGCTTGTAGAGGTTAAATGAATGCTAGCAACACATATTTCATTAACTTCTTTATTATTTAGTGAAATTCATGTGAGATGCTCTAAGTATGTGTTTGGGTACCTACTTTGTTTAAAACTTGGATCGGTAACTTATAACTATATATGAGCCAAATTTTATTTCATGTTGTTATGTGTTTCACCATCTCTTCAGCAGAATTCTAGTGCCAAATTTGATTTTGTTAGGAAGCTCTAAACTTGTTGCAATGAGTTGGTCCAATTTTATGCTTCCCAGCTATGATTTGTCTTATCATATTTTACGTACATAGGACATCAAGTGGTATCAGGTAGACAAGTATGCATTTTTATAATAACAAAGTGTTTGAATGAACCTATGCATGCTATGTGTGCGTATGACTGAACCTACGAATTAATGTTTGACATATATAATACAATTAATTCTAGTCTTGTGAATTTCTATTGATCGAACACTACAAAATATTTAATATTTATTTTATGCCTTTATTTAGTTTCCAAAATCTTATTCAATTGTAAGACCACAATTTTATGTTATGTTGTATTTATATATTTTTATCTTAATAAACACGAATAGGTATCTATGTAATTGATTAATATCTTCAGAGAGACATTAATATAATTTGTGCTACCAAATCGACTCATCATCCAAAAGTAAATAGTACAATAATGGGAGGTCTTTTATCAATACTAAATAAAAATATTATTTCTGATGCAATTCAAAATTTATTTTCCTTCCTTTATTGGAATAATTTATTTATCTGAAAAGAACTCATGTTTCATTCTTTCCGTATGCAAATTTTTTTTTTCTGGGTGGGTGTTAATATCAGATGTTGAAGTTTATTATTAGTTGATGTTGGAGGAATGTCTTTTGATTTACGACCCTATGCTCACGATGCATTTGTGTTGGTGTTGGGAGGATTGCATAGGATGTTTGTTACGTTGTACAGGGCAATGAGATGTGTTCTGTGAGTAGGCAAATAACATTTTGCGGGGAGTTCTTATTTTGGCAGTTATGTGGGTCTATGATTAAGTATATAAAGCATGTATCTTCGTGTATGCGATTTTATTTTTGCATATGAAAATATTCAGGTCTTTCATCACTTTTTTCCTTTAGGCAATGTCAAGCTCTGAGCTACACACATACAATTTACAGGGGCTAAGGGTTTGCTTTGTAACAGTTTAGCTATATGACTTTGTACCTTGTGTTGGCACTTCTTTTGCTTTGCAATAAATTTTATTTGTTGATAAAATAACGTATTTTGTTTTTCTTCTCAGTTCTCTAAATCTCGTCACTTTATGTACTCAATCTCACTCCCTTCATAGATTTTATTGTCTTTCTTTGCAACAATGACAATAATTGTTGCTAAACAATAATTAAATGGTTAAAAATTAACTATATTTGACATTGCGCTTGTCTAGCAGTTTTTTTTTTTTTTTTTTTTGGATTAATTGATGTCTAATTTAGGAAAAGAGAACGATTTTGGACGTAGAAGAAAGGTATCTATTAACGCAGGATATGCAATGGTTATAAGCATAGCTTTTAAAAATTGAACCGATGATCAACCTGATCAATACACTAATTAGGGACTTGCATTGTTTAAAAATTAGTTATTCAACAAATGAAAAGTAAAAGAAATCGAAAAATCGAATACCTTTTTCATGATCTTGGTGGATTGAGAAGCACTAAAGTAAAATAGTAGGAAACTTGGTAAATTATGCAAATTCGAGAAATAAGTTACATTGAAATAGATTAAATCGAACCTTTGGCGGTTGTTGGAATTTGGTGGAAGCTTCACTTTGTCATCAGTATTGGTCTTAGTGATTTTCTTTGACCCCTGTAAGAAATTTAATTGTATTGGTTGAAAATAACTAATAATACAATCCAATAATTAGAAATCTAGATATACCTTGTTTCTTGTGCTGGTAGAAGGAGTTTTTGTCTTTTGAGAAGAATTTTTCAAAGTTCCTTGATCATCGTCCTCCCAATCTTCATTATCTCCTTGATGGGGAATTCGGAAAGGGATAGCTGAAAATCGAATCCAAAAATCATTAAAATATTTAGTGAAGAGTTATTTTGAATACTCTAATATGATGAAAATGAAATTTATCATTTATTTATTTGGTTTCGATTTCTACACATTCTTGTGGTTTATTCCTGTTAGGTAGTGAAGGTAGTCTCCAAGATAAATTTTAGCAAAAGTAGCTTTTTGAGAAGAAAGAGTGTTTTCAAGTTTATACATGGCTGAAAATGGTAATAGTTCTCAAACCCAAGGTGGATTTCGAAGACTTTCACTTAGACCTAAACAAGCTTTTGGAAAGAGAGGAAGGGTTTTTGGATAGCATCGAGAAAATTTGGTGTTTCCTTTCAAATTGATGACTGAACCATTGGCTTTGTTTTTCTCTAGGACAAATATGACTTCTTGAAAAGTGGCTATAGGGCAACTTGGGTGATAACAAATACGATAGAAATTTTCGAAGCGAGTAATTTCAACTGAGAGTTTGTGTTTACCTTTACTCCTTTTGCTAGTATCTTGCACAGAACCATGAGATTTGATTAGTTCCTCTAAGAAGTCATGATAGAAATAGGTCTCTGAGAATAATATTTTGTCCACCATGAATGAAAGTCTTGTGTGCTTAAGAGACAGTTCTTGAAAGAGGATGGTTTGAATTACAACTTCACTTTAGGGATGTCGATTATAATGACCTTGGGAATAAATGATTCTTCTCTTGAGATAATATCAAGAATAATTCTTTTTTGATATATTGGTATAGGGGGAAGTTGACATAGGCCAAATTGTCTTGGAAAAATTTAGGGCTGGTAAGGATAAAATCTGATGTCCTTCGAAGTAGTTCCAGTGAAAATAATGTCCCAAGTTAGGAAGTTGTTCCAAATTTCAACTAAATCAGATTGTTGGCCAAGAGTTTCACAAGAAAATATTTGATTCAACTTTTCCGAAACAATCAGGTGGTAAAAAATGGTGCTAAGTTTCCACTGAAATGATCGAAGTTGAGAAAAGCCTTGAAATACTAGGTGTAACATTCATATGTGCAAAATTCTATGTTGGGAGTCAGGTATGTCAATCAAGCTCCTTCAATTTTAAGATCGAGATGGTCAGGAATGTCCCTTTTGGGAGTTATGTGGTTCGCTAGAATGACATTTACCACAATTGCAATATCCATAAGGGTCCATCTATATGTTTCATCTTTCCAAGAGTATCCATAATTTTGACAGCTTTGCCCATTACCCTATAAATTGACACAAGCAAAAATTTACTAAGGCATATGTCTTCCCCAAATTGAAGGGTTTCGGCTAAGTTGTAGTCGTACATGGAAATCTAAAGAGAGCGAGTGCAGAAAAGCTGTGACGAAACCCAGTACATCAGAAAAGCTATGTGTTCTTCATTAGAAACCTCTTTAGTGTCTTTCGCATTCTTTTCGATAAAAACAATGTAAGACTTAGCACTAAAGTCTATGTCAACCTCACTCATTCGATTTGAACTTCAATTAGACCCAAAGCATAGGTTTTTCCCAGTGGTTTGAGACCATTGATAGCAGTTATGTCCATTAAAGTTACAGTAACTGGACTACAAGAAATCTCTAATGCATGTAGGCTTCAATTTTAGACTGGAAATATTGCTTGAAAATGTTTTTATTTATTTATTTTAGAAATATGAGTCACACTATTTAACTGTTACTTAAAATTAGTAAAACCTTTTCCTTTATTTTTTTAAAACAAACTAATTAATTGGAAAACGATAAACCTTTACATCGAATTAAAATAAATGAAAATATAGAATAACTCAGTTTTCATACATAAATAAATAACACCAGTAGTATCATATGAGAAATAATGTGGATAGAACCATGATAGTATGAAAGTAAGCAAAATATTTTTTTTTCATCCATCCTTTAAGAAAATACATGTGTGGAGAAACCTCTCTCAAAATACATTGAGATCAGTAAAGAAAACTCGGACCAGAGCAGATCACTTATCACACCAGGAGTATTGAACTATCTAAGACGTGTCCTTAAAAGAATTGTCACTCTCCTCCTCAAATGTTTGCTCCAACTGCCTCAGAAGTTCTTGGTACTCATCAATCTCCTCAGATGTCATTTCTGTATGATCTCCTCAGCCCTCTGTAACCTCTATTGGGTGCACTTTCTCCATGCTATATCGACGAATGTTGCCCTGCCTATCATACTACATTGGACTCAATAGGAATTCCAAATCATGATGTGGCTCCTCTAGTCTAAAATACAAGCAAAAATCTTCATAATATCGAAGTTCTATGTGGGACGTGAATCCCCATGTGATATAGCAGGTCAAAGTACGGTCTACCGTAATGGGATTGCATCCGGTCTATCTACTAGCACTACATCGACTCGAGTATGGCAGACATAACGTGTGGTCTATTTAACAACATATGGCCATACCCGCTCACTTGCAAGCTACGCCAAGCTCACATATGCCTCGGTGTACTTGGCCTCTTCAGTACCTAAAAGTTGTTGGTTGTAGGGGTGAGTCCTCTGCTCCTCAAACGCCACAAACACACAATAGTCAAACAAAGACAACATGTAACCTAATTAATCACTACGTGTGATTTCTCTAAGCAAACAACACTCTCGAGATCCCAAGTGTGTTACTAACACACTTATCACTTATTAGGGCCCAACCTCTGCCACCAATCCTCCAATGCCTTGATGGTTGTACATAATCATGTGGATGGTAGTCGGGAGTGATTGCAACATACAGATACATCGTACATTGATCCCCAAGCTCCCAACTCAAAAAGCATAGTCTCGGAGTCCGTCAGGAGTAACAAAGTGAGACCTATGAGTTACCCCACCAAATGGTGCACCAAATGTCGGATAGTCACCACTCACTAATTCTCCCAGGTTCTTTGGACCTCCTCCCACTATATCTCAGTGTATCTTTGTCCATCATCCACTTTTTCAATGTGATATTACTTTCTTATAGAAGAAAATAAAAACATCGATTCCTTACTTGACTTCTGTCACTGCATCACGTGTGTAGCCTTCATGTCACGTGCATCAACAAATGTGTACAAACAAACAAACAAGAAAGAGAGATGAAGCTCAGGCCTATGTACTACTCTCAGGGAACCAACTGTGGTCCCTTCAGCGATAAAAATCACTTGTTACATAAAACAATCGGACAACATAATTGATGTGATTACAACCATCTAACAATCATAACAAACAATTCGCCAAGGGTCAGACACCCCCGGACCCAAACCACAATGCGTATAGATAAAGTAATAATATACATATATATAGCAAAATATAAATTTGCGTACCATAGATATAATTTTTTGGAGTTCACACTCTCTCGGCCTTACCCTTCACCAATAATAATACATGCATGCATCTCAATAATTTTATCAGCAAAGAATCATCACAATTTTTAGAACAGACATCAGTCATTAGATATTGTACTTTATCTCAAAAATAATATAGCAGTTAAATCAATAGTTCCAGAAAATAAATAATTCTAAGGTAACTTATCGAGAGGCATGAGTCCCAATGTTAATTTGTCTACTATATAAAGTTACTCTGCCACTCATTTTTACAAAGTTTTGCTCCTAACTTATTTTCATTATTCTAGGTGTTCCAAGAATCGGTTTTTCATGAATCTTATATGTCACTCTACATTTGCACACCTAAAAAACTCATTTTTTATGTCAAAATTTTAAGAAAAATAGTCCATACAGCTATAACAATCAGTTCACTTTCATGACATATTTCTATTCTACAAAATGTCTTTAAACTATCATCATTCATAACTTTTGCTAGAAAACTTCTATTTAAGTGACATTTAAGGCCAACCCTAAGTTTTAACACCCAAAGAACTCATATTTAATATTAAAATTTCCATAAAAGTAACATATATTCCAGTTCCAGCCAAGGAATTAGTTAGGAATATTTGAACATCAAAGCGACATGCTATGAAGCCTAAATTCCAAAGACAACAAGGTCAGGGTTCAAGAAGTGGAAAGACCCCTCTTACCTTGAATGAAGCTACATGAATGACTCAGATGAACAAACAGCTCAAGTTCTTGATGTCTCACACTTCTAAGAATGAAAAATGAAATTTTGGAACCGAAAATAAGAGTTTTGCACAAAAATGATGGAGAAATAAGAAGAAAATATAGGTTTAAGAGCTTTTTACCAAAGCTTTGAGAGAATAAGTTTCAAGAACACTAGTATGGATCTTGGAAGAAGAAGAAAATGGTGGCCTCTCCTCCCTTGGCTGACTCATGAAAATGAGGAAGAAAGGTCCCAAAAATTTGTTTTCAAAGACTTATGAAGATAAGGTCTAAGGCTTTTGACCAAAGAAATTTGATTAAGACTAATTGACAAGCTTAATTTACAACCAGAATGACTACTTGGCCAGCCATGTTGAATGTGACAAGTAATGCCTTTTATGGGTGTTATTACTTTTGAAATTTTAACCAAAAATGGCTAAAGTAGACATAAGCGAAAATAATAAAACTGTTTTTTTGTCAAAAGTGGTAAATCCTATCTTAAACGTCTAGATTAATGTGCTAACTTTCTATGTTATTGTGCTAATCTACCTAGGGATATATGTACTCAGAGTAAATGTCATAGAAAGTCTACTCACACAGAGATAAATTATACTATGATTCAATGTGTCATGTAATTTTGGCACAAATGGAAATCTAGCTCAGACAATTTATATTTCTCTGTCAAGCTTCACTAAACTAATCATATATATGTATGTGTGTGTGTGTGTGCACAGATGACACAACACAAAGTTTTTTTTGTCAGTCTGAGTTGTAATTTTTGTCAGGGTGTTACATCGATTCCAAAATTAAAAGGAGGCCATTAACATAGGCATGTCTAAGCTAACAATGTTGTACTTGCTTAATTGGATTAAGTCATAAATGCCTATTTTCTTCCAATGTTGAGACTTCTTAGCTTCTACACGTTTCAACCAACAAAAAAATATCTTTCTATCTTTAGGAGGAGAGACTCTAAAGATTTCACTTGTTTCCTTCAGAAAGTCACTCCTAATAGTTTCCTTATGGATTATTAGGTGTTTGTTCTCATAAGCAGGAAACCAACTACTAATGGCTTCATAGTCTAAGGTAGGATGATAAGGACCTGCAAAGCAAATGTTTTTAGTATTGAGAGAAGTTAAGAGTAGTACTTGGGTTTCCCACACCTTCCTACTTTCTTCTTCATGCCCTGAAATGAGAACTAACTCAAGACCTTTGTCCATCCTCGTCGTCACCACTGTTGGTGTTAGCAATGGTATGCTTTTCTCAATATTGGCAGAAGCTTCTTGGTCTATGGAGGTATTGTGTTGAGAGGAGGCCTCCATTGATGAAACAAGAGATAATTATGAAGGGCGTTGCTTAAGAGAAGGGAGAACATAAGTTTGTGAATTAGGGATTGCAATGAAGAGGCAATGGAAGTATAGCTGAGACGTTTGATTTATATATATATATATATATATATATATATATATATATATATAAGGTTTAAGAGGTGAAAAAAATTCAAATTTGAATAAATTTAATATATTGTAAACCAATGATATGATGTTAATGTGACACATAAATAGGATAGGCAATTATAGTTGTAAAAGAGATAATCATGCTTATGTTGGTTAGTGTGAAAATCACAACCATGATTGGATTATGTTCTCCAGGACATTAATGATGTGAAGCACTTTAATTAGGTAAGATATTATACTAACATCCAAAAAATAATATGTTCTCAGAAAAATAATATTCGAACACACTGTTTTTGGGGGCATTTGTTACCTTTATGGTGTGAAATTTGTCTAAGTTATAAAACTTATGTATCAGTTCAATGAACTTGTCTCGAGAGGAACAAAAGAGTTCATTCAAAAGTGATCAATATGTAAAATAAATTTCGAGAAGTTAAATGCATCATCAAAAGAATTTATTTTGATCGATATTGACAATTTTGACGACAATGTCCCACCTTAAAATTGGTCACTAGTTCAGAAGGTCATCATGTATGTATTCATTCCCACCTTTTATGAATTCATGTTTCTTTTTTTTTTTATTGGATCTTTCTAAACCATTTACATTTTCCAATTTTCATTTCTGCTTAAAACTTTATTTTTTCAGTCTCTACTTATAATTATTTATAGAATTACTACCGAAATATAAATGATTATAGAAATAATCTCTTAAATCGAAAAACACTATTATAAAATTTTAACCATTATAAAATATTATAATTCTCTATGGATACCTTTATCAAAATTATTATTATTCTAAGCATTAAGTATTGGACAATTATCTGATAAGTTAAAAATTATGAACTTGTTTATTTGATTAAAAAAATTATAATCAAAAATAAATTTTAAGTTCTCATTTTTAAATATTTATTTATTAAGATCATTAAGTAAAAATTACTCTATTATAATAATACATCTTTTTTAAAGAATAAGTACAATTTTTACGATTAATAAATACTCTATCAAAATTTATATTGACTTAAAGTACAAGAGTGTTGTACGTGCCCACTAACTACTTTTGATGGTCCATTGCCACATGAGGAGGGGCCAATTAAAGCGCTTGTAATACCATTGTGATCGGTTCACTTTTGAACAAGTTAGAAATTTAATAAAAAAAAAAAAATTATAATTTAATTTGAAGGATTTTATTATGTGAGATTAGGATTTGAAGGGATAAAAATTTTGAAATTTTTTTGTTTCGAGTGAAATATATTTTTGGATGGTAATTTTGAGTCCAAAAAGATTTAAAAAATTAAATTAAATTAACAATTGAACAAAAATTGTCTTATTTTACAAAAAAAAATTCTAAAAAACTTAAAAAGACTAAAATTACACATTTAAATTAAAAAATGATCTAATTCAATTAATTGAATAATAAATTATTATAAAATATTTTATATTTATTTTTAATCTCTACAGATAAAATAAATTACAAACTTATTAATGATATATTTTCTTTTTAATTTGAATGTGTCAACTCATCATTTAATCTAAGAAGTGGGGGTAGGCTGATACCACTTGGTACATTTTGCTTACCATTAAAGCGGGATTCGCCCTTTGTTGGCAATGCCCAATAGGGAAAAATAGACCAAACGGAACTTCTTTAAGGTATATGAATTTTTTGGTAAGTTCTTGGAAGGAGACAGAATACGGATAATCTTCCATGCCTCGCAAGACCCTACTATCATGCTAACTTGTTACTTGTCATCTTCTTTTACGAGCACGTTCGGTCCTACACTCTGTATTACTACTAGTTAACTATTGTTGTGTTGTATCTATGTTTGTCGGAGTGGATTTAATAATAAACTAACTAAAACTTAGATTTTAATTTTATTAAAAAAATATTTTTTTAGTTTTTAAAAAGTAATTAGACTTCATATATTGACAAAATAAATCTACTACATAACTATCTTATTTAAAATAAAATATTTCTCTTAATATTTATCTACCATGATGTACATATGTCTTGCAATTAAAATGAATACATATTTTACTGTACAAATTGATAAAATTATATGTGGGGACATTAATGTGGGGTTATTGTACACGTGTCTATCCTTCGTGTCAATCCAGCTACAGTAACCATGTATATTTCTGCCTTAAGTGTCAACCTTGATGCAATGAAGACAACTTGTCTGTCCTCCGTGTCAGCCTTGCTGCAGGAGTGCAGACGTCCACCCTTTTAGCGCCCACCGTGGGCTGCAGTAAACACATAACTTGCGGCCTCACACCCTAACAAAACATCAAAACGCATTCATGCGACACTCCTGTGGAGGAATCCAATCCTCCGCAGACAACCATGACGAACGTCGACACCCTTCAACAACTCCAAAACCACATGGCAAAGATGGAGCGAAGGTACCAAGAAGAAATCTAGAGGTTGAAAGCTGACCATGATCAGCATGAGACATCAACCGGGAGACAAACAATCTCCTCTCACAAGGAATGAAACAACTCATGGCGAATCACACCCCCAACAACATGTCAACCCTTGGGGCGGTCCCAGTTCGACACAAGTATATCGTCCAGAAGGGTTGACATCACGACGACATCCTTTTGTCGACTGCATTATGGAAATCGACCTTCCTCATGGGTGGAAATCTCTCCATCTAGAAAGATACGATGGCACCACAAACCCACACGAACATCTGGACCCCTATCTAACTCAAGCCAACCTTTACACGAACAATGACGCTATACTATGTCAAGTGTTTCCTACCTCTCTGAAGGGAGCAACTCTAGCATCGTATGGTGAACTCCCCCCAAGGTCCATAGACAGTTTCGACACTCTGGTTGAAAAATTCACCGTGAAATACGCAAATAGTCGATCTTATAGGCTAACCTCGGCCTCATTGGCTACCATGCGTCAAGCAGACGACGAACCGCTTCGAAGGTTCATGGACAAATTTTGATAAGTTATTGTGCAAATCAGGAACCTTAACCCTGAAGTAACATTGCACTCGATGATGCTAGCATTACGGCTTGGCAAATTCATGGATAGACTATCCAAGAAACTTCCTTCTAGCATGGATGAAATTCGTGAACCCACTAAAGGCTACATACAGATGGAGGAGATGTCTAAGTTCTGGAATGAAATTAGACAAGTAGGACAAAAGAGAGAAACAAGAGATGACAACCAAAGTCGATTCAAAAAGGTCGAACAAGAAACAAAGGATGGACAAGCACCAACCTCTCCCGAAAGGACCCAGGTATGAAAGATACACTCCCTTAACGATCAATCAGGCTACGATCATAGAGGAAACCTTCAACACGGAGGTACAAGTAATAATGCCAACTCTCTCATCGACCCTCAAGTCGGGAGCAAACCCGAACAAATACTGTCGATTTCATCGCGGCAATGGCCACAATACCGAAGAGTGTTGGGCTTTGAAGGAAAAGATAGAAGAACTTATCTAGGCAAAGTATTTATCACGGTTTGTAAGGAGATCTAAACATCCCTCAACTGGAAACAAACCCGGGGGGAGATGAGAAGATCAGTACAGGAACCATGACAAGAACCGAGATACTGATAGAAGGCCTGAAGATAGGAGAAGACAAAGACAACAACAGCCTAGACAGGAGCACCAACCTCCTTGTCAATAGGAGAATGAACCTGCCCAGCATACCCAGGGTGAAATCAACACCATCGCAGGCAGATTCTCGTATGAAGGTTCATCTAACCAGTCTCGAAAGAGACACTTACATGCCATACGGGACATTGACATTAACTGCGTCGATGTTCCCTCACCACGGAGCCTCCCTCCTATTACTTTCACAGATGCTGACTTTGCAGGGATTAATCCTGTCAATCAGGATGACTCGATGGTGGTTAACTTTCTAAAACTTTTATTCTCTCTTTATCTTGTCACAGAGCTCTCTACTGACTCCAAAACACAAACACCAAGCTCACAACATCACCTCCCAAAGCCTCTCCTCCAACCACCACCACCATTCCACCTCACAAAAACATCTTCGGCCCTCGTTTCTCACATTGCTCTCTCTGCACCATCTCCTACACCCTCCTCAACCCTGCAACTCAAAAGCCTAACCCTCTTTGTTGTCTCGGGCTACCCTAAACTTGCCCTTTAAATCTATAATCCTCGTCGTGTAACGTCGCATAACTCGTCTTCTTCTGTCCAACAACCCCCCCTTCGCGCCTTCTCCCAAACCCCCCACCTCACCCCACCCATCACTACCATGCCCTCTCCCTCTTCCTCTCCGTGCCCGCCATAGAAAGAAGGTACAAGTACAACAAAGGAAGGAAATTGCACAAAGGCAACAAACACATTGAACGACGTCGCCGCCATAGATTCCAAGTTCCCCAACAAAGCATTAACGAGCATGCGTTTTTCTGACCTGAATCCCCCACTTTCCGAATTGGTTCTCCAAGCCCTATCACACTTCGACTTCGACTTCTGCACCGCCATCACCAATTCTGAAAAAACCCTAGTTTCAAGGTTTGTTCATCAAGATCACCATTCTTCGCCTCCTCTTCGTGGTCATGACAACATGTTTCACTCTTCCCATCCAAAAGGTTTGTTCCCCTTTCACGATTATTCCTTATCATTCCTGCATGCCTCTTCACTTCAACTCGAAAACTTTTTTCGGTGCCGTCGAGGATGATACGCATAGGAAGGCGATGTTGACGAATGTGGGCGTGTTCAAGCTTCCAGTTGGATCGAAGGGAAATCGCTTGCTTGTGTAACATTTGGGAAGATTTCGAGTTTGGTGATGACGATGATTTGGAGACAAGCGTAGAGGCTTCACTTATTCCCTGTTCCGTCCATGGCTGCTTGGTTGGTTCCACCATTTCAAAATTTGATTAGTATTGATTCTGTTTGTTGCTGGGTTTGCTTGGGATTAAATGACTCTGAGTTTTGATTTTGAGAAATTGAATTTTTTTATTGTGTTTTTGGAGAATTAATTGAGAATGATTTGGGGGTTTTCATATGATTTTTTATCTTCATCTGATTTTTCATCATCATTACTCTCCCTCTTCCTCTCCATACCCTAAATTTTTGCACCTGTTCATATTTTGTGAAGCATGTGAAACCCATGAGTACTTTCCCTTTGAGATCCTCTTGTGTTCATTTTGATTGCATGAGTTGTTAGGCTCTTGTGTTTGTGCATGCTAGGGGTAGATGAATTAAAAAAAAAATGCAATACCTGGATTACACTGAAATTGAATCAGGACTCCAATATAAGGTGATGTAGTAGTAATTGTAAATACTCATGACCATGAGTTAATTAAGCATGTTTTCTATTATTAATGTTTTAATTAATTTATGTACATCAAGAATGCAGGACTTGCGACCGAGGAATGGCCCCAAACCCAAGATGGGTGAGACAATAGTGGTAATGCACTGACTCATTTCTACATTTTTTCATTTAATTTTTTTGTTATGCTTGATTGGTTTAGAAATTACAAGTCTAATATTAGCCAGTTAATGAAAAGTTGAAACATTCTAAGGCTTAAATTTTGTAATGCACTATAATGATTTTGTATGGGATAATGTGATAGCTTTTGGACAGATTTGACAACTAAGTGAAGAAAACAAAAGTAGGTTGCATTTCTCCAAGTGGATTCTAAACAAATCTAAACCCTTAAAATTTATTGAGTTCAATAAAATGTGGATAGAAAAATAGTTTTGAATGGTGAGATTTACAAATGCACACACTGCAATTACTTTTACAACTGCAAGGGATCCACATCCTGTTCTTGACACTATTGTTCTCCCTTCAAACTAAAATAACTGAAGCAACTTAGGTCTTCCAATTTCTTTCAGGTAGACTCAGATGGCTACACAATAGGTTATTATGGCCGCATATTTGAAGCACAGAATAAAACCAAGGATGGGTCCTTTGAGGTATGAATGTTTTGAATCTTCTAACGGGATATTGTAGGAGTGATTGATTATTACACATCTGTGGTGCTATTTTTATACTTGATTGTAATGTGCATGTAGTTTTTGGAAGGGTCATAAGCTGGCCGTGAGTTGACGCTGCTTACTTTGAAGAACTTTCATGGACGGGTCTCTCAAACCCAATAACACTCCAGATATGATCCCTTTATATAAAGATATTGATTCTCATTTAAAAAGCTCTCTCACAATTTCAATCAAGAGTCCAAATCCAATTAAAAGTTGTATTATAATCAGTAAAGTTAAAGATAATACTAAATAATTTTATCATGGACTTCAGCTTGAATTAAGTAATGTGCTAATGCATAATTGCTTTTCTAAGAATGCTTCTATAGCACAAATCAAACATGTTAACACTATTTCTACTTTTATAGTACAAATTTGTACATCCTGGTTGGTACATATGAACAACAATTTACCTTGCTCCAAGTAGAACAACAATCAAAAGGAAGGACAAAAAGTTTAATTAGCGAAGGCCAATTATATATAGAAGAAACATAAGTTCTTTAGGAAACTAGATCTTCTCAAGTTAGATGTTGACATGATAAGGTATTAATTAGCAATAAACATAAGAGTAGAAAAAAGATTTTGTTAAGAAAATCAACATTTGTAGGATAAAAGTTGGAGTGTTGTCTTATCTCACAACATAGCTTCAAAGCGGTAAATAGACACATAGCTTCAAAGAGGCAAATAGGTCTGTGGACATGTTGGAAAACTGTTGAACCTATATATGCAATGCAAATATATGTTTACAGGGCCAATGAGCCTTGGATTTTGTGTTGAGGAACCAAGGTTTGATAGACAAGACTCTATTATTTGATATTGAGTTGTTGAAGATTATACCAAACTGATTATTCAAATATTGAATTGACTCTCAAATATCATTGTCAGAACATTGAGGTTAGTTTCCCTATCATAAGCATTAAGAGCCCAATTGACTTAAATTTTTAATGCCTTATTGTTATTTAAATCATTGGTTGGTTCCACCATTTCAAAACTTGATAGAGTATTGATTCTATTTTTTTCTGGGTTGCTTAGGATTAAATGACTCTGAGTTTTGATTTTGAGAAATTGATTAACAAATTTTGTAAGTATCATTCATCATTCCATTGACTAACAAATTTTCTCATATATCTTCTATCACATAATTAAGCTAAATAACACTTAACCAATATGTTACATTCTCTTGTTGTCATTGATAGTCATTATGCACTCAATCAAATGCAATTTTCCTTATAGGTGATATAACTTTAAATTGTTTGGTGAGTTCCTGCATTTGATTCCATTTATTTGTCCACTTCCAAAACATATGTCAAAATTCTCAATCACAGCTTTTTGATAGAAAGGTATTTGTAGTTTCTCATCTTTTTTATATTGGTAAACTCCAAATTCTATCAGTTTCTCATCTTTTTTATACTCTAGAATATCATTAGTTTCTTTATAATCTAAAACATACCTTGTAGTTTCTTGCTTTAACTGTAATAATATATAAATAACTAGTTTTATGCAATTCGTGAATGCCCCTAGATTGTGTACTCCCTCCCCCACCCCCTGAATTTCTTAATTGCATTTAATATTAATTAAAACAGAATTAGTTAGTCTTATTAAACAATATAAGTTAAGGATCTAGTTGTTCTAAGAATAAATCTTAGTAAAGTGACTCTATTAAAAAATTCTTGTATGTTTGTAATAAGATCAAATAAAACCTAGATAGAAGAATGACAATTTTATTGATTTTTTTTATAGAATTAGTTAAATCTATCAATCCAATCTAAAAATTCTTAAATACATTTTTGTTTAAACTTTTAATGTGTCTTTTAAAATCACAAACCATATTTTTTTTAAAAAAAATGACGTTCTACATTTGTTATGTATTACACGATGTAGAAAGTGATTATACAACATCGATTACAGGAAAAATCGATGTGAAAAAGACATTTCTACATCGATTTTGGACAAATCAATGTTGTAAGTATTATTCAACAACAATTTTGACAAAACCGATGTGAAAATGTGTTTTCCACATCGGTTTTTGGAAGAACCGATGTAGAAAGTTTCCTGATGTTGTCAAGTCTACAAAAATATCGATTTTTATAAAAATCGATGTTGATTTTTGCATATTTTACATTTTTTTGTTTATTTCTTATTATACGATATTGGTTTTCTTAAAAATCGATGTCTTGTAGTGTATGTTAACATTGATTTTTTAAAAATCGATGTTAACATTGATACTTTTAACGTTGGTGGTTTCAACATGGGTTAAAAATCGATATTGAAAATCGAACATAACCGATATTAAAAACTTATCTTCTAGTAGTGATTGTTATATGTTGTTCATGTTATTTTAATTTATAATGCATCAAGAGTACAATATAAGGAAACATAATAATGACTGATAATGATTATAATCCTAATTATCATTTGAGATATTTCCTTATTTATTGCGATAAAATCATATATTTAACACTCTCCCTCAAATTGGATCATATGTGTGATATGAATCAAACTTGTTATAAATGTAGTCAACCCGATAGAAATTAAAGGTGGTTCGAAATGTGTCGTTGTTCCAGATAAAAATGACTTTGTGGTAGCCAACAAAGGCCCGCAATGATGATGGAGACCAATGTGATGCTCGTTAGAGATGCATCACACGTCATGCGCGTGAATTTCATGTGTCAGGGTCCTATGTGCGATTGCATGCGACAGTACTTTAAGTTAGTTACGTACATAGATGACATGATAGTCTTCGAAAAGGTCATTGGAAAAGCTTAAACAGGTCGCTGGAAAAAAAATGAAGCACAATGGTGTAATCGTTGGACTGTGGGTCGGCCAAACAGTGGTAAAACAAAGCCAGACGCGCGGGTTCAAATAGGTTCACCTTAGGAGAAGGAGCACGATAGGAAGGTTGTCGAAGAGTGGATTGCACAGATACAATGTCACGCACTAAAAAGGGGATCACTCGTGAGTGTCACGCACCAGAGTGTGGCAGCGATTGTGGGGCAGAAGAGGTCACGGTCGACGGCATTGTGTTTGCTAAAGAGGCACTTCTAATTAAAGGGTCACACCAGCGAGATGCCAGCGTAAGCGCTCGCAATGTGTGCATTATTGTTAACATGAAAGAAATATTATGGGAAAAAGGGGAAAATTGCAAGGAAGGGGGATAGTTAGAAGAGAGGTCCATCGGGGACAGTAGGTCCTCGGTTGGATACAATTTTTTTAATCAAGGGACGAGGTTACACTCTTCCATTGTGGTACACGGTGCACATTTTTTCTGAACTTGAATATATATATATATATATATATTCTTATTTTCATTTAAACCCCAATTTTGAATACGTCGCATTCCAACCTAAACTGAACGATGTAACTGTGCAAGAACTTGGAAGCGAAGGGAGAATCACAGGAAGAACCAGTGTTCCAACACGGCAAAGTGATGGAGTTTGAGGTTTCTGTCGGTGTTAGGCATTGTGTCAAAGAGTTATCAGGTGTTGTTTTGTTTTCATGTTTAGGTTCGATTTCCTTGATGTTCATGAGCTTTGATTCAAAATACTTACAATCATTTCTTTGCATTTGAATGTTTCATATGCAATATTTTCCAACATAGCATTATTAGGTGATAGGGTGTGCTTCATACACCATTACCTTTTCTCCTACACCATTTCACTTTTTCATAATACCCAAAATGGCCTTAATGAATGAAAAAAATATATAAACATTAACTACAAATGAGAGCTGTGAGTTGTGCTTTTCGATCCATTTTTTGAGCTTGGCATTGCTTGGAATCGCCATTCGTGAGGTTGTTGTTGTGCATTTGGAGCTATTTTGGAGGTGTAAGAGCTGCAGTTGTCACCATTTTTGGTTTGGTGTCATCGGAGAGAAAGCGCTGTTGCAGGTGAGTTTTTAATTTTCGTACGGATTCAGTAATCCGTTAGCGTTTCAGCTAATCCGTAAGGCATGGGGGCAATCCGTATAGATCATACGGATTGGGTAATCCGTATGGTCTATACGGATTGACCAATCCGTATGGTAAAAAAAAATTTAAAAAAATTTTAGAAAAAGGAAATTAATTTTAAAATGATAAAATTGAACATAAATAAGGGTATACTGTATTTAAAAGCATGTAGTTGTTAAATGGCTGAAGATATTTACATGAATGTTAAGTTGTTTTTTCTTTTGTTAGAATGGACAACGATGAGTGGATGTACGAGAGTATAATGGCTGAAGATATTTACATGAATGAAGACATTGGACCAGACCCTGATGACTTTGACGACAATAATTGTTTTATTGATTATTCTACAGCGTTCCAAACAAATAAGGTGATTATGTGGATGAGTTACAGTTAAAAAATAGGAATGTAGTTAAAGTTGTTAAATGATTATATGTTAAACATTAAATATCAATTATCCTTTTGTGTAGGTGTTTGAATCGCGTGATGCCGTATTGAAGTGGGCTCGTACTGTTGCGTTTGAGAATGGTTTTGTGGTGGTTATCATGAGGAGTGACACCAAGATTGGAAAAATAGGAAGAACGTCATTTGTGTTAATTGGTTGTGAAAGAAGTGGAAAGTATAAAGGATGGAAAAAAGGTTTTTTTTACCTTCAAGCACAAGTAGTAGAAAATACGAGTGTCCTTTTAAGCTGCGTGCCAAACCAATCGCGCGAAGTGAAGGGTGGATGGTGAAGGTAATATGTGGCAATCATAATCATGTATTGGCCAAGTCATTTTGTGGATACCCATATACTGGCCGAATAACTGATGAGGAGAAGACCATTGCTGCTGATATGACAAGGGCGATGGTCAAACCCAAAAATATTTTGCTAACATTGAAGGAGCACAATGCAGATAATGTAATAAGTTTGAAACAAATTTACAATGCAAGATATGCATACCGGACGCGTACAAAAGGCGTTAATACTGAAATGCAACAGCTAATGAAGCTTCTTGAGCATGACATGTATATCCATTGACATTGATTGAAGGATGAAAATGTTGTGTGTGACTTGTTTTGGGCACACCCGGATGCAATACAATTGAGCAATGCATATCATATGGTGTTCTTGATAGACAGCACTTACAAAACAAACAGGTATAGGCTACCTTTGCTTGACATTGTTGGTGTCACACCTACTGGGTTGACATTCAGTGCTGCATTTGCATATTTAGAGGCGGAATGGACGAACAATGTTGTGTGGGCCCTTGAACGGTTTAGAGGGATTTTTCTGAAAAGTGAATTTTTCCCTAAGGTAATTGTTACAGATAGAGATTTAGCATTGATGAGTGCAGTCAAAACCGTTTTTCCAGAGGCAACCAACTTATTGTGTAGGTTTCACATTGAGAAGAATGTGAAGGCGAAATGTAAAACTTATATTCGACAGCAGAATGCATGGGATTATGTGATGGAAGCATGGGGAAGTGTTGTCGACTGTGCTAAGGAGAATGAATTTGATGATTATGTTATGAAGTTTAAGGTTGCATGTGCTCCATGGCCAACGTTCGTTGATTACGTTAAGGACACCTGGTTGACTCCCCACAAAGAAAAATTTGTGACAGCTTGGACAAACAAAGTAATGCATTTTGGGAACACAACAACAAACAGGTGACTTTCTTTGTCTTAAATTATCATTCGCATATGTTTAAATTATTTTAAATTAATTGATGATATTGTAAATTGCAGGGTTGAGTCTGCCCATTGGACCTTGAAGAGGTTGTTGCAGAATAGTCTTGGTGATTTATGCACGGTTTGGGATGCGATGAACAATATGATAACCTTGCAACATACTAAAATCAAGGCATCTTTGGAAAGAAGTACACATGTGGTTGGACATGTTTTTAAAGTAACGTTATACAAGAGACTTATTGGTATGGTGTCCAGGTATGCGTTAAATCAAATTGCTGCTGAGTATAAGCGGGTGAATTATGCTGGAAAAAATCCATCTCGTTGTGGATGTGTGTTGAGAACATCATATGGTTTGCCTTGTGCATGTGAGATATCTAAGTATGTTATTGGAAGCATTCCAATTAACACCGTTCATATGTTTTGGCGGAGATTAAACTTTTTGGATAATGGTGCAGATGAATACCACGTCAGCATAACAGATGAGATGGAAGCCATATCTAATCGTTTTGAAAAGCTGGATTTGTGTGAAAAAATGACATTGAAGTCTAAGCTTAAAGAAATTGCATACCCTGATTTGAATTCCATGTGTCCTCCACCTGATAAGGTCAAAACTAAAGGTGCTCAGAAGAAAAAGATGTCTAAGCACGAACGTTCCATAAGAAGGGACCCATCTTACTTTGAGTATGTCGATGAGTTACATTCTGTGCAAAACAGTTGTTCTACTCCGATACAATGTACTTCCTCATCTGATGTTCTGAGGAAAACCCGGATGGTTCCTATGCTCAATCAATTTAATCAATTTATGCATAAATATATTGTAGACATAACTGATGTAAAAGCTTATGGTAATTGTGGATATCGAGTAATTGCTGCCTTATTAGGTTATGGTGAGGAGGCTTGGTCATTAGTACACAATCATCTGCTCAAGGAACTTGCACAATGGACCGATCAATATATAGCGTTGTTCGGTGGCATACATAGGTTTGAAATGTTAAAGCGCTCCCTATTAGTTGATGGATTGTCCAAGGTGAAACTTCATTTTTATTTTATTTTACATGATTTGCCAATTTTTTATATTTGTAATGCATGTTTGATTAACTGATGATTTGCAGGTAACGACGGAGAAGTGGATGGATATTACAAACATGGGTCATGTGATTGCATCACGATATAACATCATTCTAGTATCCCTGTCACTACAGCAAAGTATGACCTTTTTTCCTCTGAGGGGCCAACCTCCTACAGATCCACGAGTTCATAGAGTTTTGTGCATTGGGCATGTGTTGGGAAACTATTTTGTTAAGGTAAGACACAAAGTATTTAATTCGGATGCATGCTTCAAGTTTAATTTATGAGATTCATGATTTGTGTAACAATTTATTTAAAACAGGTAACTCTGACCGACAATTGTCCATTACCGTTGACGGCATGTTTGTGGGCTAGTCACTGTACCACCGAAGCTCAGCAGTGGCCTTACCATTACGTTGATTGAATGCAAATGTATACCAAATCCATGAAGTTGTGCACATAATATGTTGATTTGGGAAATGTATAGAGACTCAGTTGACAATGGAAATGTATGTCTTTAGTTGTTGAATGCATGTGAATCATTTAAAAACATATTGCGTCAGTTTGTGTCTTAAGTAACTAAACAACGAAGTAATTACAACATGATGAACTATACATAAATATCGAACAAAATATATATCAATCAATCTCCAATAAATAACTGTCAATAACTCATATGTCAATCGATATGAAATATATACAAGTCAAACATAATATATGCTAATCGTTGTCCATTACATCAATGTGAAACAAAAAGTGTCAATCGCGAGCACCAGAAGTCCTCCATGGCCTAATAGTCAGTCTAGCTCAGGTGTAAACGTTGCCATCCTCAGTGACACTGCGGACTAGATGCAGCATCTGCTCTGTCATGGAGTATGCATCGGTGCCTTCTGTGACCATCCTCATGTCAATCACAGGCCCTCCGCAACCCGCTGGCACACATTCTAGACAAAAAAGTGAAGTTAGTCAACCACATGGATAAACACAATGCGGTTACCAAAAATAAATAACAGACATACAATTTAAATAATTAAATTGCAAAAGTTACATTACCACTGCATGAACTGGCCTCTGCTCTTCAACCGCTGTCTGTGTCTCTGACTGTGGAGGGGTCTGTATGATCAGCATGGTCTCGGTTCCTACAGCCTGCGGCACTGGTGGAATCTGGGAAGAAACCTCTGCATATCGAGCCGGAGTCATGAATGGGTGTGAAACGCGGAAGAACCACCCCATGTATGCAGCACAACAATGACCTGGATAATCAACCAAGTCTCCGGTGTCCACACTGTAACACCCCATTCAATCATCAGGGTCATTACCAAACATAACCAACAATCAACACATATAATCATCAAAGTTTAAGCAGTTTGGAAGCATAAACTAAGAGCAACGTCATCAGAGGTCACTATCATAAACACTGTACATTATAATATGGTGAATATACATAAAATCTCTAATTAAGTACAACACTGTACAATGATCTCCCCTCAGGGTACAACAAAACCAAAACCAAAGGCAAAATACAAAATATCAGAGCCACATGCTCAAGTCATCTATGCCTAGGGTTTCAAAACACAGCTATCCCTGCACAGGCTTCTTGCCTTGGGATCTATCTGCTCCTCCTGAGGCTTCACCTGAAAACATAAGTCCCACAAAAGGGTGAGATATAAAATCCCAGTAAATTCAGGGCCCTTGAAGGTATTTCCTTCCCCTGGTTCACTTCCAGATATATACAGGGAAATAGTATATCAAAACAATCAATATCAATATCAGTGAATCACTCAATCAATCATCACACACCATCAATGCACATTCACCTGTCAATAATCAGGCTATACTCATGGCACAGAGCCATTCATCACACACCTCACTATCCCGCAGAGGCTACATCTATGTATATAGGAACATCTCCACCCAGGGAGGCTACATCTATATACCAGGAACATCTCATGGTAGGATCTCACTACATCTATCAGAGGCTACATCCGTATATACAGGAACATCTCCACTTAGGAGGCTACATCTATATAACGGGAACATCTCTTTATAATGAGGCTACATCTGCAGATATAGGAACATCTCCCACCAGGAGGCTACATCTATATGCAGGAACATCTCATAACCTATCTCAATACAATTGCCTGAGGAGGCTACATCTGTGGATATAGGAACATCTCCATTCGGGAGGCTACGTCTATATCACAGGAACATCTCACATCAGGTCTTACTCAATCTCATGTCATCTATCCTACTACCATAGGATTCAACAATCAACCATGCAGGTCATAAGCTAGACAATTCATAGCCATACATGTCAACCACCCGTCTCAGGGTGCAGCTCACAGGTCAAGCATTTCATATCAATTCACATCAATTGCCCTCTCACAGGGTACAGAACACCATTCAGCAGTCAATCATAACAACATACAACGTCTATAAACATGCATATAATCACAACATAACCATCACCCTATTAGGATCATGGTGGAACACAGTAAAGGACGCACATGCAAGAACCAAGAGCTTACCTGCTCTAGGCAAAATACCGGTCCTCCCGGCCTCATGGTCACCACCACTAGAACTATCAAGCTCACGTCCTACATAAGAACAACACATGACTTATCAAAAAGAGTTCTAAGCCGTTAGAACGAAAGGAAACTATAATCCTTTCCACATAAAACCTAACAAATCAATTTACAAGTGATTCTCAGACCTTCAACAGGATCTCTATCAGCCTACTCAAGGCTCCAGAGCCTCTCCTAAGACTCTGTTCAGCTAACACAAAGCATATCCTTGCTTTATCCGGATCAATTTCAAGTTCCCATTATCACCAATTCCAACTCACAAACAACATCTATACTATCTCATGAGCAACTTTGTCAACTGCTCTTGGGTTCATACTAGCCAAATAATCAGCCTTTTCCCTCTGCTCATACATACTCAGAGCCAAAATCAAACTTCATCAGTAATGATGATTCAAGGCTCTAACTTCATCAGAGTAACCCTCTGAACACAAAACTCTACAAAGTCCAAGCCTAATAACGGCTCTAACACCTCCAAAAACATCTCTTAAGGTACTCAAAATCCAACCAAAACCCAAACACAGAACCAACGGCTAAGGCTCGAGTTTCTTACCTCTGTGCAGTCAAGACACACCAGGGAATCACTTTCCCTAAGGTAGATTGCTCATACAAAGCCTCCTTCGCCTCTGATTCTTCGATTCCAAAAACTCACTCAAAAAGGGGTTTTTTTTTTCTAGAGAGTAAAGGGATGATTCAAGCTCCCAAAGTGTTTTCTTCACAATCAAAGGTCTAAGGGAGGTGTTTAGGCTATCATATGTGGTCCTAAAAAGCTTGGACAAGTAAAAATGGAGATCTGCACGAAGGAGGAAGAAGAAAGTAAGAAAAGCCAAGGTTTTCCCAAGCTTTTGGGCCTTATATAGGCCCTGACGTGACTCCCACGCTCCTGGCGTGGCTTCCACGCTCCTGGCGTGGCAATCCAGTGGAAATCAACTCTCTAGAGCACTTCCCACGCTCCAGGCGTGGCTCCCACGCTCCAGGCGTGGCTCACAGCAAAACCCAAAAATAAGCTTTAAACCATGCTTAAAATTTAAGGCATTACATTACACCCCCCTTTTAAGAATTTTGTCCGCAAAATTAAGATCATACGTGGCACATAACTCGGGATACAGCTGTACCAGCTCCTGCTCCCTTTCCCAAGTCGCTTCCTCAGGTGACCTGCCATCCCACTGAACTTTAATGATAGGAATGGTCTTACTCCTGATCTTCTTCTCTGTGCGGTCCAAAATCCTCACTGGTCGGGTAGGGCAAGTCAGATTCTCTCTAATCTGAATAGTGTCAGGATCCCCCACGTGTGAAGGATCTGATACATACCTTCTAAGCTGCGACACGTGGAACACATCATGTAATCCTGACAACTGGGGAGGCAAAGCCAGCCTATAAGCCACTGGTCCTAATCTCTGAAGTATCTGGTAAGGACCAATGAATCTAGGGCTAAGCTTCCTCACACCTAACGCCCGTCCAACACCGGTGACTGGAGACAACCTCAGAAACACATGGTCGCCCTCCTCAAACTGCAGCGGCCTGTGTTTATGATCATAGAAACTTTTCTGTCGACTTTGAGCTCTCAATAGCTTGTCTCTGATCAATCTGATCTGCTCAGAAGTCTCCTGGACCATATCCGGTCCCAACAGCTGCCTGTCACCTACCTCAGACCAACAGACAGGAGTCCTACATCTCCGGCCATACAAGGCCTCATAAGGAGCCATGCCCAAGCTCGCATGAAAACTGTTATTATATGAGAACTCCACCAGAGGTAGATATCTATCCCATCTGACACCCTGCTCTAAAGCACAGGCTCTCAACATATCCTCTAGTGTCTGGATGGTTCTCTCAGTTTGACCATCTGTCTGGGGATGATAAGCTGTACTGAGTCTCAACTGAGTCCCAAATGCCTCCTGAAGTGCACCCCAAAACCTGGAAGTGAACTTAGGATCTCTATCACTAACAATACTCTCAGGAATCCCATGCAGTCTGACAATCTCTCTGACATATAGCTGAGCCAGCTTCTCTGCAGTGTAGTCAGTCCTCACAGACAAGAAATGAGCAGACTTGGTCAGTCTATCAACAATCACCCAGATGGAGTCACATCCAGTCTGAGTCCTCGGCAGCCCAACTACAAAATCCATGGAAATGCTATCCCATTTCCACTCAGGAATCTGTAATGGCTGAAGCAAACCTGACGGTCTCTGATGCTCAATCTTTACCTTCTGACATACTAAACATCTGGTCACATACTCAGCTATGTCTCTCTTCATCCCTGGCCACCAAAACCTTCTTCTGAGGTCCTGATACATCTTGGTAGCACCCGGATGAATACTGAATTTGCCTTTATGGGCCTCAGCCAGAACTGCATCAACCATCTCGCCCTTAGGCACCACAACCCAGTCCTGGTACATCATCAACTCATCAGGCTCCCAGTGAAACTCCCATCGGCCTAACAGGTCTATGATAGAATCATCTTGTTTCTGAGCCTCTCTGATCCTCTGTATCAGCTCATCAACCTTGGTCCTACTCAACTCAAGACCACTGGTACCATCAGTCACAGTCAGATGCATATCTCTGAACTGCTCAATCAACTCGCAGTCAGAGATCATCATACAGGCGACACCCAAAAGTTTCATGTTCAAGGCGTCAGCTACAACATTCGCCTTGCCTGGATGGTATCTCAACTCAAAATCATAATCTTTGAGGAACTCCATCCATCGCCTCTGTCTCATATTCAGCTCTTTCTGATCAAAGAGATATTTGAGGCTCTTATGGTCACTGAATACCCAACTGGGCACCATACAAGTAATGCCTCCATACCTTTAGAGCGAAAACAATAACTGCAAGCTCTAAGTCATGGGTAGGATAATTCTCCTCATGTGGCTTCAATTGTCTGGAAGCATAAGCCACTACCCGCTTCTCCTGCATCAACACACAACCAAGACCCCGCTTGGAAGCGTCACAGTATACCTCAAAACATCCCTCAGGATCAGGAAGAACCAACACTGGAGCTGTAGTCAACTTTTCTTTCAATCTCAGAAAGCACTCCTCACATTCATGAGTCCATACAAATGGGTTACCCTTTCTAGTAAGGCGAGTCAAGGGTAATACCATCTATGAAAACCCCTGAATGAACCTCCTGTAGTATCCTGCAGGACCAAGGAAACTACGGACCTCTGAAACACTCTTAGGCCTCTCCCAAGACATCACAGCATCCACCTTACTAGGATCTACTGATACACCCGCTACAGAGATCACATGGCCCAGGAATTTCACCTCTGAAAGCCAAAACTCACACTTAGATAATTTAGCATACAGCTGATGATCTCTCAGAATCTGCAAAACAAGTCTAAGGTGCTCAGCATGCTCCTCCTGACTCCTGGAATAGATCAGTATATCATCTATAAACACTACCACAAACTGATCCAAGTATGGTCTGAAAACTCTGTTCATATAATCCATGAACACTGCTGGCGCATTAGTCAAACCAAAAGGAATGACCTGAAACTCATAATGACCATACCTCGACCTGAAAGCGGTCTTCGGAACATCTCCTGGCTTAATCCGAATCTGATGGTATCCGGATCTTAGGTCTATTTTGGAGAACACACAGGCTCCCCTCAACTGATCTAACAAGTCATCAATACGAGGCAGAGGATACTTATTCTTAATAGTAACCTTATTCAGCTGCCTGTAATCCACACATAGCCGCATACTTTCGTCCTTTTTCTTCACAAAAAGGACCGGTGCTCCCCACGGCGACACTCGGTCTGATAAACTCTTTGGACAACAAGTCCTCAATCTGTGCCTTCAACTCCTTTAACTTTAAAGGAGACATGCGGTAAGGAGCTATGGATATGGGTCCTATACCTGGAACCAAATCAATGGAGAACTCTATCCCCCTGTCCGGCGGAAGCTGTGTAATCTCCTCAGGGAATACATTAACAAATTCGCTTTCCACCGGAATCTCTGATATATCCACTCCCTGTCTCTCCACCGCTGTACTCAATAACAGATACCCCTGAGCTCCTCCTCTCAACTCCTTACAGACTTGTAACACTGAAAGAAATGCCACTGAGCTCGGGCTAATATCATCTGAAGGCACAACCACTTTCTTACGACAACAATCCAGCATGACACCATATCTGGTCAGCCAATCCATACCCAAAATGATCTCAAGGGTAGGCATAGACAAACAATATAGATCCACCCTATACTCTCTGCCATCATACAGAAAGTGCACATCTCTACAGCACATCTCCACTCTACACTGCTCTCTAGAGGTTGTGGTCACCTCCATGGGAGAAGGAAGTCTGAACATAGGTAAGTCCAGTCCTATAGCAGTGTGATCAGTAATGAATGAGTGTGTGGCTCCAGAATCAAACAAAACTCTCACATCACACATACCAATCAGAACCGTACCTCTAATCAAATCTGGGGCTATAGCTGCCTCCTTTGCGTCCATGGTATAAATCCGGCCTGTGGTAGGTGCTACTGAGATCACAGGAGCAGCTATGGCCCGATCTCTGGCCTGAAGACACTGTCTAGCAAAATGGCCGGGCTTGCCACATCTGTAGCACACCAACACACTAGTAGGGCATGCACCCCAGTGAGTCCTCCCACAAGAAGCACATCTGGGACCTGGACCCGATCTAGGTGGTCTATCTCTCTGATTCCTCTTAAACTTGTCTGAAGAGGAAGAAACTCTCAGATCTCTGCCCTTGCCCTTCCCGACTGGGCCTGCACCACTAGATCTCCTCGCATCAGGTCTACTAGAAGGAACAGGATGACTGCCACTCCGCCTCCTGATCATGTCCTCCACCTGCCTGCACTGTCTAACAAGACTCCCCAGATCTTGGGACCCACTGCCAGCTATCCTCTCCTCAATATCCTCTCTAAGTCCCCTCTGGAACTTAGCTGCAAGTACCTCATTATCAGGTAGCTCCCTCCTGAAATGAGCATATTTGGCTAACTCGTTGAACTTAGCCAAATACTCATCAACTGACATCTGTCCCTGAACAAGAGTCTCAAACTCCGCCTGTTTCTGCTCTCTGGCGTCTCGCGGAAAGTATCTGTCCAGGAACTGGGCTTCAAAAGCCTGCCAGGTAATAGCTTCCCCCTGGCCCCTCATCAGCTCTGATGTGGTAACCCACCACTCATGAGCGTCTCCATGCAGCATATAGGTGGCATAAAGGAGTCTGTGATGATCAGAACACTCCATCACTGTAAATATCTTCTCTAGGGCCTGTAACCATCGGGCCGCCACCACTGGATCATAATCTCCATGAAACACCGGAGGATCATGCTTACGGAAAGCTATAAGCATCCTCCCTCTGGCCATAGTCTCCTCCTCCAAATATGACTGTGAAGGTCCTCCTCTGAGATAGCTATGCCCCTCAGCACGATGGCTAGCTCCACCTATCAGGAACAGGATGTGGAGAAGGTGCTCTATCCTCTCTACGCCGAGTTCTCAACTCAGCCATCAGCTCCTCATTGGCCTTCATCAAGGCCTCATTAGCCTGCCTGCTTGCAGCTATCTCTTGCTGTATAGCAGCCAAGGCGGCTACCACTGGGTCAGGGTGTTCATCTGCACCCGCTGCACCCCCATTGTTCCGGGTTCTCACCATGGTACTGCACATATCACATAAAAGGGTGAGTTGATCAGGCTCACTCTCACAGTCACGCATGCAACAACCATAATGAGCATCCAGAACAATCACACAAAACACACAATTCACCATATGTACAATGCTTCCCTACCAAAACTGCTCTGATACCATAATGTAACACCCATTCAATCATCAGGGTCATTACCAAACATAACCAACAATCAACACATATAATCATCAAAGTTTAAGCAGTTTGGAAGCATAAACTAAGAGCAACGTCATCAGAGGTCACTATCATAAACACTGTACATTATAATATGGTGAATATACATAAAATCTCTAATTAAGTACAACACTGTACAATGATCTCCCCTCAGGG
>PYAF01003203.1:313084-349405 GCA_007407185.1 Glycine tomentella
ATGAAGATCAATTTGATTCATGTAAAAAGGGAAGTTGTGTAATCTGATAATCCAAGAGCATATCATGCATAATCATTCATCTAGGATTGTTAGATTGAAGGTCTAAGTAAAAGCAATTAACAAGTAAGGCATTTAAAAAGCAAAGTTTTTGGAAAAATGATGTTTTCCTGCATTAATCGATTACAGCATTGATGGCATCAATTATTTTGTTCTTCGTGCCTTCTAGAAAACAAATCAAGAACATTGTAATCAATTACATATCGAATTAATCGATTACATAGGCTAAAATGAAAATCTTACTGACTGTCTTAATCGATTACATGAGTTCATAATCGATTACATCTATGCCTATGGATTACATGTTCTGCTGATTTAATCGATTACATATCGTTTTAATCGATTACTTAGTACATATGAGAACATAGGATTATCTGTCTTAATCGATTACTCAGTGCATTTGTAGAAACATGACTGTCTGTCTTAATCGATGACTTCACGGAATAATCGATTACATTGTTCATAGCTCAAACCCAGAACATATCAGGAGCACTTTAATCGATTACATTCTTGATTTAATTGATTACATATGCGAAATAATTGATTACAGGAGCGTGTTTAATCGATTATTTTCAGTTAGAAAGCTGTTATAAATAGAACCTCTTGCTCTGTGTTTAATGAATTTTTGAGAATTTCGAAATCTGAGCAATCACAAACACTACTAAGCTTTCTTTAGTGTATTTCTGGGTTTCTAAAAGCATTTTGGCTTCAACAATTCGTATGGGTTTTTGATCTTAAAGAAGTGAAGCATCATTAAGGTTCAAAGCATAAGGAAAGGGTTGCATTGAGTCTGTAATCTTTCTTTCAACCTGTTGAATCATTCATATGCATATGTTTTCTGGATTATCAGGTGAAATCTTTCCTTATTCTTTGAAGGTGTAAATCTTTTAATTGATTTCTGTAAAGATTAGCTTATTGTAAATTGGGTTCTTACATGAAGATTAGAGATAGTGTTTCTCTAAGGGTTGCTGAGTAGTGTTCTCAGCTTTTGGGTTGGTCTCTAAGGGTCTAATAGTGTTTTAGACTTTTGAACTTTATCTAGGGTTGATAAAGAGAGGCTTGTAACATCTTGTAAGAATATTATTTGCAATAGTAGAACTCTACTCTAGTGTTGAGTGGAAGAATTGGATGTAGCTTCATAGTGTTTGAAGTGAACCAGTATAAAATTTGTGGCTGATCTTTATTCCTTTCTCTTCATCTCTAAATTGCTTTGGTTGTGAATCAAGTTACATTGCACAGAAAGTTTTAAATTTCTTATTGATTTCTTGACAAAGGAATTTGATTGAATACAAGATTCTTGGTTTCAAAAATATTTTTAAAGTGATAAAGATCTTGTGGAAACTCTGATTTGAAAATTTTAATTTACCAAGGTTCAACCAATTCACCCCCCTCTTGGTTGTTTTGAAGTGTTACTAACATTTTCAGGCTTGAAGAGGGGATCAATGGTATTATGGATCCAACTATTGATCATTGAGTTGTAGAGAGTCCAAGCATGGCATTCATCAGATGCATCATTTACAGGTTTGGTGATGGAACCATCTATGAAGCCAACCTTATTTTTGGCTAAAAGAGCATTTTTGAATGATTTAGCCCAAACATCATAATTGGATTCTCCTTTCAATACAACATTTGTTAGGAATAGGCCAGGGCTATCTGATGTAGGCATAAAAATGGAGATCGAGGGTCAGAAGGTTTGAGGCTAGGTTCAGTGGAGATGGTAGCTGATGTGTGGGTTGTGGGATTGTCATTAGTGGTAGCGGAAGAATGAGATGCATCCATTAAAGATTTGGATCGTAACTATTAATCTGATACCATATAGAAAGATATGACAAGTTTGAATAATGAGTGTTGTATTATTTTGTGGCAGAGAGCCAAATATATACAAGTGATCAAAACAAACTCAAAACAAACTCTTAACAAACTAGATAAATACAAATGTTAACAAACTATACAAATATTAACAAACTATTCCTAAAGACATGGTCTGCATCTGTTGTATGATAAGATATCAAAGATCTTCTCCTAACACATAAACCTATTTTTGTTGTTTTTGAAATGGGGTGAAAATTGTTTTGAGAAGAAATAAAAAACCAACTCAATCCCATTTTAGCTAAACGCATTTCCATTTTGAAATTGTATTTTAAAATTGAAAACTGGAAACTTGCAACCAACTCGAATGGGGCCTGCCACTGTCATTTGCCACAAACCAATGGCTAATGCATGACACATACGAGAAAGGTAGAGTATTTTTGGACTTAAAATATTAATTATATAGGTTTTAGTTTTAAACTTCAGATATATGATTTATTTAACCCAACGAATCATGTTTTGCAGGAGGGAGCTATAGAGACTTGTCGAAGTCTCCAAAGTCCCAAGTCTCACCTCACAAGGGTCCCAACACAACTCCCAATGCAAGCCAATTATACGATGTGTTGGGAGACCACCATAAGGAGTAACTTTAGTGATGTGGAGGGCTGACCCTCATTAACCCTAACCCTCTTTATGGGTGTGTTTGTTTTGAATAAGAGAAATAATATAGCAGCGAATTTTGTATTTTATTACAAGTTATTCACATCTTTTACACTCTACTTTAATTCAAGATTTTTCTTCTCTTTATTTTTCTCCTATAAACTAAACACATCCTATTTAGGGCTAATAGTTTTGTTATGTTGCACCTTTCTTAAGATCTCTCTTCAAATGGGCCACAAAGGAGATGACTAATTAGAAGGGCCAAACAGGTTGACTCCAGGGTCGAGGGCCATATTGTTGACAATTATTTAATCGACCCCATTTTTTTTGCTTGGTGCACCTTTAAATTTTTTAATATGTCCTTTTTTAACTTTTTTCTTCCTCTCTCCCATCACCTCCTCCCTGAACCTTCACCGAACCACCATCGCCTTTGTACCCACACAATCAAACACAATACCATCGCCTTTTCTACTACTTCACCTCATCACCTTTGCATAGTCCCACACGAAACTCACCTAAGTCTCACCTTCGTTGGTGCACACCCATAAAACACATTACGAATTAAATAATTCTTATACAAATGTATTATAAATTGCTCATAATGTATTTTTTTGTATTATGGACTGAAAAATCCATAATATAAAAAAATAAATTATGATTGAACAATCCGTAATATTTTTTTTGTATTACGGATTGTTCTATCCGTAATAACACAAAATAGCATACGAACATGCTTGGGCTTCACAAAGGCTAGTCTATATTTGAACTAAAACTCAGTGTTGCACTTACCGTTTCTTTCCTAACCTTCATCTAGGGGTGTTCATGGGTCTGACATCTATGTCCCAATCCAACCCAATTTTATTGGGTTGAATTTTTTAAGTGGTCAGGTCAAACCTAACCCGACCCAATTATACATGGATTAGGTAACAAGTATTTTTTTTTTAACCCGACCCAACCCACACCATATAATTAAATTTATTATTATATATAAATTAATTATTAAATATTAAATATTAATTTTTAGCTCACATAGGTTATTAAATTATTAAATTAAATCATCCAAGATTTTTTTGTTTTTAAGTTTTTTTATTTCATGCTTGAAATTGTTCATGTTTTCTCATGCTACTACAATACTTTATTTTTATCTAAAATAAAATATTGTATTAGCATTGAAATCATTAGTTATATTAGTCAAATAGTGTCACCATTTGATCTCTTTTAAGTACATTTAATCATTATATGCTTATAAAGCTTTATATCAAAACAAATTACTATTCTAAAAAAATTATTTACAAAAAATATTAATATTAATATAATAAATTTCGATCAATTTATCAAATAGATATAATTTTTAAATATTCATACATGATCCAACCAGACTAGACCATTTATAATCGGGCTGGTTGGGTTGAATACGTAAAAAAAATTGCATAAACCTGATTCAATCCAATATGTGAAATTTTGATTGAATTGAATAATGAGTTTAGCCAAACTCGACCAGTAAGCACAAATTCATCTTCTTGACCAAAACACAATAGCGGCATAGCCACATACCTCATAGCCTCAACAGACCACCAAAACCTGACCCAAACCTTAGCACCCTTATCCACCAACAACTTTGTTGCACAACCTAACCAACACCGACGATATCTGCAGCGTACCACCATCGCGTTAACCTGACCCAAATCTTAGCACCCCTATCCACTACCAACTTTGTTGCACAACCTAATCAACGCCGACGAATCCAACCAACAACCTACGACCCCTAACATGTTGCAAGCACCGCGCACCCTCGTCACCATATCCCATCTCAATCCAAACACCTAAGTACCTAGGTTTTTGTAAGCCATTAGACCTTTGAGGCGATGGCCTTAGGCCTCCAATTTTTTTAGGGCCTCAATATTTTATAATTTTTAAATCAATTATTTTTTATTAAATGATAAATTTTGTACTAGTATGATATATCATTTACTATTATGTTTATTAATAAGACAACAAATATTAAATATGGATGTAAGTATTATTATAAATAATTTAAGTATAATTTTATTATTTATTTAAAAAAGTTAAGAAAATTATTTTACATCTATTTTGGGCCCTACCTTTTTCCTCCCTAAAAATATATTATTGAAATTAGTATAGAGTTTAGAGTTTAAATTTAATAAATGAATCTATAATTGATATATATATATATATATATATAATATTTTGGTGCAAACTTTGATGTGAAGATCATACATTTAACTAAAATTCTATTTTCATCATCCATTTTGTATTTAAATGTACATTTTTAATTGGAAGTCGATTTGAATATATTTTCAAATATGAAATCATGTTCAATTGTTTATTTGAAATCTAAAATTTGAAAACATTAGATGAGAATAAATTGAAAAAATAGTATACTACTCTTGATTTACTTTTAAAAATAAAGATATTACAAAAAGGCATACTAAAAAAGTTTATACTCTAATTAAAGTATTACATTATATCAAAAGAATAGTTTTTTTCAAAACATGTATAGTTTCTAAAATATTATTAATAGCACTTGTAACTATACTTATTGTTGAAAAAATTAAAACTAAAATTATTTTAATGTTATATAACATTACCTATGTCGAAAAATAGGTTTATTGAATTTGCTGTTATATATATTAAAAATAAAATATTATAAATATTTAAAAATTAAATTTTGATGTATATAAAAAAATTAATGATAATTAATTAAAATTTAAATGTAAATTTAAAAGAAAAATACAAATGAATTATCATTTTAAAGCAAAAATATAAAATTAGATACATTTGGGATCCAATTGAAGTTCTAAGAGTATCTTTAGTGAAGGTTCTGGAGCTAGGTTCTTGAGCTCAAGAACCCATATCCACCATATCTACCACTATTCCTACTCAAGAGTTTTCCACTTTGAAGGTTAGGATCCAAGAGAAGAACTCCCAAGAGCTCCTATTTTTTCAAAAATATTGTTCTTTAATGTCTCTCCCTAAATAATTTCAGAGGGAACAAACAAAAAAATGAAAGAGGGGAAGAAGGAAGAATAGAACAACCATAAGCCTACAACAGATCGACACAACAAATCCATATTCAAAATAATAATAAAAATTACAATAATAATAGAATGAACAAATCAATACAAAACCAAATGAACAACAACAACAAATCAAAAACAATTAGAACAACAACAACATATCAAAGCAGTTGCCGACAGCTTCGAGGTAGGCGCAACGATCGGCGGCGACAGCCATGGAGGGCGAGATCTGCAAAGGAGATTCGTGACCATCAAGGCTATGAATTCACGACAATCAAGGAGGCCATGAGGAGTATTGATCCGTGACAGGGAGCCCTGATCAATGGTAGGGGCAGAAAGGTGGCTCGTGAGGAGGAAGCCATTGATGTGTTTGGGTGGTGAGGAGGAGCACCCAAGGAAGGAGAATGGGGAGGGGAAGAGGAGAGAAAGAAGAGAAGGAGAAGTTCTCCTATTAGGGTTTTTCATTTAAGAGAAAAGAGAAATTGTGTTGTTGTTTTTTCCATGCACGTAAAACCCTATCGTTGCACGTCACCAATCAGTAATCAATATACCTACAAAAGTTAGAAAGTTTGCTACACAAACATAGACCAATATAGCTGTGATACTCAATTTCTTTTAAAGATTAGACTGTACTCAAATTTAAGTATTATGAAAGTGGGTATTTGAAATCCTATAAATGCACCCATTTGTTCATGATATGTTTCCCACCATTTTTCACTTATCTTCTTTCTCATTGTCTTCTCTCATTCTTATTCTCAATCTAAATTCTCCAAATCCAATTTTAGTTTAACTTTATTTTTTCTTTCTTCCCTAATGGATCCAAATCAGTTTTACTGGCAAGCTTATTGTAATTATTTGCAAAATAACCAATTGCCTCTATTAATAGAAAAATCTCAAAATCTTCTCCTTTTTATTTCCCTTCTTGCCACCACCACCAATGAATTTCATGCAAAATAGTAAATCCCCCTAAATTGAAATTCTCAAAGCTCTCAAACTTTTCCTTCAATTCCACCAAACACCTCCACCATGTTTCATAAGCCACCCAATAGTTCTAGTGGTACATAATCTCCTTCCACTGATGAAGTTGAAACACAATTTTCTACCCCAAATTGGGCTAGAAATATCACACTAGATGGAGGAGGAGAAATTCGAAAAATAAGAAAACAAAGATATATTTTTACAAATGATGAGAATACACATCTCTGTCTTTCATGGCTCAATGTCTCAATCAATCCAACTATTTTGATGGTCAATGAACAGATCACTTTTGGTTGAGATGCGCATAAATTACAACCACTTTCACGACAATCTACCAAAAAAGAGCTTGACTCAACTTAAACCTCGATAGCAAAAGATAAACCATGTCATGCAAAAGTTCAAGGGCCATTACAAGCAAGATATTGATTTGAAGAAAAATGGTTACAAGGAGAACAATCTCATGATTAATGCATATGCCATTTGGAAGGCAGACGAACACAACTATTTTACTTTTGAGTATGCATGACAACTACTGAAAGATCAACCTAAATGGTTAGATCAAATCAAAGAAACTTGTTCCTAAAGAACAAAGATTTCTGCTAATGGGAATTACTTGTCGTCATCTAATCTAGAGACACTGACTGAGGTTTCAGAAAGTGACATACCATCACAAGTACCCCACCCATTGGGACAAAGGCAACCAAGAGGAAGATCAAGGGGAAAGGAGTTGCAACGTCTTCACTGATTGTGGACTTGTGAACATGGAAGCCACAGTCAAGGAAAAACGTGAAGCCACCAAAAAGGTAGTATAGGCAATTGCTTAATTGACACATCGATACGATGAAGAATATTATATTGGCATGCATTATATTGCATACACATGATTGTTGAAGGCGAACGAAATACATACAATGATAATATTGATGTTGATTATGAATATATTCACGAAGAGATTTCAAACGTTGATGTATCTCGTGGTGCTCCTCCTCACTTTGCTACATACCTACAAACAAGACGCTCCATGCATACAAGATGTAGAAGCAAATAACACAAGAAGGGGGGTTGAATTTTGTTTTTAAAAGTTTAAAACTTTTTCTAAGATTGAAATCATGTTTATTGTTTGATGCAGATAAACCTAAAACAGAAAAAGAAGGTTTTCTTACAGACTTTATTAAACAATGAGAAGAATCGTTTTCTCTGTAGAACAAAACAATATATAAGACCTAAAAATAAATTCAAACCCTTTGTCAGTTAAAGCAATAAAAGGAATCACACTAAAAATTATATTGGTTCGTCTCAAACCCAAGACTACGTCTAGTTCTTGGCAACCCACCAAGTTTCCACTAACTTATCAAAGTTACAGGTATTTTTCACTGTCACTTTTGAGTCTTACACATGCAAGATCTACCTTAAGTTTGACTTAAACCCAAGATTTGTTGGAAGTTTGCACACTAAGTGTAACGCCCCGTATGCATCTGATTCATTAACATTCAATTATGGTCGTTAAGTGTAGCACTTAATTAAAGCTAATCAATACAGAAGCAATTAACAAAATGATGTCATTAAACGTCATCAACAATAATATCTTTACATTATGTATAGTGAACTCTCATAATATACCCCTAGAGGACCAATTCAGCCATATATATATATATATATCAGCAAATATATCTTAATAATGGCTGTACAAAATCAGAAGGTATCAAATACCTAATTCTCTCTCAATATACATCAATATCTCTTCAGATATATAACTTATACACGATGTACATCAACATATCTATATATACATCATCAACAACCATCATTGTGGTCATACAAAAGAATAGGCACCCTGTGTCATGATCTCACAAATCACATCCTCACAAGAGGGTACAAAATATACAGCGTTTGTACATCACACAATCTATACAGGATCCAAACACATGTGTACACGCACATCTTCCCTCGTAGGGGTACAAAATACATCATATATATATATATATATATATATATATAAAGCAGTGAGCCATAGTGCTCTCAAAGTACTGCCCAAGCAACTATACAATGTTTGTCCCTACTAGGGCCTCCTGCCCTAGGACCCATCATCTCTGCTAGATGCATCACCTGCAAAAATATAATCCCCACACACGGGGTGAGATACAATCTCAGTAAGCTCAGGGTTCTTGGAGGCTTCTCCTCCCCCTGGCTCACTTCCATGATAACATAACATCAAAGGCATCACAACACTAGGCCTCCTGTCCCTCACAACAACACATAAACATTCTCTAGCTCTAATGTGTATCTGCGATACTATGCCCGCCAAAGATGCACCATCATCAGCATCGGGTCTCTCAATCCCCAGTGTGAGGTTGGAACTCACACTCATGCCATCCCATCAGGAGCTAGCCTTTTACACATGGATGCATGTATATGGCACCTCCGAGAATAGGCTTCAATCGCGACGGGACCACCTATCTCTGGTGTTAAGGGATCATACACCCTTTACATGAGCAAATCGACTAGGAGTTGCGCTTTACTCCTAGGGAGGTCCATATCTATCTAATTGGCCAGAAGATCTATCCGAAAGGCAACCATACACAAAGCACAAAAACGAGCATACATATTATCATGAGGAAAGTTGTAACATCCAATTCAATGCATATGAATCATGTATGCAATCATCACTCCCTCAGAGTATGGTGGAACTCAGGCAATGGGAAACACTCCCAAGAACAAAGAACTCACCTGTCAAAACAATGCTCTGTTATCCAATCCCTAAACTGTGGTCTCCGCCACTGACACCCTCGGTGTCACGCCCTATACAAAGGCATATAAGTAATTAACAACGGTTCTCAACCGTTAGAAATAAAAGGAACGCGATTCTTTTCCATTTTAACCTCTTTTTCTAAGTTACAATAACTAGTCACCTAACCAGTGACTTACAGACCCCAACAGGATCTATCTCGGCCTAACCAAGGCACTAAAGTCTCCCTAAGACTCTACATCAACCAATTCAAAGAGTTCAACACCCTAACCATGTCACATTTCAACGGTTATCAATATGGCTAAAACGGTTACTTCAACACATTTTCACCGTTTATATAGCCTCCTGAGCACATATTGTAAAAGCACCTAGGCTCATACATATCATAATATCATCAATCTAACCAACATCTTCCTACTCATACATTCTTCAGAGCCAAATTCCAAAGTCCATAAAAATCATATTTCAAGGCTAATCCTTCATCACAACAACCTCCTAAGCATACTTTTCCAAAGGACCCAAGCCTAATTTCAACTCTAACTCAAATGGATCACTATTCACCTTAAGAACAAATTCTTAAATAATCGATGGAATTCGAGTATCTTACCTCTAAAATGACAAGGAAAGCTAGAGGACAACTTCTCCAAGCTTGTCCGTCCTTAAAACGCCTTCTTTTCCCCTCAGAAATCAAACTTTGGGAAATTCCCTAGAGAACTTGATCTCTCAGTTAGATGATTTTCAGAGAAAAGTGATGTTGGAATCTAGCTCATTGAGTAGTTCCCTTCAACTTTCATGTTGGGTGCTAAAGGTTTTGGTCAAGAAATGACTAGTTATAGAGCTTCTCTTGCTTAACAATGGTGGAAATGTTCAAGGGAAGAAGAAGAACATGTTTTTGGCCTAAAAATCACGAAAATGGCCTTTTATAGTGGCCCTGCCCGTGTTCCTGCGCTAACGGCGCCGCTCCTGACGCTATCGGCATCGGATTCCAGAGAAAATTGGTCTTCTAATGCCTTCTGGAGTTAACGACACCACTTCTGGCGTTACTGGCGCCATCCTGGCGCTACTAGAGCCGGATCTGGCGCTATTCGCTCCAAATTACAGAGACCTCTTGCAATTTTTTTTAAACCTTGGTCATTATACTAACTAAGTTGTGATCGTCTTACAGATGGATAAATCGCTTAACACTTTTAGTATTTTCTCTCAAGGTTTACATGGTGTTTTAAGAGCTTTGTATCTATATAGAAATTTAAAGAAAGTTTTTTATAATAAAGAATGAATGAATGATTCGCAAGTAGATATGTATGTTGTTTCTTCAAAGCTTATTCTATTTATAGTCTTCATCTTCAAGTATATGTTCTCTCACAATAGTAGGATTCTTCCCTCTTGTTTTTCATCTAAAGTCTTGAGCCCGTTGAAACATTCAATGCTTACATTTTGTTTTTCATCTGAAGTCTTCATGCAAAGTCCATGCTGATAGGCTAGAGTGTCTTGTACTTTAGCAGGGAAGTCACTTCTTTCATCATAGTCGGTCTGCAACAACAGAGCGAGGTTTTTGGTGAGGATTAACGTCTTCCAAACTATGGACTCCATTTATTATTCGTATGACTTGGATAGATCCTAGGAGAATATTTTCTACATGAAAGAATCTCAAACAAAGAGTATTAAATGAAGGTCTTAAATGCACTACTTAAATGCTATGTTAGTTCATCGTATGAATGTATCGTCTGAAAATACAGACACAGAGATACATATCATGATCTGATAACACATCAGACATAACTTTTACCATTTGTATTTATTTACATCTAATCAAAATAATTATGAGTAATGATTTGTCTTTAAGACATAAATGTCTTTTGACTTAACACAAGTGGAATTCATCAACAACTTCAAACAAACATGGTGGAACATATTTGGGCACGTTTCAGTCACAACATTGATAAAAATTAATTTTTCTTATTGAATGTCAATGTTTTGTATTTTGTTGCTTATGAATGTTTGTATTTTCATCGATTTAACTTGAAGTCATAAATAAAAAATTTAACTATCAATATTTTTATATTTTTTAATATTAGTTATTTGTTAATTAATAAATATCTATAATTAATTACTTAAATTAAATTTAAAATCATATCATAATATATATTAAGTGAGATCCACTATGGAATCCACAAAAATATTCAATAACCAAATTGAGTTCTATCACTAAAACAAAAAAAATGAAAAAATGTATACATCTTATGTAATATCATGAAACTTATAAAAAACAATCCAATAATCCAAAATAAATTTTTCTACTAAAAAAGCTTAATGAGATCATTATTAATGTAAAAAATGAATAGAGTGCTTAACAACTTATGTAACACATGATATCCATAAAAATAACTAGAGATGTTTTTTGGGCAAATTTACTATTGAAGATACTCTAATAAGTGCTAGACACGGCCATGTAACTAAGCACCCACATCAAAATTCAAAACCCTCGTGCCACCCTTCACCCTCACCTCAACTGCAAGGGGAAACAAGCAAACAATGAGCGTTTTGCAAGGGAAGCGCAAGCGCCAAGACTTGTTGGCATCGACGCAGTCATCGTCAATGAACAACGAGGAGCGTGCCGTGTACTCCATCATTCGCGACAGGAAGGAGATGGGGATATGGCAAGGAGACATCAAACGAGAGAAAAACATTCACATTCCCGATAGTCTGCTGAAGAAAACCCTAAAGATGCTCATCACCAAGAACCTCATCAAGGAGGTCGTGAACGTCCACAACAAGTCCAAGAAGCTTTTGATGGCGACCGACTTCAAACCCTCCAAGGAGATCAGCGGCGGAGAGTGGTACACCGACGGCAAATTCGACACCGAATTCATCGGTGCTCTGTCTGATGCTTGCTTGAGCGACATCCGCCGCCGGCAAGTCGCGACGTGCGACGGGATCGTCGGGTGGATTAGGAAGGTGGGGAGTGATGTGTTCCCTGGTGGAGTTAGTAAAGGGCAGGTGGAGCAGATTTTGAAGAGTTTGGTTATGGAGAATAAGGTTCAGGAGCTGACTAGTACTGGATTTGGGGATTTTGAGTCTGTTCCTGTTGGTGAAGTTTGTTATAGATTGGTAAAGAAGGGTGCTGCTGGTGGTGGTGTTGGTGCCATGGCTTCTATTCCTTGTGGGGTTTGTCCTAGGATTCATTCTTGTACACCTGATGGTGTTATCTCCCCTATGACTTGTCAATATTATCAGAAATGGTTGGACTTTTAAATGTGTACCGTTTCCAATCCAAGTCCTTTTATTTTTTTTAGTTTTGGATTTTACATATGGCAGTTTTTTCTAGTTTTGAGTTTCATCTTATATATTGTTTTTTTGTATTTTTCATTTGGCACTCTCTAGTCTTGATTGATTTTTTTGTTCAGTGTGATACTTGAGAGTTGATTGGTTTTCCTTCTGCATTAAAGTGAAAGCTTTTTGGTGTGAATTCTCCACGTAACTTGTTAATGAGAAATTAAGAGCAAGTGGGAGAACAACTCCAAGGGCAGAAATCTTGATGTCAGAAAAAGAATGGCTTCAACATTTTGATATGTTTAAGCTAATGTGACAAGGATCCTGGATCCAGGTATGCTTTTTTGTTGTCTGATTATAGTACCTTGTAGTACCTTTGTTGCACAAGGTGAAATGCTTAGATCAGACAATGGAGAAAGGGTTTAATTATATTTTGTTAGTTTGTGTTTTTGTCTGGTATTATTCAACTATTGTTAGGCAAGAGTTTCCTAATCTAAAAAAAAGCACATATTTGGCATTATTTTTCTACTGGTTATGGTGGAGTTTCCGAGGAGCTTGGCAAGCTTCCATATGCTGCCTGAGGCCAAGCAAGGGCATTGGAGGTTTCACTGAAATATTGATATCCAAGCTTTACCTTTGTCCTTTACTATGTATCTGTGGAGTGTGCTCATACAGTATACGGGTTAGGGTAGTGCTCATTTGTCACTGTACCATACCTTTTCTATTATTTTGATGTTATTATATGGCTTTTGGTAGTATAAATAAATGTTGAAGCTTGATACCATATGAGCACATCTTGAAACCAATTAGTCCTATCTGTCATTACATGAAATTGCGAGCTAGAATTGCTGATAAAGCAGTTATTAATGGAATTTCCTTTGACATTGCATACAATGTGAATCTTCATGCCAAAAGAGTAATGGATGTGTGTGTTTATGAGCAGTTTTGAAGTGGGGTACTGTTTTTGGGACATCAAGTTTCTTGGTCAATTGGTCACTACTCTTTCAAAGTTTTCCAATTTGTGTTTTAGTGGCAGAATTGGAGACACACAAATGGTTTTTTGCTGATTAATGTAGTATATATGAAAGGCTGTATGATTCTGAGTCAGAACTTTTGTAATTAGCAGATACTCACTAACAAAGTGTTTATAAGTGTTTCTGTTTTACTGTGAGAATCAATCTCAGAAAAACAGAAGGAACAGCACTAGAATATTAGCATACTCGAGTTTTCAATTTTTATTGGGTATCAAATAGCTATTCTACCAATTACTGAAACCATCAGTTTCAATACTTGAAATTATCTGATTAACTATTCGTTCTAAGTTGATTAATTGGACAATTTATTGATAGGGGTGTACTATTATTCAATATAAACCAATCACCAAAAAAATTATTCAGTATAAACCTTAAGATTATTAAGGTGGAACTTAAATTCTGGTTAGAGAACAACCCTAAGACATAATAACAATGGTTCCTACTTAAAAATGTATTAGTGCATTATGTTGAGACAAACATAGGAATCCAATTTGTCTTGGAGTTAGTTGCCAAAGGAAGCTTGTCTCTTCTGTTGACATGCCCAACCCAATCAGCAGCAGCAACACTTTACATTTGATAGGAGGTATTGTGATGCACACACACCTTTGATATATGGGCAAGAATGTTTCTGTTGGAGTGTTGGTTATCTGCATTAATATTTTAATAAGAGGGTGAAGTTGACGCGACTTGAATCCGTGAGGCGCAACATAAACGAAGAAGAAGGGTTTTAATCAAACACATCAACCATAGTCCATTAAGTTCTTCCCTCGCTGAAAAAACCAGTGAGTGAGTCTGAGGGTTTAAGCTCCAATGGAAGACGACATGGTGATGGACACTTCTCCCACTCCCAGTTACTTCGACCCTCACAACCTATCTTCCAGACAGCAGTCCGCAGATACAGGTATCCTATTCCACTCTTTCCATTCAAACCATTCTCAATTTCAATTTAGAACTCTTATTATCCAATTTTTAACTTCAATCTTCCTCACTTACATATTAACAATCCTTGTATGTTTTACTGTTACATTGGAGGCACCCGGCTATTGTGCATTTAGTGTTTATGCTCGCACCAATCAACCAGGGTTTAAGTTCTTCAATTTGAAAATAATATTAGGGGAAACCAAAAATTCAAGTCAGGAGCTAGTGTTTAATTTATTTGCGAATCTGAATGGTTGAAATAGTTTTAGTTTCTGTTGTTTCTGTCTTTGGCAGTTTGGGAAAACAAAACAGTGAGGTTAGGGTTGAAGGATTTGGTAAAGGGAAGCTTATAATGCCTCGCTGGTAATGGTCTTGAATGGTATAGAGGTGGTAGGGAGAATGACTGTGATAGTAGCATTGATTGACTATGAAGCTGTCAAATTCCCCTACATTTGTTGTGGTTGCATTACTTGAGTCATCGTGTTGTCATTTTTGTGTATGATAGAGGGTTGGTGTATTAGATGTTATATGGAACCATTGGAATTCTTTTGGAATATAGTGTACATTATATAAACTATACAAATTTTCAGAATAGCAGCTATCCCGCTATGGCATTTTCGGGGCTGGCTGCTATCCGGGATTTAAAACACTTTTGGATTGAGAGAACTTTGTGGTTTTTTCTGTTACTTCAAAGTTGCATTTTTTTAAAACTGCAAATCATTTTTCTGCTTGGATTTTGTTGCGTTCATTAAATTTCTGTGTCTATTTTCTATATTGAAATTTTTGCAGGAAAAGGCATTCAACTTCAGGTGCCTCAATCCAGCACGACAACTTGGCTTCCAAGTTAAGTGAAACTGGGTTGTTATATGATGGTCAAAGCATCCATAGTCCAACTAATGCGGCACTTGTTCTTGAAAATATTAAACAAGAGGTTGAGAGTCTTCATGCTGATTACTTGGAAGAGAAGACACCATATTCCACTAGCAGGAAATTGTCTGCTGATATTCATGTAGTCCCTAGGTGGATGCTGGTTTTGACTCTGCTACTCATTAAAGGCTTGTACGACAGAGGGTGACTCATTGGGAGATGGTGCAGAAACAAACTTTATTTGCATCTCTGCTTGATTCTTCTTTGCAAGGTAATGCAAGCATGTTCATTTATATACCCCACTACCCAGAAAGATTTATTTTATTCATCTTCATTTTTTCCCAATTCTGTAAATGTGGATACAAAATTATCTCTTTGAAGCTTTAAGGAACCTTTTATTGGTCTTATTTGTTTGTAATCTGCTGCAGCATAATGTTTGATACTTAAAGCAGAAGACTATTTCTTTCTCTCTTGGTAATCAGATTTTGTATTATTAACAACGAAGGAAAAACTTCTCTGTGTATTTCCTGAGCATTTCAGTTCTCCCCTCTACCCTTGCAGAAGAATGGATCTTGTTGGTGCAAATGCATTTTCATTCTGTAGAAAAAAGAAAGAGTGTAATTTTGATTGTATTTGTTTTACAGGACTGATGCCTATTGCTGATCTGATACTAAGAGATGAGAATGCATGTCGAAATGTTTCAGAGTCTATAAGGTTTGTATGCTATTAGCCAGCATAAATATCTGTATGCAAAGTTTTTCTGATGCAAACATTCAAGATGTATATACACATAAGTAATATTATTACTTTATTCTTATACAAGGCTCTATATATTGACATGTGTGCTTGTTGTCTTGAGGATTGATAGATGCTCATTCTTTTTTCATTTTAGGTTGTTGTGGCTTTATACTTTTTTATTTGCTTAGATAAGTAAAATTTAGGTTGCATGGGGGTTTAGATATAGATAGGGATATACAATGCAGGGTAAAATATTTGAAAACCAGGATACTCGTTGTTATTCTCATATTACAGTTAAGTGTTGATGCTATTTTGTAGCTGTACTTGAAAACATGGATGATATACAGTAGGATTGCATTTTTTTGTGGTTATCTTGAAGTGTAAAGTCATTATTTACCAGTTAAAGAGGAAATTTTGTTGTGATTGTTAGTACACACTTCTTTGGTTTGTTGTATTGGCTTTTTTAGGAGGATTCTTGTTCTCCTTCTGTGTTTCTCTTATTTTCCCTAATGATTTCTTACATACAAATATGTGGGAAAAATGAGTTAGGCTGAACTTTTATACCACACTGGACAGTGGATAGACTGAAGTATAGTGTGAGTACTGTTCATTAACTACTTTGATTAATATTATTGTGGCCTTTTTTCTCCTGTAGGTACGGTTTGAATATAAGGCATCGAGTTGTTGAGGAAAAATTCATGAGGCAGAAGGCTCAGCTCTTGCTTGATGAGGCGGCGACGTGGTCTCTTGTGGTTCCTTTATGGGAAAGGAAATATATCTCTAACCATATATTTTCGGTTTTTTAAGGATGTATTAAGTCTCTGTCCTAAATTATGTTATGATTTTTGGTTATTCCAATCTATTTCCTTAAATCAGTTTTTCGACCCAATTCTTCTCATTGGCTGAATCAACACTTTGGATGATTAGGGTTCCATATGTATTGTCATACTTTTGAATTTATTATAAATATAAGGAAAACACTATGGTATTTAATGCTATCTTCATCTCAATCTTGAGATATAATTTGCATGTTGTGAGAACCTATTCTATTTATCACTAACTCACTCACCACCAAATAGATAACAAAAACCAGTTTTCTCCAAAGGAAACCATTTCCCTCATATATAAATGGTCTGTAAGTTCCTATAAATACTTGCTAAATCGTTATAGGAGACATTAAATGGAGTGGCTCTACAGCCATGCTTCATTTTCCCACGTGTTAATGGTTGTCTTTGCTTTGGATTTTTTGGCTGCTACATTCATTTCGGTTTTTATTCTGACAGTTATGCTTTTATTTTTCAGTGACTCAAGAACTATCTAAAGATCAAATACTGGTAATGTGTGATGCTACTTTATGTGACCACATAATCGACATATCCTTGGAATGGGCTTATTGAAATTTATTCACTTATCACAGGTGTCAGGAACCTTGAATATGGTGGCTTGTGAGTTTGTTGTGGCGGACCATCCAGCTCAATTATGCCTTCGGATAGTTCAGTGGTTAGAAGGTTTAGCTTCTAAAGCACTTGACTTGGAAGCGAAGGTGGTTTTTTGCGGTTTTTTTCCCTTTAGGGTTTTTTTTTTTTTTTAATTTACCATTTGGGGGCAAAATTTTTAAAAATTCCTGATTGGGGGTAAGTCGTGCCACGTGGCACGACTTCTATTTTTTTAAAAAAACTAGTCGCTAAATTTCAGTTGCTAACACTTTTTGCGACAGAATATTGTATTCTTTTTATGTTTGCAATCACAATGTTCTGTCGCAAAAAGTGTTAGCGACTGAAAGAACGACCAAAATTAGCGACCAAAATTTAGCGACCAATTTGTTTTTTTTAAAAAAATAGAAGTCGTGCCACGTGGCACGACTTCTAACTACAAAGTCGTGCCACATGGCATGACTTACTCCCAATCAGGAATATTTTTAAATTTTGCCCCCAAATGGTAAATAAATAAAAACCCCTAAAGGAAAAAAAGCCAATTTTTTGCTATGTTTTCTGCATGGAATTTTGATTTGTTCACAAATTTTTTTATTTTTATTCTCAGTTTAATTTTTTTTAGAAGATATTCCCAGATTAATTCAAATTTACTAATAGTGTAAAGTTTTTTACAAGACCATCCAATTATGGATTGTCATATAATTGAAAATGGTAGACTTTTGCAATGATTATTTAAAAAGTCATATCTAAGATAATTTCTAATTGGTCAATAGTGTAAAAATCTTTACAATATTAATGTCTGAAAATTAAATTCTTTTATTTCTTAAATGATGATGGTATGAATAAAAATTTGATCATCTTAAAATGTTGTGGGATGCTGGTTTTGATTATTTTTTATTTTTCTTTTATCTTCTCACTTATGTAAATTATTTGAAATCTTCTTGCTTATTATCTTGAGACATAACTAATTTATTGAATATGTTATTTTATCTAACACGGGATGAATATTTTCTTATGAATGGAAAATTTATGAAATATATGGCTTGATGCATGATTTATTGTAAAATTTTACATTGTCACAAATTTGAGCAAGGACCTTTTTTTATTAAGTATTTAAATTGTTTTTAGCATTTTTATTATAATTTTAATTACAATTAAAAACAATTGTATTACAATTATATATTTTAATTTTTATTATAATTTTAATATCAATAGTAATTTTCTTGCTTGGAGAATCTGTCTCCCTTTTTATGTCATTTTGGCTTTTAATTTCCAATAATTGGGCTTGGAGAATCTATCTCACTTTTTTCTTAACTACATCATATGCTTTATATATGAAATTCATTATAATTTTTTATTAACTATTAATCACTATTTTGCTGTAAAAATAAAATTGCAATTTAAAGATAAAATAATTACCTCAGAAAATATTATTTAAGTACATATTGTTTTAACAATTTCTTAATTTTGTATATAGAAAATAATTTTTTATTTTATTTTATTGAATGATATAATATACATAACAATATGATCAAAACAATACCCCGATAGAGGTAAAAAAAAAAACTAGTATTATAACTAATTACAGAGAGTGAAAGGGGGTTTTACAGAGTAGATTCCTAAAGTCTACTACTTGAGACTAGATACAACTAAAACAACTTTACTGTTGTGACTAAACAAAATAGAAAATCTAACACTTATATATAGTTGGAAAAGTTAGTTAATTAGACGGTTATGCATCACAAGAGCCTTGCGGCTCATCTTAGAGTTAGAGCCATGTGTTCTCATGTTTGACCCTTTCCAAGAAGCATGTAAGTGTAGAATGGATTACCAATAGTACATGCATCTGCCGAGTTATGAGGACCATCCCTTGGAGAGGAGAGAATACAACAATGCAAAATTATCGAAAGAAGAAATTAAAAAATTCCAGGTCAACATGCAAGCGATTTTCCATGGAACACATTATGGGTCCCGTCAATTTTTTAATCTTATTGAGAGCCTAAAAATAAATTTGTTGATAATTTTATGTGATTACTCTTAACAGGGATTCTAACGAGGACATGGGAAAGAATGTTAAAAAGACAAGTCCTTTGGAATGCTTTATTTTTTCCTAAACCAAAAATTAAAGGAACTAAGTCGGTTTGCAATGTTATCATAGATGAAGAAATTAAGGAAGGATTTGCATTTAACGTAAGATGGTAATGACCAAAGTGTGAATGTTGGTGGAACTCGGGTTAGATGATAGGATTTGTTCTTGAGGCCCTTGGGGAAAATCTGTTGGTAGACTTTTAGAAGAAACACAAAAACTGAAAATAAATCCTCTGGAGGATTTTCTTCTGAGAGTGACGATGGTGTGGTTCTTCAAATAACTAATGTTCAACTTCGAGAAATGAGAAGCCTACCTTGCATAATACCTACTTTCTCTTGATGTATTATACATTCTTTGAAGATCATGGGTTGAAATTGCCCTTTAACAATTTCAAAATAAAGATTTTAAATCATTATCGAGTTTGTCCTACCAACGTCACCACAACACAACAGTTGGGCCTTCATTCTTTCTTTTTTGAGAAGTTGTGTTATTTGGAAAATGTCACCCCTACTTCAATAATTTGTTGCTCCTAATCCAAAAAAAGTTAAGGGTAAACAAATTTTTATTATAAGCATTAATCTTGTAAGAGTAAAATTATATTTTTATAAAATATTTCAAATTTCACTCTTTCTTTCTTGAGCTCTTTGATGCCTTGAGAAAAAGAGTGAAGAGGGAGAATGAGTGAGAATTCTGGTGAGGCGAAGAATGAGGGATCTATCTCTTCTCAAGAAGAGGACCTTTTGATTAGGAGTGAGAAAAAAGTTAAATAGGGAGAATCACTTATCCATGAGGCAGTAGGGGGGTTAGTGTTGAATATTAAACTTAATTTAGTTTTTTGATCCATTGGGCTTAATTGTTAAATATCTCAATATCTAGAAATATCCAAGAAGTGTGTAGTCCAAATTCTTGAGTAATCTACTCTAGATTGCTCCATAGAAATATCTAAAATAGTTTAACCTAGAAACTACCATGGAAATATCTAGGCTAAGAAAATTATGGAGAATTCTAGAGAATGAATTATAGTCACTAGTTAAGAGTTGTGTTAGCACAATCCTAGCCATTAGTTAAGGAGGTGCCACTAGTATAAATATGGGTCATATCCATCATCTTGTACTAAGCCAAAAAGAAAAAAAAGTTGTGTAGTTATAAAAGTGTGATCTTCCTCCAAATCTTTCTAAAACTTTCATTTTCTCAAATATCCTCCTTTCAACAAAGTGGTATTAAGAGCCTTAAGATCCTTTCTAGAGAGATGGCAAGTAAGAGAGATGGCAAGTAACAACATGATTCCTTTCCAAGTTCTCATGCTCACCAAAAGCAACTATGATAATTGGAGCATCAAGATGAAGACCCTTCTTAGATCACAAGATGTGTGGAAAATAGTAGAGAAAGGCTACAATGAGCCACAAGAAGGAGCTACTTTATCCCAAGCCCAAAGGGATAGCTTGAAGGATTCAAGAAAGAGAGACAAGAAAGCTCTCTATCTCATCTATCAAGGATTAGATGAGAATGCTTTTAAGAAGATTTCGGAGGCAACCACCGCAAATGAAACATAGGAGAAACTACAAACTTCTTACAAGGGTGCTGAGCCAGTCAAGAAGGTGTGTTTCCAAACTCTAAGAAGTGAGTTTGAAACTTTACACATGAAAGATGCCGAAAGTATATCAGATTATTTTTCTAGAGTCTTGACGATGACTATTCAATTAAAAAGAAATGGAGAAAAGATAAATGGTGTAAAAATTATGGAGAATTAGATTCAAAATTCGACCATATAGTCACCGTCATAGAAGAAACAAAAGATTTAGAAGCTATGACAATAGAGAAACTCTTGGGCTCCTTACAAGCATACGAGAAAAAGCAAAAGAAGAAGCAAGGGGTTGGTGAACAATTACTCAAGACACAAGTCAACTCCAGAGAAAAGGAAGAAGACTTTGGCAACACAAGAGGACGAGGAGGATATTGTGGCCGAGGCAGAGGTCGTGGACATGGAAGAGTAGGCTTCTACAACAACTATGCCAATGAAGATCAAAGAGAGAGTTCAACAAGAGGTTGTGGAAGAGGTAGCTCGCAACCAAAACATGACAAGTCTCAAGTCAAGTGCTAAAACTGTCAAAGGTTTGGTCATTATGCTTCCGAATGTAGAGTCCCTACAAAAAGGATTGAGGAGAAGGAAAACTATGTGGAGGAGAGGAATCACGAAGATGACACTCTGTTGATGGTACGCAAGGACAACGTAAGAGAACAAGACAATACATGGTATTTAGACTCTGAAGCAAGCAATCACATGTGCAGGAAGAGAGACATGTTCGTAGAACTTGATGAATCGGTGAATGGAAATGTCTCATTTGGAGATGAATCAAAGGCACCAGTGAAAGGCAAAGGTAAAATTCTTATCCGATTAAAGTATGGTAGGCACGAATTCATTTCTAATGTTTACTATGTGCCCAATATGAAGAACAATATTTTGAGTTTGGGACAACTCTTGGAGAAAGGGTACGATGTTCACTTGAAGAATAATACTCTTTCTTTAAGAGATAACAAAAATAACTTGATCACTAAAGTGCCTATGACAAGAAATAGAATGTTTCTACTAAATATTCAACAAGACATTACAAAGTGTCTCAAAGCTTGCTATAAGGATGCATCCTAGTTGTGGCATTTGCGATTTGGACACCTCAACTTTGGTGATCTTGAGCTTCTATACAAGAAGGAGATGGTGAGAGGATTGCCTTCCATCAGTAAACCTGACCAGCTATGTGCAGGATGCTTACTTGGGAAGCAATGTCGAAAGAGCTTTCTAAAGGAGTCTTCGTTAAGAGCCAACAAGCCACTCGAGCTTATACATACAGACGTTTGTGGACCACTAAAGCCAAGCTCACTCGATAAGAGTAATTACTTTCTTCTCTTCATAGATGGTTTTTCAAGGAAGACGCGGGTGTATTTCCTAAAGCAAAAATCGGAGGTGTTTGGAGTCTTCAAGAAGTTCAAGGCAAGTGTGGAGAAAAAAAGTGGATGCGAGATCAAAGTCATGAGATTCGATAGAGGTGGAGAGTTCACTTCCAAAGAATTCCAAGAATTTTGTGATCATAATGGAATCCGAAGGCCTTTAACCGTCCCTTGAAGCCCACAACAAAATGGAGTAGCTGAAAGAAAGAATAGAACCATTCTCAACATGGCAAGGAGTATGCTCAAGAGTAAGAAGATGCCAAAGGAGTCTTGGATTGAAGTCGTGGCAACTGCTATCTACATTTTAAATCGTTCACCAACAAGAAACGTGTAGGGAAAGACACCACAAGAAGCATGGAGTGGAAGAAAGTCTGGGATCTCCCACCTATAAGTGTTTGGAAGCATAGCCTGCACACACATCCATGATGAGAAGAGATCAAAGCTTGACGACAAAAGTGAGAAGCTCATCTTCATCGGGTATGATTCTAATTCTAAAGGCTATAAACTTTACAATCCTAACAATGGAAAGACCATCATTAGTCGAGATGTGAAGTTCAACGAAGAAGAATAATGGAATTGAGGTCTACGTGATGAAAACTACAACTTACTTCCCAACTTGATGGAGGACGAAGAAATGGAGCAACCAAGGATGGAGCAAGAAAGACAAGAGACTATTACTCCCCCTGCTTCACCGACCACAAGTCAACAAGAAGAACCATTTTCAACTGGAAGTTCAAGCAAAAAAGTACCATGCTTCGGGAGCTTGCAAAAACTTTATGAGGTAACGGAGAATCAAGATAATCTCACTTTGTTTTGTCTCTTTGCTGATTGTGAGCCAGTGAGTTTTCAAGAAGCTGTCCAAAGCAAGAAGTGGAAAGATGCAATGGACGAAGGAATCAAGGCAATTGAGAAGAATAAACGTGGGAGTTAACCTCACTTCCAAAACGGCATAAGGCGATTGGTGTGAAGTGGGTCTACAAAGCTAAAAAGAATGTCATGGGAGAAGTTGAAAGATACAAAGCGCGATTGGTGGCAAAAGGTTATAGTCAACGAGCAGGAATCAATTATGACGAGGTATTTGCTCCTGTTGTTCGCTTAGAAACTATTAGTCTAATTATTTCTTTGGCAGCTCAAAACAAGTGGAGCATACATAAAATGGATGTAAAGTCAGCATTTTTGAATAGAGTACTTGAAGAAGAAGTGTACATCGAACAACCAAATGGGTATGAAGTCAAAGGACAAGAAGATAATGTATTGAAGCTGAAGAAGACACTCTATGGGCTAAAGCAAGCACCAAGAGCTTGGAGTAGTCGAATAGACAAGTACTTCAAAGAGAACGATTTTATCAAATGCCCTTATGAGCATGCACTTTATGTTAAGCTCAAAGATGGAGATATTTTGATTGTGTGCTTGAACGTGGATGATCTAGTCTTCACAGGAAATAATCCAAGGATGTTCGAAGATTTCAAGAAAGTGATGAAGAATTAATGAGTTTGAGATGACTGACATTGGATAGATGACATACTATCTCGGCATTGAAATCAAGCAGAAAGAAGAAGGCATTTTCATCACTCAAGAAGGTTATGCAAGGGAGATACTGAAAAAATTCAAGATGGACGATTACAAGCCTATCAACACCCCAATAGAATGTGGAGTTAAGTTGTCCAAGTATGGTGAAGGAGAGGATGTTGATCCTACTTTCTTCAAAAGCTTAGTTGGAAGTTTGCGCTACTTGACATGCACCAGACCTGACATCTTTTTTGCTGTTGGATTCGTTAGTCGCTAAATGGAGTCTTAAACTACCACATACTTGAAAGCTGCAAAGAGAATCCTTCGCTACATTAAAGGTACTATCGACTTTGGCTTGTTTTACTCATCCTCCAATGAATATAAACTTGTTGGATACAGTGATAGTGATTGGGCTGGAGACATGAATGATAGAAAAAGTACCACTAGATTTGTGTTCTTCATGGGAGATACTGCTTTCACATGGATGTCGAAGAAACAACCTATTGTTACTCTATCTACTTGTGAAGTCGAGTATGTCGCAGCAACATCGAGTGTCTGTCATGCTATTTGGCTCAGGAATTTGCTGAAGGAGTTGAATATGCAACAAGAGGAGCCAACAAATATTTATGTTGACAACAAATTTGCAATAGTATTAGCAAAGAATCTGGTCTTCCATGACAGAAGCAAGCACATTGATACACGCTATCATTATATAAGGGAATGCATTGCAAGAAAGGAAGTGCATATAAAGTATGTGAAGTCTCAAGAACAAACTGCAGATATCTTCACCAAGCCACTCAAGAATGAAGACCATGTCAAGATTAAAAGATTGCTTGGAGTTACAAAATTAAGTTTAAGGGGGGGTGTTGAATATTAAACTTAATTTAGTTTTTTTGATCCATTGTGCTTAATTGTTAAATAACCCAATATCTAGAAATATCCAAGAAGTGTGTAGTCCAAATTCTAGAGTAATCTACTCTAGATTGCTCCATAGAAACATCTAGAATAGTTTAACCTAGAAACTATCATAGAAATATCTAGGTTAAGAAAATTATGGAGAATTCTAGAGAATGAATTATAGCCACTAATTAAGAGTTGTGTTGGCACAATCCTAGCCATTAATTAAGGAGGTGCCACTAGTATAAATTGGGGTCATATCCATCATCTTTTACTAAGCCAAAAAGAAAAAGAGTTGTGTAGTTATAAAAGTGTTCTTTTCCTCCAAATCTTTCTAAAACTTTCATTTTCTCAAATATCCTCCTTCCAATAGTTAGATGGTGGTTTGTCTCCATATAAAGATATCCTTTTGAAGCGCACTGAGGGAGAAGTAGTTGGTGATGTTGTGGAGATAGAGAAAGGTGATATTGTCATGGAGGAAGAAAGTTCTGTAGAGACCGAAAAGGATTGATGAAGAGTTGGCAGGGTGGTCTAAACCATGGAAACATACGTTGGTGTTGAAGGTTCTAGGGATATGAGTAAATTTTTGTATTTAAGAAGCCAAATTGGTAAGGAGTTGAACGAAGAACGGTACGATTCAAATCATTGATATGCATGAGGGTTATTATTAGGTGGTTTTTAATAGCGCAGAAGATTATAATCACACTTTATACGAAGGACCTTGGATGGTAGCAGACCACTATCTTATCTGTATTCCAAGGTTGCCTATTGAGTTTTACAATGATTCTTTTCTTAAACGGGTTGGAGCGGTGCTTGAAAATTTTCTTAAAATAGATAGATTGACATATTCACTTTAGAGGAAAATTCGTGCGAATTGTGTAGAGCTTGACCTTTTACTTACACATATTGGAGTAAAAGGTTTTCCAATGTTTTTGGAGTATTAAGGACTGCATTCAATTTGTTTCAACTGTGGTCGGTTTGGGCATAAGAAAGATCAATGCGAAGAACCTTAGATGGGGGTGGAGAAGGGGCCTAACCAGGAGGATACAATCAACGCAAGAGAGAAGGAGGTCAACGGCTCCAATGTCTCTACAGGGAAGGATGATGTCAGCCCTAATGAGATCAGTGGGAAAAAAGATCTTCAGCTAAGTAACGATGGGACGGAGGATTGTTTTGGGTCATGGATGATGGTGAGCCGGGTTAATAGAAGGTATAAATCTGTTGTGGTTAATTCAAAGGATACATTTCAATCTAAAAAATGGAATATGAAAGTAAAGAAATGCAAGGGTGATGTGGTGGGGCCGCAAGTGAAGGGGAAACCATCTATACAATATATGCATAAGGTTGTTAAAAATGGAAAGAATCCCGTTGGCTCAAGATTTGTTCCGTTATTAAAAGAGGATCACGTGGAGGTAGCAGTTATTGAGCACGAAATTGAAGGAGTTATGATTGAAGAGAAATCAACGGAGAATATTCCCATTAATTTTAGTAACGTAAAGGGAAGGAAGGGAATGAGTCTTTACTGGCTCCACATATTTTGAAATCAACAAATGCTGCAGATTATGAGGTGGGGCCACGTGATGAAGAGGTAATTTCCAAGTCCAATGATCCAAAAGCTTTTAAATGGCACATGAGCAGTGGTTCGTTCAAAGGAGAAGCCAGTGGAGTTAATATGGTCCCACAAGCGGTTGTCAATAAGATAAGGAACACATATGGAGGAAAGAACATGCAACGTAAGGACCCTAAAAAACAAGGGAATGTAAAACCACATTTGACCAAAGCTGTAACAGTGGAAGGCAAGGGAGGAAATTTTCAAGGAAAAAAGGTCCTAAGAGAGCATCACCATTACTGCAACAGATGAAGGGAATTCCTGATTTCATGGTAGGGAGGGATAGCCTTAACTATAATAGATACTTATACTACTACAATGCACTTATTCCACGAGGCTTGTTTTACGACGGTTCTACAAAAATCGATTTTGTAAGAAAAGCAGTAGACATGGAGATTGAGAGGAATGATGGTGAACAAATACAAAAGGCCAACTCTAATACACTTGTTTAATAAATATCATGTGCTGGAACTGTAGTGGTACAAGGGGAAAAGGTTTCACTAAATTGGTGAATGACATTGCGCAAGAATACCAGCCGACTTTGTGTTTCTCAATGGAGACCCATGCTTTTATAAGAAAGCTGAAAAATGTTATTAGGAACTTGGGTTTTGATTCGCTTTATATTGCGAGGTCTAATGGCCAATCTAGGGGCACGTGGTGTTTATGGAAATCCAATGTTTGGAAGGTGAAAGTCTTGCAAGTGGAGGCTTAATTCATTCGTATGAAGGTTAAACAAGGGGCTATGGATAGTTGGTTTCTCATGACAGTCTATAGAAATATGCTACTTTGAGACATTACTAGAAAATAAGTCTTTTAACATCTGATTTTTGGACTTTCAACATCAGTTTTTAATCGATGTTGAAACCATTGACGTCAATAGTATTAAAGTTACATTGATTTTCAAAAACTGATGTTAACATGATTATACAACATCAATTTTTAAGAAAAATCGATGCTGCCTAATAAGAAATAAACGATAAAAATATAAAATATGCTTGTAACAACATCGATGTTGGATTATACATATCAACATCGGTTTTTAACATCGGTTTTTAGCAAAAACCCATGTTGAATTATGTATATCAACGTCGATTTTTATAATAAATATAGCTTGCAATGCATGAATAATTATTTAGAAAGAACCCATGTTGAATTATGTATATCAACATCGGATTGCACATTATTCTTTCCACTTTGGTCCAAACAATGGTCTACACTAATTTGTCCTGCACCCAAACAGGTTGGACATGTCCCATCAAAATATTCATTAAATATTCTGTGAAATTCTTGAAATTATGGGATCAAATGTGTTGGAAAAAGGACATCTAGGAGTAAATTACTGTAAAAGGGTAACCCCTGGTTCTTTGACACCTGTACACACGAATTTATGCAATGCAAGGCATTTGCTGTCAAAATTTTCCAGCAATTGCTTTTTCACTACTAGACAGTATCCTTGTTAAATAAATTTCAAAATCATGTCCTATCCTAACTCCTAAGGCACTACAGACAGTTATTCGATAGAATTTTCTAGCTCAACATTCCCTACACAAGTCAGTTGCAAAAAAATTCAGTAACCACTTCACATCATCAAGTCTCTAATTCTTTAGCATTTATAAATTAGGTTAACCACCTATTTTAGAGTTAAAAGGAACATTTATGATTCAGAAATAGTGATTATCTTTATCCACTCAAGGAAACAGAATCATTGATCTTCCAAGACAATATTCACATCACATAATCAAGCAAGTGCACTCACACACCAACACTAACACAATTTAAGCATTCAAATCATGAATAGATTCTAAAGTTAGTTTGTATAACAGGAGTTAATGCACTTCTAACATCAATTTCGACAATATAATTAATTATCTTGAATTTAACACCTAGGATTATGAAAATAGTTGCAAGGTGTGAACATAAAATATGGATGTCCTACTATATTAGAATAATGAATATAGCTTGCAATGCATGAATAAATATTTAGAAAGAACGATAAGAATATAGCTCTTTACATAAATTCAAAGCAACAATCTCAACATAAACAACTATAGATATAGGATAGCAACAATCTCAACATAAATTGAAAGATTTAGATTCAACATAAATTGAAAGCAACAATCTCAATATAGGTCCTGACAAACATTTAATTAAGATTTTAATCCTTTTATATTTCCGTAAGTCATGGTACAAATGTTGATTTTCAATTTGATGCATGTGAATCTACGCTTAGGCTGGACCTTATGTTATATGCAGGTGGTCCGTATCCAACTAACCCACTACCCATGACCATTTTCATCCTAGACCTTTGATATGCCCCACATGTGCTCCCAATTGAGCGATGCACCCAGCCACCTTAAGCTCCAAATTCAGCTGCCAATTGAACCTATAAGAAAGAAACCCAAGTTATCATGTATGATTGCACTTGGCACTTTATACTTGTCCGGTTCAGGCAGATATACAACTATTAGTTGCACGTGTGAGCACAAAGAGGAGTTGTGCTGAAACTGCAGCCAATCCATCAGGGGAAGAGCATGCTACTGATGTGGTGCCTACTATGGAGTTGTACGTTCAATGTCATCATTCTACAAGACTGGTGGCCTTGGGAAATGTTTATGACAGGGCGTCCACCATAGACAACGTGGCTTATGCAAATGATGTGGTCAAGGTGAGTGTTGAAAAAGTTTATGACGATGACGCATTCATTGCATGGCCGACACATCTTGTGAAACCTGTATCACAATATGTATTTATTTATGTTTTACAGTTTTAAGACAATCTTATACTGTTAACAATTCTTTATTAACTTTAGCTTATTTATTATTTTTATTAAACATATGATTCACAAATTCATCCAAAGAAACCTGTTGAACCTATTCAAAGGTCGAATACTGTTTGTGGAGTTGATCCCTTAGGTGACTTGATTAAGAACCTGCATGATGTTTACCAGAAGCTGCTTTAGTTGTTGTGGGATGGGACTAAATTTGGGATTCTGAATGTAGAAGCAACCTTCTTCATAACATATTCTGATGTAAAGGAAATAATATCAAGTCACAAATGTTTGAACATATTTATATTATAGTTGTGAATGATGTAAATAAATTCTATTTGAAGGTCTCCTTTCATTAACTAATAATTAATATTCCTTACGATATATATGATTAACAATTTTCATTTGAAATGTTAAAAATAGGTTTATGGATGAGTAGAGTACAAGTGTGATAACCCTCAGTGTGGCGCGCCTGGCGCCAGACCCCGCGCTGGTAGCGCCAGGGGTCCTTTAGTAGAAAACCCTGTTAAGGGTGTGGCGCTGATGGCACCAGACCCACTTGAAGTCCACGCCAAGGGCGTGAATCTGGCGCGAGGGGCCCCATATGTTTTCCAGTTCACGCAGATCGTGCCGCAGGCGGCGCTGATGGCGCGGGAAGTGGCCTAGAAAACCAAGTTTCACTGGAATTCCACGCGGTTAGCGCCATGTGTGGCGCGGATGGCGCCACAGGTTCTGGAAGTTGACGCTGGAGGCGTGGAAGTGGCGCTGGTGGCGCCACATAAATCGCCATGTTGACGCGGTCAGCGCCGGAGTTGGCGCGGATCGCGCCAGAGCTCGGGTAGGCTATATATTAGAGGGCAGTCGCGATTTTAGAAGAAGAAAACTTCTTCTTCCTCCTCCTTAAGCCCCAGCCTCCATTTCTGATGAAACCAAGCTTCCTAGGACCTTCTATGCTAGCCTAAACACATTCCTGTGACCTAGAAACCTTTTATAACCGATTAGAAAGCTAAGATCCTTCATCCTTTCCTTTGGATTGAGCAAATCTCTGAAACTTGAGTTTGGCGGAAAACTGTGGCTTGGAAAGGACACCGGAGCTTAGGAAAGTTGTCCTTCAGCCTTCTGGATCGCCATTGAGGTAAGAAACTCAAGTTTCTACGGTTGATTTTGTTTATGGAGTTTCTCTGGATTTTGTGGATTATATTGGTCTGGGGTTAGAATTAGCCCAGGATTCTGTAGAGAATCTTGTTTAGAACTGTCTAGTGATGAAGGAATAGCTTTCAGTTTTGGAATTGGTGAATGTTGGATGTTGGCCCTGTGAATGCATGGGTGACTGGTGTAGAGTCACTTATTGATTGTTTCCTGACATGCATGAGCCTTGACTGAGTCTATATTGAGCCTGAGAGGCTATGTGAACGGTGCCTTGGTTGAGGGCAAGACCGTTCCAGTTCTATATTGAATTATGGGCTATTATGAGCCATGGCCTAGGAATGTGTTGTGCATTGAATCTGTGGAGACTCAATTGCTCTGATGGCAACTTTGATGAGCCCTGTATGGTCTGTGAAAAGCCTTGTGCGGGTTGGATTTGATTAAATCCTAGGATCGAGGATTCTGTATATGAACTGTTTCTGTGATTGAATGTCTGTGAACTGGTTTTGATATTGAATGTCCCTTGAATAGGGCGTGATACTGTGACTGTTGGTGGCGGGAGCCACAAACCAGGGCAGGAATTGCAGACTGATACCTTGCCAGGTAAGTTCTGAGTCCCTGGGGATTTATTCCCATTTGGTTGCACACCACACTCCTGGGGAGTGATGGTCATATTCATAATGCATGCATTGGTTGTTGCATACTGATATGACTCTGTATTATTTGTTAATGGCTGTGCTATGACTTGTGAATGGCATGGAGTGTAACTCTGCCATATATGGAGGGCATCGAGTGAATCTCTGCCCAGGGCATCGAGTGAATCGAGTGAATCTCTGCCATACATTGAGGGCATTGAGTGAATCTCTACTAGGCATTGAGTGAATCTCTGCCACATGATGAAGGCATCGAGTGAACCTCTGCCTTGTGGAACGGCATCGAGTGAATCTCTGCCATGGATGTGAAATAAACTTGATATGTATGCTTGTCTGATGTTTGTATTGTGAATGGTGGACCAGGGTGGGAATGTTTTTACAAGGACCCCGAGCTTACTGAGATATGTATCTCACCCCGTGTTGGGGCTTTGTGGTTTCAGGTGACTCTTCAGATAGAAGAGAGCAGTCTCAGGGCAGGAGGCCAGAGTAGAGACATCTCTGCTTAGCTGAAAGCAGAAGAAGGAGCTTGAAGGCTCAATTTTGTTTGGTTTATGATTTGTACCCTGAGTAAGGGCTGTATAGTTTTGTAAACCCTCTGTGAGGGTAGCTATTCTTTTGTATCACCACAGTGTGGTGAAGACACTGATGTATATGTATAAACAGAAATGTTAATGATATGATGTATATTCCCTCCTGAGTATTCTGTGGATGTTTATGGTTATGTTTTGGTTTTGTATGAGCAACTGGATCAGCAATGGTCTAAATTCGTACTTTATATAAATGGTGGTTTACTCTGTTTTATTCCATACATAATGAATCAAGAAAAATGATTATATGCTTCCGCTGAGTAATATTTAACGTTTATAAGACGCTAAACTGATATTATTAATGAGAACGCACCGGAGGCCTACGGGGGTGTTACAGCAAGGTTGGGTCATGGTTCGGTGTATGGATTCCTTGAGCCTCAGTGCATACACAATGCAAAGGATAGACGTGATGAATGTAAACAATACATTGAAATATAGGTGAAGGAATCGCAAAAAGAGGTCTACCTAGGAGCTTACTTGAATCAGTAAGAAAATTTAACAAGTGCATAAAACAATGTTTGCATTATACGTAGCTAATTATTCTCGAATTCAGGGTCCATTGGCAGCTTGTTGTTGTGTGTCCTAAGAACAATCTTGTTGTTTGGTTTTGTTTGTTGTGTAAGAAGCCTGATATTCACATCAAAGCCGCAATTAACAAGTTATGTTTTAAATTATAACTCATTTACTCTATTATAAACTTGGGTACGCAAATATTTAAATCCTCCACCCCACATTGATGTTTTTTTTTTTTACCAATACAATGAAGACATGGAAGACTAGTTTAGATGGTAAATCTAATCAACCTGAACCTTACTAGATTGAAGTAAAGGTTAGTCATTTAATCAAAGCTTATTTTCGACTGATGATAGTTTGTAACTTTGTAATTATGAGATTTAAATATCTTTCACCCTGAATTTAAAGTCGTGTTCAAAGCGAAGGCTATGAGTGTAGCTATTATGTCATGCATTGGATGTGAAACATAATAAGCGGGGGGTTGAAGAATGGATGGAGCATGGTATATTTGCTTTAACAAGTTTCAATTATTAGTTTACTATCAATTTTTAATCATTTTACATGTACGTGACTAATTTATACATTATATATTTTGTAGTGCTTTGGGATGGAACACTGTTAGACATCGAGAACATAACAACTAAAATTTGCAAGAAATGGGCAGCATATTTTTTACAACTTAAAACAATTGATTTAGAAAGGTTTAGATGATATAGGACGAACCACTATGGTGTATTTCCTGATTATTGTAAAAATTATAAACAAGTTTGTTAAATTATTGACAATTATTTGAGCATATATATATATATATATATATATATTTGTTATTACAATTTGTCTACACCAAAGCCCTTGGACAATGCATTGAATTCAAAATGTGTAGTTGCGTCGATATATAGGATAAGTGTTTTTTGTGTGGCCAAGCTAGCCATTTTGTATCTCATTGTCACCTTAGGATTTTGATAGTCCTAATGATAACCCATTTCACAAGAAGAATTATCAGGTTGGAGAATTAGATTCATGCATTTTGATCTAAATATTTATTTTTCTATTCTATTTATTTCCAATTTTGAACTAATTAATTCTGTTTATTTTTCTTAACATCTGGTTGTTGCATGAAAATTTGCAATTTCAATGGGAGAGAGGAGCCATGTCTGAGCGCTTCTAGGTTCATGAAGTGCGTCATTGTTGGGGATGGTGTTGTGGGCAAAAAAATTGGGTATTTCCTACACCAGCAACACTTATCCCATCGTGGTGCATAATTGGTTATTTCGTACTGGGTTTGTCTCTCATATTTTATTGCCAGTTATGAAAGTCTCTAAAAGGGTACTCACCAACAAACATGTTCAGTAATGTGGTTCCTGTACAGATCAATGGTGATGCTACTTATGGTCTACCATTGTTATTCATGAATAACCTATGCAGGATTGATTAGTGAAGCCATATAACTGCATCAAATAATTTTTCTCCTAACCCAGTTAAAATACTTTGAGCATATTTTGGTTGATAAGGTATTGGTAGAGCTTCAAGACTTAATGACCACATTTTTGCCTTGAAAGAATTTGGTTTCGCTGCACCCTGAATCAATCAAAAAGCTTTTTTTTTTTTAATTCATCCCATTTTATTTGGGCGAAAGGGAGGCTGTGAGTCACCTGGGCTACGGATTTGTCGGTTGGTTGATTCTCGAAATCACCTCTTGAGAAAAAAAAAGGCCCTCGGGTCCCGACCCAAAAATGAATATGAAAGTTGCATGCTTTTTTATTGTTATATTGTAACATCAACACATTGATGTTAATCCTAGGAATTAGGTTTATGAAGTTCATAATTAATTATGTTTCAGGGTATTAAGGAACGATAGTCTCACGGGGAAAGCATTGCTTTTGAAGTTATTGTTGTTACTCTTGTTACAGGTATTCATATAATGTCTTTGGAAAGATATTGGTGAAAAGCTACAGTTGATTTTACCTTTTTTTTTGTTATTCTACATTAGTAACATGACATTTCCTCAGTCCTTCCCTTTCAAAGACATAAGAGAGGCGTCAAACCAAGACAAAGAGATCATTAGTATGACACATGAGTGTGTATGTTTTTTTTTCCTAACTCTGATTGGTGAAATGAAGCCCAAGCCTACCTAGCTATTGCTGGTACCGTATTATCATGAACCAGCCATCAGGGATCAGAAAAATTGCCAGGTTTTCCCCTCATATTTTCCCCTTATAAATATAGTGCTAGTTGATGGAATACAGTATTATATATACACATTAAATAAAACTATTTTTATGTATTTTAGATTTTATTGCAAAATTTAGCGTCTAATTTGCTATAAATTATCAGTGTAAAAATATTTAATACAAGTATATATCCAAGATTTAATTCAATATTCTTGTTAAGCACCCAAAAACTTGACACAAGATGATCTAAACATTTGATAGTAATAATTTGTGATTTTATATCAACCTTACTGCATCTTGAACCCGATGACTTATGGTAAACAATTAATGTATTCTTATGTGTTTCATAGATATGGTTCCTTTTACTAAAATGTTGTAATTAGGAAGATTCATGACTTTTACAATAATTACGGTGAAAGTCATTTACAATTGAATGATAATGTTAAAATCTTTATTCCATGATGAAAATTAACATATTTTGAAATTTTTGTTCTATGTTTATTAGTGAGGGCTCCACAGCTGCTGCAATTAGTTGTATTCTCTGCAGTTGGTGATTTATACTTGTACAAGCTCTATGCGGTTCTCTTTTGTGACTCTGTTGCAAAATGGACAGTATCCTACGATTTTGTTTACCTTTTTCTTTTTGTTGGAATGAGTGTGTTTAATGTTTCAAGTTAACAAAATGTTTTACATTCTCCGATATTTTTACTGGCATATTCGCATATATCACCGACTCAACTTGTGCCTCTCCATCCCGCAATGTTTTCCAATTCAATTGCACATTCTACCAATTGTCTGCCAATACAACACTTGCCCATCACTGTTTATCCTATATCCTAGCCAAAACCATGTTAGGATTTTTCAAGGCAAGCGCACCGTTTTATCGTTGCAAGTTTACAAATTTGTAAAGTTCGTCTCCACAGGGATTTAAGTTTACTTCAGTTCGTTTAAATCGTTACCAGTTTAATAGTTTATGTACAGATGATTAAAGCGAAGGTTCATTTGATTGATGACGTAATGTAAAAGATAAAAATTATGGTAGTAAGTACAAAAGTAAATAAACGAGTTCAAATTCAAGGAAGTGTAGGATTGGATTTCGTCTTTCTTATCCCTTTAATTGATTTTTACCTATGTATTTTCTATTCTTATTGCCGCACACGTTTAGGTAACCTTAATTCGATTCCTCGCAATTAAGTCCTAAGGATATTTTACTAAATATCGATCCCTCGCATATTTAATTAAATACCCTAGCTTTAAGCTTTTAACCACGTGTTTTGTGCGATCAAAACATTAAGCCCTATTCCTAGCAACGTAACATAGTGAGTGATTTAATTCATTTCTAACCCTAAATTTACTTTCCAGTCGCCTTTAGGGTTAACTTCATGAAACTAGCGATTAATTAGAATCAAACGTTAAGTGTAGAATAAAATCACCAATAAGGAATAGAACAATGCATAAATAATTAAAAGAGCATAGGAATAAGAAGAGTACGTCCGATCCTTAGGAAAGTTTAAGCGAACATCGGCAGAACCTCCTCGAGAGAACCACTGACTAAGCTCGTCATCGATCCTCTTTTAGGTAGAATCTCCTTATACAATTCACTCTTCCTCACTTCCCTAAGTTTCTACACTCACCTAGGAACTAAAAACAAGCTAAATATGAATAAGCAGGTGAATGGGAGAGAAAAGAAGTGGAATGGAATGCCTCTGCCTCCAAAATTCGTCCATATATATAGGTTTTGTGGACCTGGCTGCTTTGGTCGCCCAGGCCACCAATTCCTTCATAAAATGGGCACCTGGGCGAGCTAAAGTGAATTCTTGGAACTTGTTACTCGCCCAGGCGAGTGAAATAGGCATAGAATGGCCGCCTGGGCGAGGTTAAAAGCTTAG
>PYAF01003203.1:349505-376808 GCA_007407185.1 Glycine tomentella
CTTGGTTTTCGCAAGCTTGATTCTTCCGTAACCTTTAAACCTAGCAAAATTAAATCATTCGATTGGACGAAATCTTTTCAAAATATGAAAGCATGACTTACCTTTATATAACCATCAATTAACTAGGTTTCTAGGGTTAACTTGTGAATAAATCAATTCAAAATAACGGATAAGTGCCATATTTGAATCCTATTTTTACGAAAATGTGGCACTTATCAAACCATGTACTGCATTTTCTGACAAATTCAACCAATCTAAATTAAATTCACTTCACGGTGCATTCCTTATTTCTCCAAAATTTCATTTTTTTGCTAGCTAACTAAATGAACAAAAGATGAGTTTAGGACATATTTAGTATCATTAAATTCCAACATTATATTACTTTTCCTTACTAATATATTAGTAATTTTTTCAACATCTTCATATCATATTATATTATTCAACACCTAGGATCCATGTCATTTGAGAGTCTTAAAGTTCAACAAGTAGGGGTTAGATACCCCCCCCCAAAACCTTTTTGTGATTGGCATGAATTTGTCTTTCTATCCTGTGTAATCTGAAGTTTTTTTTTTTTTTTAAAGTGAGAAGCATTCGCTTGTTTTGGTGTTCTAGTTCCAATTAGAGCCATGTCCAAGTCCTTTATGTTAACCTTTACCATCATCATCAGCTTTGGTTTTTGCATTCTTTTTGCATCTGCATAACTCCAGAGATTTGCACACTCTTCCTAACATGATGACGCTCTTAGCTTCTTGGTGCTTGGTGACTAGGGAAGAAGAGGCGGTTACAACCAATGACAAGTTTCTTTCCAGGTTTGCTTTTATGTTTATGTCATTCATGCAAATATATAATATATGAAAACTGAAAACTTGTATTCCTGCACATTAATTCATGTTAGATTCTTTATATAATTCATTTTCATTATAGTCTGAAAAATTAACTTGCAAATGGGAAATGTTGGAGAGAAGGTTGATATCGACTTTATAGTTTCCACTGGAGACAACTTCTATCACAATGGACTAACTAGTGACCATGACAATGCGTTTCAAGAGTCATTCACAAAAATTTACACAGCAAAAAGCTTGCAAAAGCAGTGGTACAATGGTAATTTCCTAAACATGACATACAAGTTTAGTTATACATAGAGTCTAGCAGGGGAGCTTATCATATACTATTTTTCAATCATGGTTGATGCAGTGTTAGACAACCACGACTAAATGGGTGATGCAAAGGCCCAATTGAGTCCGATCCTTAGAGAGATTGATAGCAGATGGCTTTGCTTAAGGTCCTTTATTGTAGATTCAAGTATTTTATTGCTCGTTTAATTTAGGCTTTCTTGTAGTTCTAGCCATTAAAACAATTCCAATAATCTAATGTATTTTATCTTTTATTCTGAGTTGAAATACTACCTTAATATCCCTTAAACACTTTTGTCTTTCTTTTATATTTTCCTTTGCTTTGATTACAAATTTATGACTGTAGATCAATTAACATATGATTGTTTTAGTTTAACTTATAATCTTAAGGTTTTATGTATTATTGGATATAAAAATTGTGTAATAGAGATATAAAATGTTTGTTGTATTAATTATTTTTAGACTATAAATATCTCTAATTTAAAGAAGAGAAAAAATGTATTGACAAACAATTAAAAGAGAAAGAAGTATTAAATACAAGGATAATTTTTTAAAACAAATTTATTATTATCAATTAAAATTAAATTAATTGTTTTTATCTTTGTTAATTAGGTAATTGAATCTTATAAATAGAAAGAGAGTAAATAGTATTTAAAGAAGACAAAATAGTAGGGCAGAGTTGGATTGGATTTCTTGGGAAGGATAGGTTGGATTTCACTTTGGGCATTGAATCTACTAAATAATTTTGTCTTTGGCTTTCTAATGTATATATAATAAAAATATCCATCTAATCTAATCATGTGACACTGAAAGCAACGACAAGTGGTATTAGTCTAACCATTCAAATGTTACTACAATTCTACCAAAGAAAACTATCGAACATGATCCATTGTTCGAGTTTTTTTGTCATTAATCGTTATTGGGTGATTCCTCTCTCTCTCTATGGTATGATTGTTTTGATGTTACCTTTTTGTCTTGTTTGTTGTGACAAAGGAGTTTTATTGGGTATGTGCTTGGAGGCCTAAGCATCTTGTTCTTTGTCTGTATTATGATAATAGTCATTCACATTTATTGGGATTATTTACAATTTTCTATTGGTTGAATCATTATTTGTAGTAAATATTAGATAACACGAGTATTTTATTATACAGGTTCAGAAGGTACAAGTGGAAGTGCCAAATTGACGAAGAGGCTGATATATGGAGAGACGGGTATTTGTATTATTATTGGCAACCATTTACTCCTTTGATTGTAAGCACATGCAATGACTTAATCAACTTAATTAATTATCATAATCAAAGAATTAATCTAGTTTCTCCTGCTATGAATGTAAATGATATTTTGTGTAATTATAGTTTCTCCTAACTAATATGCAGATTGTTGTATTGAAATGACAGAACATTCTTGTGGATCGATTCTTTGATAATATTGTTTTTGCCAAAGTTGTATGATGAGGTTGTTATTATTACTTCGTCATTAATAATATGGTTTTTTCCTCATAAACTTGATTGAAATCAGAAAATGAAGTGCAGGAGAAAGAAAATACAACATAAAATAAAAATAATAAAACCTCAATTTCTAGACGATTCATTGAAGGCACCGACTTAGAAATGTCTATATAAAAATAAAAAATAAAAACCTTTCTAAGACGATTTCTGACCAAAATCGTCTTAGAAAATGGTTTTTCTAATCCTTCACAGACCATCCCTGAAGTCTATTGACATGAACATGTTATTGTTCTGAATCTCTTCCCTATCTCAATTTTCTTTCTACCTCACATAACCGTAGCATATGATGTGGACTATCCTGAAGCACCTCTTGAACATACTGCTTATCAAAGTCATTCATGGAAGAGTGTTTGAAGAAGCAATTGGCAAGTTGGGCATGACCGTTATTCATGCACCAACTTAAGGGAGAGTGTTGAATTGTGTAATTTAAATTTAAAATTATTATTAGAATTTGTTAGGTTGTTACATATTTTTATTATTATATTTAAATAGGAATTAAGATTAGATCAGTTTGTTATTATTCCGTATTATTATGAGGTTGTTGAAATGCTCTTATATATATAAGAACCTCACGTTGGGAGAAAATATGAAAGAGAATGAATGAAACGAATAAGGAATTATTATTCCAATTTATGTATATATACTTTTTAAGCCTAACAAAGGTATAAAACAAGAGGATCCTCTTTCTCTTTATTTTTTTGTGCTATGCATGGAGAGGTTGAGTCAGATGATAAATGTGGCAGTTGATAGTAATCTGTGGAAACCCATTCAAGTGGGGAGAAATGGTCCAAAGTTGTCTCATTTGGCTTTTACAAATGACCATATTCTCTTTGCAGAAGCATCTTTGGATCAGGTGTAGATAATCACAACTTGTCTAGAATTCTTCTACAACAGTTCTGGTGAAAAGGTTAGTGATGATAAGACGAGGATATTCTTTTCTCATAATGTGAATTGGAGGGTTAAGGAGGATATTAGCCAAGCCATAGGTTTCCAACATACAAATGATTAGGGAAGTACTTGGTAATCAAACTTCATCACAAGAGAGTTTTGAGGAAATCTTACAATCATATTCTTGAGAAAGCACAAGAACAGTTGAGTGCTTGGAAGTCTAGAACTCTATCCTTTCCAGGTAGATTAACTCTCACTAAATCTGCTTTAAGTGCCTTGCCTCTTTATACTATGCAATCTCAGTTTTTGCCAAGAGGGTTTTGTGACAAGTTGGATCAGGTTCAGTGGGTAGCCTGACAAGCTCTTTGTAAGCCCAAACAGAAGGGAGGTCTAGGGTTACGGTTAGCTAGACATGTCAATGATTCTTTTATGATGAAGGTGGCATGGTGCGAGTGAGAGTTCTCAAAGGTAAATATAGGTGTGGTGATGCTGATATTCCTATTATATTGACAAAAAGAAAGGTGGGTCAAATTTGTTGTTTGGTATTAAAGCACTGTGGGATATGTTTCAAGCAAATGAATTTAAGAGGAGGAACAGGATATCCTGTTAGCTAGCTAGGGAACGCGCGCGTAATAGCTATAAAGGATGGCTATTTCATTGGTATTGGATGTCTGTAATCCGGATTATACCTGTTTTCTCATAGTGCTAGCTATAAAGGAATAGAATGGTCTTCCTATGCAAGTGGTTTTTAAGCATGTGCTTAGAGAATGCAACGAAGTTGTGTAGATGCTATTGCAAAGTTGGGTTTGTCCATTCAGCAGGGAGTGATTTATCATATTGATCTTCCGTCGGCAATTGTGCCTTTTTTGCAAACTGATTTTGCAGCTTTTGTTTCTTTGTTCTCTTGGAGCTTTGCCCTTAATATTCAACGAAAAAAAATAATCATATTTTTGTTATAAATAAATTTATTTTTCTTCTTTTGTTTTTTCACCTATCCGGCTATACCTACTTTTCCTCCCACTATTTCTTCTACCCTACCAAACAAAACATACGTGAATGCATGTTTGATCTTAAGAAAAATAACTACTTTGGTTGGTAATGTTTATAGTAATAATAATATAATAAAAACCAAACAATTTGTTACTACACAACGTATATTCAAGGTCGGTTATTTTAGGCAACCGACTTTGTAAGTGCACGTCGTGGAATACGGGAGCCTACAACGACGGTTACAAAAAACCGACTTCGAATGCATTTTTTTAATTAAATTATTTTTTTTTTAAATTCATACAATCGACGGCAGTTATTTCAAAAAACTGACTTTGAATGGGAAGAATCAAAGACGGTTATTACTACAAAACCGACTTTGAATGTCATTTATTTTAAAAATAATAAATTAATATATTTTTTAAAGGATTTTAGGACGGTTATTTTAAATAACCGACTTTGTAGATAACTATTCAAAGTTAGTTATTTAAAATAACCAACTTTAAAAATCCCTTTTGTGAATTCAAAGACGGTTATTTTAAATAACTGACTTTGAATAGTTATTTATAAAGTCAGTTATTTAAAACAACCGACTTAGAAAATCGATTTTGCGAATTCAAAGACGGTTATTTTAAATAACCGACTTTGTAGATAACTATACTATTCAAAGTCAGTTATTTAAAATAACCGACTTAAAAAATCCCTTTTGTGAATTCAAAGGCCATTGCTCAAGTACTTAGTCTTAATTTGATAACTATATCACAAAAAAATCAAGTTGTCGTCCTGCTACTATATAATATTAGCATTTAGAGGTTTCAGGTTTGTTGAAGAGAAGCAAACAAGATATATATATTTAATCCACACAATTTCATTTTGATTAGAACATCTAAGGAATATGAAGCCAATTTTAATCATACCAAATAGTATACACTAAACCACCAAAAACTTGGCCAATAGAGAATCTTTATTTACAGGTCTGTCAGATGCATAATATAGAACCAAGCTGTAGTTTGGTTTAGCTGGAACCTGAGATTGATGGCCAAAATAAAATATAGCTTGATAAACAAATCGATCACTATAAGCATAAAACCAAAAATCATACTATTTATAACCAAAAGATTATTTGGTAAGCTAAAGAACCAGAAAACCAAAAATCATAAGTCGTAAAGTTGTGGTCCATCAAAAATTTATCATGAACATGCTTCTTCCTTGGGTATTTATAATGTGTTGTACTTTTTAAACTTAACTTCCCTTTATGAACTCATTTATTTTAAAATAAGAGCAAAATGATCAAGATGCACAAGGTAATCAATCCTCCTCCCTTACATTCTCTCCCTTAAATTAAGTATAATAAAAGAGGCACAAACAATTACAATATTTTAAAAAATTGGCAGCTTTTTGTGTCCTAGTGTTTTTTTCTCTGCACTTAATGACATTCATAATTGAGGACCAAAGAAAAGGGAAATATGAATTGAATCTAAAGTGTTTGAGGTCTTAATTAGAATGTATATAATAAGATTCTAAATTTCTGATAAACTCATTAAAGGAATATACAGTGAAAAATTTGTGGCACATACCTCTTCTTCGGATTTTGTTTTTGCATTTGAGTTAGGCAAGTCAGAAACTCGAGGTTTTGAACACTCTGTGATGGATGGAGTTGAAGCAGGGCTGGGACTGGTTGAACTAATATAAGGAGATGTGCTTTGAGTACCAACATCTCTTGTCATTCCCTTTTTCTTCTTTTCTGCATAGAGAGATACAGTGTAGAATTGGGAAGTAACTTGAACTGTGTCCTTGCAAGCAAAAAGGAAATAAAGAACATGGCTTGCTAATTAAGTGTGTGAACTTGGATCTGGAAATTGAAGAGCCACTTCTTCTTGTGTGCAAGTTGCTGACTTTGTTGGAATGTGCTTTGAGGAATAAACTAGAGGAGAAGACATGGCAATTCTGTCCATCTTTAATTTCATTTCTAGTTCCATAAAAATAGGATGCTATAATTAAGGCCAAAATGTCGTGGATATCACAATTCATCCAGCACACATTTCCACATGGAGACAATTTTAAAAGGTTATAAAAAGGAATGGATTTCTCATTTGTTAGACATTTCATGGTGAACTTTCATTTTACTCACATTGTAGAAAACAACACGAAATAATGCATTTGTCCCATGTCCTTGCATCAACAATTCAACATCACCTTTAGGTGATGGTGGCTCCTCATATTTTCTGTAGGGGATTGTCACAACAGCACCTACTTGGCATACCAAAATCTAAACTCTGAAGGAAGGATTATTTTGACCAAAGAAAGGAAAGAACAAAACGATACTCTAACAATCAAGATGAGACTCATAATAATTTAACAACTAATCCATCCTTTTAAGAAGCCAGATTCAAAGAGCAATTTGAACTTAAAAGTATTTAAAACTAGATAAAAGTTCAAAACAAAGAAAACTAGATAAACCAATAAAAGTATGTGTAAAGTCACGAGACAAGCAATATTTTTTAATTAAATAATTTTAAGCCTAAACTTATATTGCAAGTTGCAACTTCTAATTTTGATTGTCAGAAAAGTTATCCTTTTAGCTTTTTAGATTAATTTTCATATTAAATGATTAAGTACAAGTGATGCCTGGAATTTTATTATTAAAAAAGTCATCATTGTTCCCTAAATAATAGATTCATCTAGATCACTATCCTATGATCCTACAGCTTAATATAAATTATAAACATTATGATATGTTGTTCTCAATGACAATAAATAGTTGAGCTATGAACTGGAAGGTATGGTACCAACAAAAAATAGGGAATGAAGACAATGAATCATACCAAGCGTCCTACTTAACTAAGTTTGTTCTGCTCTAAGACATGAAATCTGTAATTCAATGTTAAAGTACAAAGTAAGTCATTTATACACAAAATTCCATTAAAGACATGATTTCATTTGAGAAATTACAGAACCTGAGCCTCAAGGACATTAATTCTAGATAAGGTCTGAGATAAGCGTTCATTCACAGATCGCTCTCTCTCCTTTGCAGTTGTAGCTTTAGCCTCTGCTTCCTCTTGTGTGTGCTTGAAGACTCATTTTCCCCGTTTCTTCTGACTCTTTATCCTTTCGAAAAACTACTTTAAGCAGTAATTAATTATAAGAAAGACATCTAAAAAATTCAAAAAGAACAGGCAGAAATTTACCTTAACTAGTACAATTGTAAACTCTTTGCCTCTTTGAGGACTCATTTTTTTAGAATCGAATTCATGCATATTCCATTTCATAACCAGTCATTGTTAGAAGTAGCAAAGCTAAAAGAAAGCAGCAAGTTAATGTCACCTTCATGATAGGACGACTATGAATTAGAAAACATACCGAGTCTATGGCAACACAGAAGTTGCTATGTTTTCATTTACAAGTTCAGTTGAAGAAACCACAAGCAATGTTCAGGACATTTTGTTTTGAAATACGGTCTAAGCACTGTTAAGCAGAATAGCAATATATAAACTGAAAAAAAAAAATATTGTTTCAAAATTAATAGAATTTAACAGAAGTAAGGAACAAAATCAGAATGAGAAGCTAATGCCTTGAACGCAGGTGCACAAGCTACACTCGATGCTGTTATAAGAATTGAACCCTTAGAACCCATTTTTACAGTCACCGAATTTGTGCGGATCCCTCTTTTGAGAAACTCCAGCCCTGCTAATATTGGATCTTCTATGCCAATTAATTCCTCAGCCTATCATGCAAAACAATAAAATCAAAGGTGTCATTAAATTAGAAAGTAGTTTTCCTTGCAAAAAAAATAAAATAGAAAGTAGTTTGTAAAACTACCTACAAATAGCAGAAACAAAAACATTTTTATCTACATAGACCATATTTGTACACTTGCTATGTTTTCATTTTGAAGTTCCAAATAAAGATCTATTAATTTCATTCCAACTCCTCCCGCTTTCTTCACCACTTCACCTTTGGTGGCTCTCGAATTGAATCCTCTGTCACACACGACAATCTTCCCCCTCACAGACTTGGGATCCAACGAATCTAGTTTTAAGATTGAAAGCAAGTTGGCTAGAAGCCTATAACAATCATCAATAAATAAGATAAAAAAGATTAAATTGTTGGGGATTCACATAACTCATTCAATGTCAATACGCACAGACTTGAATCATGAGGAAATAACAAATGGGAGTTCATAATCAGAAACTCTTGCGGAACACTGCCATTTGGATTTTGTACCAAGGGGGTAACTGACTGAAGCAAAAACACAAGTAAATAAAAGGTGAAATTGAAATAATTGCTAGAGAAACGAAGCAAAAGGTCAAGTTCTACCCACAAATACGTGTTGTTGCAACATTCACTTTGGATTTATTTATGCCATCTCTTTGGGGATATTCCATTCCATTCATCCTATGGTTCAATAGCAACAGCGCTTAAGCTTCTCACCTTCTCCGTATGCTATTTATTTATGCTATTTTTTATTTGGAATGAGAATGAGAAAAAATAAGAAAGAAGGAGAGAGGCGTTATCGGAAACCGAAAGGGAAAATAAAACATAAAATGAGGGAATAGTTACCACATGCACCAGATTCAGATTGTTGACGAGGGAGACCGCGAGAGCAACTGAGAGGGAAACCGCAAAAACGTCGACAAGGGAGACTGTGAGGGCGACGACGAGGGAGACCACGAGAGCGTCGACGAAAGAGACTGCGACAGCATCGATGAGGGAGACCGTGAGGGTGACCACGAGGGAGATCTCGAGAGGGTCAACTAGGGAGACCGTGAGAGCGTCGATGAGGGAGACTTTGAGAGCGACAAGGAAGGAGAGCACTCGTTTCAACCTTCAATGGTGTTTGTGAGACAGGGGCGCCATTGTAGAAGGAACAACAATTTGGTTTTATTTAATTTTAAAATCATCAAAGTCGGTTATTAACAAAACCGACTTTGAATTTTATAAGGCAACGACGGTTATTCTATAACCGTATTTGTATCATAGACAACAATGACGGTCATTTTATAAACCGACGTCATTGTTGTATAGCTTAAAAATTTTTACAAAATTACCACCGTGTCTACTACAAGGTCGGTTTTTGAACAACCGACGTTGTTTGAGCATCATAGAATGTCCATTGTGTAGTAGTGTATTAAAAAACGAATTATCTCTTACCAAAATAGTGTTCAATAGCATTCCAACTTCTGGCATATTTAATTATTTCAACCATGCTGTTCAATATAAAGATATTATTGTTTAGTTTGACACCGATTCCTTAAAATTAAAGATAAAAAATAACACAATACTTTATTCAAATCTATGATTAACTCCAACATACCTAAAGTCAAAAAATATTTTTTCAATTGAGTGACGCTTCTACAAGATTCGCACATTCGTTTCAAAGAACTACAACACGTGGTCCAATCCAACCTTTCCCCTGGTCCGGATGGTGCCTTCCCTACATGAACACAAAACTCACAAGACTAAAATAATATTCTCAAAGGTAGCTAAGCCGCCCTTATAAAAGAAACGGCTTTTGATTTGAGTGTAAGTAGTTTTTTTATTGTTTTTATTTTCCCAAAATACATAAATAATGTTCTCAAAAGAAAATCAGCCCTTATAAAACAAACGGCTTTTTTATTTTAATATAAGTAGTTTTTTTATTGTTTTTATTTTTCCAAAACATAAAATTATTGTTATTAGCTATTCTAAAAATGAAATTTCACAAAAAAAAAATATATTCTAAAATCAATAAGTTTTAATTTTTTTTAATTTTTTTATGAGAATAAACCAAGTCAAACTTTAAATAAATAGATCTGACATATTTTATGAAATTAAGATTTAAATTATATTATACTTTTTATATACATGATCTATCTTTTCAAAAGTTTGATCTAACCTAAATCTATTTAAAAATTCATTTAATATTATTAATTAAATAAATAAACAAATCTATCTTTAAACACCCCATGTTAAAACTTAAAAGGGTCAATAAGCTTTATTTCTAATTAATGGTAAAAGAAGTATTCACCCCATTGTTATTAAAATTTAATTTTTAAAAGAATAAAAAGTAAAAAAAAAAAAAAACTAACGTAATATACAATAAAAATATTAACGTAAAAGCATATGCTATAAGCTATGACTGAAGTAAAAAACTTAACATAAAAGATATACAATGAAAAAATGCTCAAAAAACCATATGAAAACTTAATTAACCAAAAACATTAGGTTGTCAGAAAAAGTCTAACTATTATTTATATTATATTAAATTATTAATAATATGATCTTGGCATTATAGATTTGTTTAATAAATAATAATAATATTATTAGTATAATATGTATATTTTTTAGTATATTATATAAATAAATAGGTTGATTTATTAGGCTTAACATACTTTTTTTATAAGCTTAAGTCTAACCTTTATAAATAAGTAAGCTTTTTTAAAATTTTAAGTCCGATCTTTTTATTAAACAAGTTAAGTCAGGCAAAACTATATGTTCCCATTTAAGGTTCAACTTATTTCCATTTCTAATCGGGACTTCGATCCAAGACTTCTTATTTGATACCCAATTAATTCATTCTTATCAGGTCGACTCATTTGGTGTAAAATAATACCTTTAGTTACGAGACTATGTCCAAGTGAGAAATCAAACCTCAAACCTTGGTTAAGAAACTTAAGTGTCAAACTACTTGTGTCATTTATAATTTTAGTCTTATTGTAACAACTATTTTTAATTATTCACATTTTTTAAAAATATGAAATTATTTTTAATCTTTATTTTTGTTTTAAAATAAATAAATATTATTGATTTTAAAATTAAGTTTAATAATTATGCACAAAGTTTTCATTATCAACAATGTAAAATGTAACAAGAAAAACAACAATGTACAAAAAGATGGATACTGAAAGCTTTGCTAGGATTTCAAGCGGCGGTGATAAGGTTTTTGAGGAACCATCCAAGGAGTAGGATGATCTTTTATGTCGAAGCAGTAGGAAGGTCAAGATAAAACCTAACGAGGGTAATGCTACTCTCAATATGGAGGTTAAGAAAGAAAAAAGGATGCTAAAGAAGAGGTGGATCCCTACAAAAATAATTTGTTGTCAAATATCATTGCAGTTCCTTTCTCTCCTTTTGATGGAAGATGTTTTGATAAGCCTAACAACGGAATCCCCCCACTACCTTTGTTGAAAGAAGATAGGGAAAGATTTTAGGAGTTTAAGATTATAGATGAGGAATTCAATGGTTGGTGTAAACCCTGGAAGGGCTCCCTTATAGTGATATTGTTGGGAAAGAAAAATTGTTTTTGTATGATGGAGACAAAGCTAAATAAAGTTTGGGCAAGAAAAGGTTCTATAAAAATCATTGATGTGCCAAGGAATTATTTTCGAGTTCTGTTTACTTTTGATGAAGAGTACAATCATCCTTTAATGGAAGGACCCTAGATGGTTGTCGATCACTACATTGGATACCATTTTTCCTTGCTAACCATAATGTAGGAAGAAGTTTGGTTGTTTGGGTATGCATTCTAGAGTTTCCCGAGGAATTATTCAATGATCAATTTCTCTGGAGGCTAGGATCAACTATTGGGATAATGCTAAAAATTGACAAAGTCACGACCATTCAAGTGAGGGGAGATTAGGTTCAAATTTGTGCCAAACTTTACCTTCATCAACTACTTCAACCTAAGGTGATTGCATGAGGGTACTTGCTGAATCTACAATATGAAGGGTTGCACTCTATTTGTTTCAAGTGTAGTAGTTATGGGCATAAGGAAAGCATGGGTCACGTTGAATCAGCCGCTAAAAGGTGGGAAACCCTAGTGTTGAGAATGTTTTTGGATATTCAGGATAAAGGCCTCAATGACCATAGTGAAAAATCAAATGTCTGTGGTCCATGGTTATTGGTTAGCAAAATTTCAAGAAAACAGTAGTCAAAGGAGGCAACAAGAAATAATCTCAAAAACTCATGGGGTCATAGCACACCAATCCAAGCACTAGCAAGCAAAGATCCAAATTCTTTGTGTTAGCCAAAACACACGAGAAGTCAGATGAAAAGGCACGTGATACAAAATATTGCTTCAACTATCTTAGGCAGTTGCGGGAGACTTCAACACTATGTTGTTTGAAAATAAAAAATCTGTTGGTGGTCCTATAAACAATAAAACTAGTATCCAAATGCTCAATTATCTTAATATGTGCAATATTCAAGATATGTGTTTTAATGGTCCTCCCTATACCTTGTTTAGAGGAACACTTAAGAGAAAGAATTGTTCGGGTTGTGGCTAATCCTCAATGGCAAGAAGCTTTCTTAAATTCCTCCATCAAGCATCTAGGTTTGTTGGCATCAGATCATTGTGACCTCTGGGTAAATGTTAAAGATGGTAAGTCTAAATTCTCTCCTGCCTCATTTGAATTTCTTGACCCTTGGTGATTACCAATGTTGCATCGCTTCAAAACAAATAAATTATGCTAATTCTATAACACATGATTAACTTAGGTTGACTCAGAGACACGATTAATTTGATTCCAATTTCAATTCACTAATAAACAATAGGGAGATTTTTATCGAACAGTTTGCATGTGATGAATAAAAATTAGAGAAAAATTTATAAACTGACAAAGAGATATTATAAAGCAGATTAAAGAACATCACATGCAAGTACTCAATCAATTGGCTTGGACCACCCAGATTTCAATGTGCATGTGAAAAAATCATGGATCGTAAATTATGATTGGCGAAATTAAAAGGCGGACTCTTGCAAGGTTAGAAGGGGTCAATTCGTTTCTTTTGAATGGACCAAATTTCAGTTTGCTCCAATTGCGTCAAACATTGTGGGAAGAATACACTAAGATCCTCCAACAAGAGGATTTTTACCGGTTTCAATTGGCAAGAAGCAAATGGATTAATCTTGGTGACTGTAATACAAGATTTTTCCATCAATCTTTTCTTACGAGAAAGCGTAGAAATAGAGTGGATGTTTTGATCAATTTAGAAAATAAATGGATCTATGAAGAAGAGGAAATCCATAATGGTGACCCAACATTATCAGGACTTGTTCAAATCAGAAGTCAACACATGGGAAATCTAAATTCTACCCACTCTTTCCCCAATATTCTTGATGATGATTTGGTTCAACTTGATAACCCCTTCTCGTTGGAAGAAATAAAAAGGCCTTATTCTCCATGGGCAACTACAAGGTAAACTGTTGTGATAATAGAGGTAGTGTGTATTCGACAACAAAACAGAGGTAAGGTGTTGGATAATAAAATAACAATAAAAATTGAAACATAGGTAAAACTGCAATAAAAATTGAAAAAGAGGTAAACTGGACTTTTTTGTGGAGTGAGCGGAAGTGTAAGGAGGTGACACGTGGCAGTACGAACCTTCTTTTAATAGGTAGAGTAAAAGTGGTTAACATGCGTCATGACGCTAGAGATAATAAAAAGAACAAATTTCATAGTATTATTGAGATACGACGACCGAGTTTCGGTCATTTTATTATATAAAAGAAAAAAAAAAACTCACAATAACAATAACGTAAAACAAACACAATCGTGCGTTGGTTCACCTCTACTTTTCCTCTTCCAACACAAACACTTTCCGTTTCGTTTCGTATTTTTTCTTCAGATTCAAACCAAACCAGAGCAAACAAAAAAAGGAAAAGAAAAATCCCAAAATCCACAACGTTACTTCCTTTCCTTATTAGCGAGAGGAAAAAAATTAATTTAAAAGGCTTCTTGTTAATTTCCTTGGAAACTTCATTTTATTTTCCTCTTTTCTCTTCTTCGCGTTCGTTCGTTTCGTTCGTTCCTCTGATTATTATTCATCGATCAGAATTGATGATGGAGTCCTCCTTCGATCCAACGGTCAACGGCTCACCACACCTTTCCCTCTTCAACGGCCACGATTGAATCGGCGAGATCCGACGGTCAACGGTCTCTTCTTAGGCGCGGTTAGATTAGGAAAGGGAAAGAGGAAGAAAATGAAGGTGGCAAAGTCGCGCGTGTGGCAGCCACTGAAGAAGAAGAGGAGCTAATATTTAATTTTATTTATTATTGAGAGAAAAAGAGAGAAGAGAGAGAAAGGGAAGGGTGAGAGATGACGTCACGGTCGGGGCAGGGGAGCAGCAGGACCCGTGTGGGGAAGTACGAGCTGGGTCGGACGCTGGGCGAGGGCAATTTCGCGAAGGTGAAATTCGCGAGGAACGTTGAAACTAGAGAGAACGTCGCCATCAAGATTCTCGACAAGGAGAAACTTCTCAAACACAAAATGATTTCGCAAGTAATTTCATTTCTTTTTTCGATCTTTTTATTATTATTATTATTATTATTATTAGAGGAAAAAGAAGTGTTCTGTGTTTCGCTATTTTTTAAAAACAAATAAAAAAATAAAAATAGTGAAGGTTAGTTTTTTATCGACAAATATTAGATTATATTAGGTTATGTTTTGTGTGATTGTTATTTTCTGATGTTTTGTTTTAAAATGTAATTTCAAAACGAAAATATGTTCGATAAAAATGAGGCGAAACTAGGTTAATTGTCAAATATTTTAAAATTGAAAATGAAAAATCACTAGGAGACTTGTTAATGATTAATTTTTTATTAGTGGATGAATTAAACCTATGATCTGGAGTGGTGGTGGTTGTTATTTTTTGTTTTGGGGTTAATGAGTGCGTATTAATATAATATGCATGAGTGGTTATTATGCGTAATTTGAATTGTCTTTTTCTGGGTTTTTATTAGTTTGTTGTTTTTTTCTGGAGTTTGCGGTGGATACTCTGGTTTTTTGGAAACCGCGAAAGGGTTTCACGCGTTTGTGGAGTCTTTGTTTCTTACACTGTAAGAAATTGAGTTAATATATGTTGAAGTCAAAGATGTTTAGTTTGCAAGCTTATGTGTAAAGTGAAGTTTGTCGTCTTCTGAGCGCGTTAGAGTTTCTATGCTTTGGCTTGTATGGATACTGTTCTGTCTTTTTTTTATTGGTACAGTGTTCTGTCTTTGAATATGGAGAACCAAACAAACACAATAAGTAGATATACCATATACGTACACCAATACGTAGAGCTTATTTGTTTTTAAAATGGGTAGAATTGATTTTTATAAAATGAGTTTTGAATAATTAAATAAAATTGGGATATGTGTCTAAATTAATGAGCCATAGATTTACATTGAAATGATTTTATTGAAAACTAGGAGAAACTAGGGTATATAGTCAATTCTATTGGATTTGATTATTTTTGTGTAAAGATGAAAGAGGGGGAAAGAACAGTTTGAGAGGAAAAATCTATGAACAAAAGACATGAAAAAGTGCAGCGAGAAGAAAAAGATTTTAAAAGAATGAGAGGTGTAATAAGATATTTGTACTATTTGGAATGTCTAACAATGAAGACTCCTACTGTCCTAAAAAAAAAATCATAAACAGGTTTAGATGTAAAACCACTAAAAAGGCACCCTAAAAATGTGAATTGTGCTCCAATCAGACACCAAACCATTGCATAAACTGCACATTGTCACCAAATTTAGTGTTCTTATTTATTGTTAGACCTTTATAAAACCACAAATAAGGTTCTTCTCACACATCCACTGATCCATTATAAAGCACAATATAAACAGTTCACTGTTTCTGAAATCGGAACTACTTCTACTCAGTACACATGTCACATATTGGTTGAAAGATTGGTGAGAGGCCTAGAAATTTGCATTCTGCAACAAGTGATTTGCAATGATTCTACTACCAAGTACATTTTCCAAACAGTGGATTCAAACTTAGGAGCTTTGGATTTTCAATGTGCTTGTTTTAAATAAGGAACATTTGATGGTTTCTCAATGTAAGCTAAAAACTGAAAGAAAAATTTCCAGGGTCCTAACTGTCCTGTCTAAAGTTGGTTTACAGATTACAGTAGAATCAGGTAGGGACAAAAGGCACAGTAACTCACTAGTGTCTCGATCAATTATTAATTAAGTTTTATTTATTTAATCCTGATTAGTTTTATAAAGCATTTGTTTAGTTTATTATGCGATATGCCTCATATTCTTATTAATAAGAAAATTATTAATAGTATCGCTTGCTTTACTATTGTTTTTAAGTGTTGTGGTAACTGGTAAGTGGTAACATATATTAAGACCAATGATTTGATTTTTATACTGTGTTTTGTGGGATATTGAAAAACAAAATCGTGGAGTTAAATTTTCACTAACATTGTTGGTGAGTTTCTCCCCAGTTAAGAATGAGTAGCATGTCCATACTAGATCCTGTGTAAACAACTTATCTTCTGCTATAGTTTTTAATGTTTTCTATGAAGCATGGATACTCTAGTCTTTCATGATATTTTCTGTTCATTGATATGCAGATAAAACGAGAAATATCAACAATGAAACTGATTAGACACCCAAATGTCATACGCATGTATGAGGTTAGAAGCCAGTAAATGATTGTTTTCAAGTACTTTACATTTTGTATCTTTCAGTCTTTCCTAACTGCTTTGTAATTGACTAATCCTTGTGTAGGTAATGGCTAGCAAAACAAAGATATACATTGTATTGGAATTTGTGACTGGTGGGGAGCTGTTTGATAAAATTGTAAGGCAGTTTTTATCTTATCCATGTGCTTCTGAAAATCAGAGTTCTGTTTATTAGCTTGGTCTTTATATAACTCTTCTATTTTGGTGATTTTATTGCTATTAACTTGAGCCAGGCACGCAGCGGGAGGTTGAAAGAAGATGAAGCAAGAAAATACTTTCAACAGCTTATATGTGCTGTGGATTACTGTCATAGTAGAGGTGTTTTCCATAGAGACCTAAAGGTGTGTACCACTTGCACCATTCACATTTTTCCTTTGTTTCCCTTTTCAAAGAGAGAGTGCTGGTGTAGGGCTCAAATTAAAGGTTTCTGAACATTTAGTAATGCATTCTCAGTGAAAGAATATATTTTTAAAGAGGAAATGTATATACTTATCACGTGTGTGTTTGTGAGTGAGAGAGAGAAGGGAAAAGAATAAATGTTTAACGTGTTCCTTTGTTTTATCTACTAAAGCCTGAGAATTTATTGCTGGATGCTAATGGAGTGCTTAAAGTATCAGATTTTGGATTGAGTGCATTGCCTCAACAAGTTCGGGTGAGTATGTTGACAAAATTCTAAAAAAAGAGGAAATATTATCATGTCCAATTGGCAACTGATTATCCTATTGTTAATAGGAAGATGGACTACTTCACACAACATGCGGTACGCCAAATTATGTTGCTCCAGAGGTATATTAGCTTTTGCTGCTTGTTACTATAACTTTTTATCTCATGAACCTTTTATTTTTCCTTTTATCACTACTTCCTTATCATCTAGGTGATTCACAACAAAGGTTATGACGGTGCAAAGGCAGATTTATGGTCATGTGGTGTTATTCTCTTTGTTTTAATGGCTGGCTATTTGCCCTTTGAAGAAACCAATCTATCAGCTTTATATAAAAAGGTGAACTTTACTCCAAGTCTATTTCTTTATGTTCACATGATTGAATTCGGTTCCCATTATTCTGCTGTAGCTGTTGGAAAGAATCAAAACTTGATCTTCTCAAACATTTATTATCGTTATGATCAGTCGATTAGAATCAATAAGAATTGAAGTAGTGCATTAATTAATTATTGAAGGATTCTCATCAATGCATGCATGCTAATTATTTTTGTTTAATATGTGTGTTTGTTGGGACGTCATGTGTGTTTGCATGCATGACTTGTCCCAAGATAGGATAAAGGAGGAGGGTTGACGTCAGATGTTGCGAACGGGCTGTAAAAACAGTTATATTTATGAGATGAACCATTATGATATTTCCTTGGGGCGTATCCTTCATAACGATGTGCCACATCGGGCTCTGGGTGTAGCAAAATATGGGCTAGGGTCCTTGCCACAAGGCAAGACGCTGCATCGGTTTCGGGATGTAGTGATAATTGAGTTAGGGTCCTTGCCTCAAGCCAAGGTGCTAGGCCTTCACCCGGATTTGGTGACAAGCAGGTCAGGGTCTCAATACGCAGATAGGCGAGCGTGGCGGACAAATACCGCCTAGGAGTTAAGGATGCAATTGGGAAGCTAGAATATAGAAATCTTAACGGGTAAACTGAGGGAGTTAGCAGATATTTTTGCCAGAAAGAAAGTGAATATTGCTTGCTTGTAAGAAACTAAGCGGGTTGGAGAAAAGGCCAAGGAAGTGGATGACAGCGGTTTCAAGTTGTGGCATACAGATATAAACAAGAGTCGAAATGGTGTTGGAATTATGATCGATAAAAGTTTCAAAGATAAGGTCGTTAACGTTAAAAGGAAAAACAATAGGATTATGCTCATTAAGCTTGTTGTGGGTGATTTAATTTTAAATATCCTCAGTGTGTATGCATCCCAAGTTGGACTACAACCAAATGATAAGAACCAATTTTGGGAAGACTTGAAGGAGGTTTTGAGAGGGATACCACGAGAAGAGAAGATTTTTCTAGGAGAAGATCTAAATTGTTATGTTGGTAAAAGCAGTGGAGGTTTTGGCTATGGGACGAGAAATGAGACTGAAGAAGATATCTTGAACGTTACACAAGCCTACGATTTGAATCTAGTGAACACCTTTTTTCGAAAAAGAGAGTTCCATCTGATCACTTACCATAGTGATCAAAATCGTAGTCAAATTGATTTCTTTATGGCTATAAAGAGAAAATAAAAATTCTTGTATTGATTGCAAAGTTTAGCGTGGAGAGTGTGTTGCTACGCAAGATAAGCTGGTAGTTCTAGAGGTTCGGTTCAACAAAGTACTTAATATGAGAAAGAGAGCTCAAAACCCAAGGATAAGATGGTGAAAACTAAAGAAGGAAAAACAAATAGAGTTCAAGGAAAACATGTTGCATGAAGGACCGTGGGAGTCTATTGGAGAAGCAAATGAAATATGGAATGAGATGACTATGTGTATCCAAAATGTGGGAAGGAAGGCTTTGAGAAAAAGCAAAGGAAACATATTTGTTACAAAGGAAACATGGTGGTGAAATGGAGAGGTGCAGGAGATAATTAAACAGAAGAAAGAATGCTTTAGATTTTTGCATAAAAGTCCCAATGATGAGAACTTGCAAAAGTTCAGATTAGTGAGAAAAAATGCAAAGAAAGCAGTGCGGGAAGCTAGAGACAACATTTTCGTCGATTTGTATAAAAATCTTGAGAGCAAGGATGGTGAAATAGGTATATACAAACTTGCAGAAATGAGGGATAAGAAGAGTAAAGACCTCACTCAAGTTAGATGTATCAAGGATGAAAATAAAAAACTTTTGGTAAGAGATAGTAAATGAAAGATGGATGAACTACTTTAACAAATTTTTTAATAGAGATGACAATAAAGTAAGGTAGACTTGGAGGACTCTTATGATGATCTAAATAGAATATTTGTGCATAAAATTAATACACATGAAGTGGATGAAGAATAAAGCTTTAGGACCCGATGACATCCTTATTGAAGTGTGGAGAGGATGAGAAATGTGATAATAAAATGGTTGACCAATCTTTTCAATAAAATTCCTCAAACAAATAAGATATTTGATGCTTTGAGGAAAAATATACTTGTGCCTATTTACAAAATAAGGTAGATATCCAGAATTGTGCTAACTATAGAGGCATTAAACTTATGAGCCCTATTATGAAGTTGTGGGAGAGAGTTATTGAACATCACTTGAGAAGACAGACTAAGGTTTTTGTAAATCAATTTGAATTTATGCCAGGAAGATGTATCATGGAAGCCATTTTTTTGATGTGACAATTAATAGAAACGTATCAAGAAAAGCAAAAAGACTTACATATGGTGTTCATAGATCTTGAGAAAGCATACGATAGAGTCCCAAGAAAAGTTTTATGGTGAATCCTTGAGAAGAAAAAAGTATCATTATAGTATGTAAATGCAATCAACAATATGTATGATGGGGCTACCACATGTGTGAAAGTTTATAATGGAACATCCAGTTATTTTCCTATCACGGTAGGTGTACACCGAGATGCGGCTCTTAGAGCATCTTTAGTGGTAGATCTCAAATTAGGATCTTAGACTATTTTTTGGTAGATCCCATAGTGCCACATATGATTAAAGATCTCTCAAAATTTCATCTATTTTTTTTAATGGTAGATCTCATTTTTAGATCTTAAGGAGAGAGAAAAAGGAAGAAAATTTATTCTGTTTTGAACAATGTGCAAATCTTAAGGGATCTTCTACAAGAACTCATCCTCCATGTTGGAGATCTCTTCAACTCCTTTATTGAAAAATCTAGTAAAGATCAGATCTTGAATTCAAGATCCTTACTCAAGATCTTGCACTAAATATGCTCTTAGTCTTTATCTCTTTGTCTTAGTGATGGATGAACTAACAAAAGATATTTAAGAGGAAGTGCCGTAGTGTATGCTTTTTGCAGATGATATTGTGCTTACTGATGAGACCAAAGACGGTGTTAATAGGAAACTTGAATTGTGGAGAAACACTTTGGAGTCGAAAGGATTCACGTTAAGCCTAAGCAAGACTAAGTATATGAAGTGTGAGTTTTCGCTGGTAAGAAATGGTGATCAAGACCCCGTGCATCTACTTGGTCAAGAGGTACCCAAGAAAGATGCATTTAGATACCTAAGATCAATTTTGCAAAAAGGTGGAGAGATTGATGAGAATATAAATCATAGAATTAGAGCAGAGTGAATGAAATGGCGGAATGCATATGGGTTTTTGTGTGACCGCAAAATTCCCCTTAAGCTAAAAGAAAAATTTTATAGAACAACTGTAAGACCTACAATGTTATATGGAGCTGAATGTTGGACAACACATATGCAATATGAGCATAAAATAGGAGTAGCAGAAATGAGGATGTTTAGGTGGATGTGTGGTCATACGAAGATGAATAAGATAAGTAATGAAGATATTTAACGAAAGGTAACCGTAGTATCAGTGAGTGTAAAGATGAAGAAATATAGATTGAGGTGGTTTGGACATGTATTGGGACGACTCCTGGATGCTCCCGTAAGAGCAAAAGTTTGTTAGCAAGAGCTCGATGCAAAAAGAGATAGAGGTAGACCGAAATTTACCTAGGGAAATGTAGTTAAACAAGACTTAATGGAGTGGGATATAGATTGGCAGACGGTGTGTCTTAGGACGGAATGGAGAAAAGTTATAAGCTTGGTGGAGGGTTAGACCCGTTGTTATCTCTATGTTCCAGATGATCCCATTTAGTCATTGTCCTCTTCATCTCCCCCCTCCTTCTTTTCCCTTCTTTTCTTTTATCTTATTTTCTTTTCTTTTATTCTTATTTCCCCTTTTCGTTCCCCTTCCTCTTTCAATTTTTTTTTTCAACTTTCTCGTATCTATTATTGGGTTCATCTATCACGACCCTAATTAGTTTGAGTTAAAGATGTTGTTGATGTGTGTTTCTTATATGTCTATACGGAAAGATGATACATTACAGAGATATAAATATTCCATTAAAATTAGGGATTTAATTGATTGTTTGTACCTTAATTTCTTCTTTATTTGCTTATAAACAGAGAGCATGTGGGTATTACACACAACATTCAGATATATTATTTTTTTTATAATTTTATTTTACTTTCTTTGTTAAACTAGGTACCCTTTATGAATTAGATAATAAGCATAAATGAAGCTGTCTACAAAATTCAGCATATTGACTTTTGTGAATCACAATCATGGTTAGCAAAACCGCGATCTGGCTCGTAAGATCGGACGATCTTACGATTTTTTCGGCCAACGGCGATCCGGATCGATGCTAGGATCGGAGTCGAGTGGGATCGGGGTGAGATCGCGAGTTTGATCGTAGGATCGTAAGATCCTCGATCCGTCACGATCCTGTTTCAGCTCAGGAGATTAAAAGCCCTAACCTTGGTTGGATTCGAAAAACGACCCAGCGACGCCGCGCGACCCAGCGACGTCGCAACATCACGACGGCTCCTCCTGACCTCCGCGCGACCCAGCGAGACAGTCGACCTTCTCCCCCTGCTGCGCGACCTTCGTTTCCAAAAAGCTGAGCGACCTTGCCTTGTCGCTGCTGTGCTGCGACCTAGCGACCTTGCCGACGACCACGAAGAGGAAGAAGAACGCAGTGTTCAGGTGGTCACCATTGCTGGAGAAAGAAACGGCGCAACAGTAAACAAAGAAGGAGAAAAGAAGAAACGGCGCAGCAGTAAACAAAGAAGGAGAAAAGAATACGCTGCAGCAGTAAACGAAGGAGAAGGAGAAAAGAATAATACATGCTAGGTTTAACTTTTGGGCCTAATTTGCTTTTTGTACCACCTTTTTTTCTTTCTGCAGTATCATATAATATTTTTGAATGGACTTTTGAGTTTTAATTTACGTAATTTCTATTTACAGTCTTTCCATACCCACTTTTTTATTTCTGCAGTTTCATAGTATGATCTACGATCCGATCTTACGATCCTCGATTTACGATCTTTCATCCCCCCTCCTGATCCTAAGTAAAATCTCGATTTTAACAACAATGATCACAATGACCTTTAGCATATTTTGCTTCTCACAATGCATTGTATTTTGTTAACACCAACTATGATACCCTACTCCCTGCGGAGAGGAGTTAAGTTGCATGTTTGTGTGGAAATTGCTAAGTTGAAGCCTTTTATGACAAAAATTGAAGTAATTGGTGCATTTTTTCCTTCAGTGCAGTCCATATTTTCTGTTTCATGATAGGTGCTGCCTTGTGTGTTTCTTTTTCTTTTCCCTATTTTGATTGACAGATTTTCAAGGCCGAGTTCACGTGTCCTCCATGGTTCTCTTCAAGTGCAAAGAAGCTAATCAATAAAATCCTTGATCCCAATCCTGCCACTGTATGACCTTGTGTTTTCTTTGTTTAATTTTATTTTACTCTACTGCTAATCTAGTGTTTGATACTCTTATTTTTACCTCCATTTCACCAAATATGTAAACAACCGGTATCTCTTTTTCTTTTAATAATATGAAACAGCGGATTACATTTGCTGAGGTCATTGAGAATGACTGGTTCAAGAAGGGATATAAGCCTCCCGTATTTGAACAGCCTAATGTTAGTCTTGATGATGTAGATTCTATTTTCAGTGATTCTACGGTAAGCCTTTGATTTTTCTGTTAATATTGACTTAATTTTGTTCTTCAAAGCTTTGGATTCTGACCTCTATCTCAATGTTCATTGTGTTTGGTACACAGGATTCACAAAATCTTGTTGTAGAGAGGCGTGAAGAGGGGCCTATGGCACCTGTGGCACCTGCGACTATGAATGCCTTTGAGCTTATCTCTAAATCTCAGGGCCTCAATCTTAGTACTCTTTTTGAGAAGCAAATGGTATGTGTCTTTGTAAGAAAATGAGTTGTATACTCTTATTAGAGAATGGCATCCTAGAAATTTAACATGGAAAGGGTTAAGGAAATGAAAAAAAAAAAAAAAATAGAAAAATGTCAGTTGTGAGAACTTATCAAATTACATTGTGATCACACAAGTACCATTTTCTTTTATTATTTTGCAGACAAAATAAAACTATTTTCTTTTTTCATTTTCCCTTTTCACACAATCATGTTTTTCTATTTGTTGATTTACAATTTGCATGAATCAAGAATGCAGTTTTTGAATATAATGGTTAAGGTTAGTTGATTTTTTTTTTACAACTAGGGACTAGTTAAAAGGGAAACACGATTCACATCCAAATGTTCAGCAGATGAAATAATTTCACAAATTGAGAAAGCTGCAGGACCCCTGGGTTTTGATGTTAAGAAGAACAACTGTAAGGTAAAAAAATCTGTACTATATAACTTGTATTTTTACTTGATAACTCAATATACATATCGGGGCTAATTTCTAGCAATAATAACTTGACAATAAGTTTCTATTCTGATTGCATATCTTATTTTGCACTTCAGTTAAAGATTCAAGGTGAAAAGACTGGACGGAAAGGTCATCTATCTGTAGCCACTGAGGTATATGTTTTCAAAGTTTATTTGTATTTAGGATTTGGACTATTTCTAATACTTGAAGTGTTGCTTTCCAGATCTTAGAGGTGGCCCCTTCACTATACATGGTTGAGCTGCGAAAGTCTGAAGGAGATACTCTCGAATTTCACAAGGTAAGTTTAATGCACAAACTAATATGTATGTATTTGTACATGAGAGTGAAATTAATAACTCTATATTATCACTACTTGTCTTTTGGTTTCAAGAGTAGCTTGCCATGGACTATCCTAGTTTCCCACATATGAATTGTGTCACTGCTTTCACCAGTTAGTCAATCCTGTCAGCTATTATAGCAAGATAAATGTTGACAACATACTCTTACTATACTATTGGTTTATTATTGGTTAAAATTTATTGAAAATCATAAAATTTATTGAATGAAGTTTTATATTTTCTACTATTGGTCTGTTATACACCGACCCCAATTAACTTGGGTTAAAGGTGCTGTTGATGATGTTGATGATGACTATTGGTCTGTTATTGGTTTAAATTTTGTAGTTTTTAATAAATTTTAACCAATAATAAAGTGTGTTATTAGTACTCTTATAGCAAGAATGCCAATAAATATAAAAACTCCTTTTCCACACGTATTCTTGCTCAACATTTTTTCCTTTTCATTAGCTTGCTTGGACTAAGTTCTCTTTCTTTGCAGTTCTACAAAAATCTTGCTACTGGGCTGAAGGATATTGTGTGGAAAGCCGAGCCTATCGATGAAGAAAAAGATGGTTAGTTTTCTATCAATCAATCCTGTTATTTGAATTGGCAAAGTAAGGATTTGAGCAATTTATTATTGGTGGTGGTACAGATTTGAACGTTTTTGTACCCTTTTCGATGGTTTTAACAACTTTTGGTAATATTTCATTATGTTTGGTTTCATAATATTATTAATTCATAATGTTTCAAATGGTAGGAGTTTAATTGCTGATCAGTAATTATTTTTGTCTGCTATTACTTGTTAGTGTTACCAAAAGGATAGTATGAAGTTTCTTCGGTACTAGAGTTTGTAAAAAGGTTTCATTTGGCATTACTTATAGAACAATAGTATTCTTTAAGAATTTAATTATACAAGGAGCAAGATACATTAAAAGATAAGTAGATAATGGATAGTGGCTGCCGCAAAATAATTTTTAAATTTTCAACAATGTTTATTGAGGTTGAAGCTTCTGGGATGAGATTCCCGCATGTTTATTGAGGTTGGATCCCTATTTCAAATGGGCCAGGATCAAACAATTATAGGCTTGGGAGTGTTTCTTCATGCACCATTTGTTTTTTCTACTACACCATTAATGAACAGTGCATTTCAAAATTGTCCTTCGCGTTTTTGAAGATTTTATACACGGATCCGTATGATTCATATTTACGGATTCGTTAATCCGTATGGGTTATATGGATTGCCTAATCCGTATGAGTTATACGGATTGGCTAATCCGTATGACCCATATGGATTATCCAATCCGTATGACCCATACGGATTATGGTGACTTATTGCTGAATTTAGCTCTTTTCTGTTTTTTTTTTTCAAAAATAATTTAAGTTACTTTTTCAAAAAAAACATATAATATTCAAACAAGAGTTCTATCTAAGTTTTGTGATTCAAAATGAACAGAAAAAAAATATAAAATTAATGAACAAAAAGCACAACACACATTGTTCTTAATATTGTTGGCCATATGACAATGTTGGTAATTTCCAAAAAAAAGCAACACGCATTGTTCTTGATATCATTGGCCATATAACAACATTGATAATGTTAATTATAAAACATGTAAACATAAAATATATATAGATAAGAAATAAAATGAGGCTAAGCATTGTTCTTGATGTCCTTGGCCATATGACAACACATGTATTCAACACATGTACCACAACATAATGTTGTGTGAAGGGTCTGGAAACTCCATAATGAACTCAAAGTTGGCTCTCAGCTTATTTTGTATGGCAAAGTTTTTCCAGCCACTTCCGATTTTGACGCTTTTCCGTCAATGATTGAAGACTAATTTGCATTGAGTCTTTCCTTCAAAGTCAATGTATGTGAACTCATTATCTTGAAGGAAGTAGTACATTGAAGATGGAAGATCCTGGAATAATAATATTGATGGTTAGACTTTTATGGGAAGTAAAAGAAAAAACAAATTACAAAAGAAAGCAAAAACTGTATATTGTGCTAACTTACAACAAAATTGCAATTGACCTTGTAATCATTGAGCAGAAGGCGGAAAACAACAGATTCCGGGTTTTGCTTATATAATAAGTGTCATTTCGGAAATGCTTGAGGTTCAGAAATGCTTTTATACACAGTTATCAAAAACACAGATTGAGCATAATGAATCAAGGTAATTTGGTGGTTACCTTGCAGTACATAATGGTCCCTTATGGCTGTCCAGCCACCAGTAATCGCAGGATATTCAAGATTTTTGTTATAGGTTACCATATGATGTTGCCCATTAGCATCTATAAGATGCCAGGTGTGTTCCAAGTAATCCTTCCATCTAATGGCAAAACTTTTGCTTATCTCTCCGTAAGGCTAAATGAACAAATTAAACAAATTATCAAAACATAAGATTACATGATGGAGGGTGAAATTATTAAAATTGTAAATTTATAACCTTGTCCTTCACATGAACTGTGTTGGTGACCTCAATCCATTCGCTCTTAATATTCATCATCATAAGAGCCATGTCCTTGTAGTTTTCTTGATTATCACCCATTGGTGCTAATTTTATCCAGATACAATTACAAAAAATTTCCACAGTCAACATTCAGTGTTGAAAAGAATAACAAAATAATGGTGAGCTACATATTTATGTCATTCAATTCTAATCA
>PYAF01003204.1:11788-28522 GCA_007407185.1 Glycine tomentella
TCAACAGAGACTTGATGATCCCCTGTCATTGACAGGCCTATACCTCTGAGCTGCTCATTCAGCTCACAGTCAAAGACTGTCCACATGCATGGATCGCTCCCATGCTATCCTGCTCGAGATCACAGCACATGTCCAAGCCTCTGCTGGGACGTATCTCAAGCACACTGGCCACTGGGCCTGGACCTCCTGGTCCCCTCAACACATGAGCAAACAGCTTGCTCCATGTAAATATGGCAGAGTACCCTCCATGCCTAACGGAGCTCTTCTCCGTCACTCATAAACATATCTCTATGCGGCCCCGGTTGGCCTGGCCCTCTGGCCCTTACCATACTTGAGCAGTTATCTGCTCCACATATCTGGCAGAGAAACCCTCCATGCCGTGACAGAGAACCCTCCATGTCATCTCATATGGCAAAGAGCCCTCAATGCCCAACATGTATGGCAGAGACTCCCTCCATGCCATTTGGTAGAGAACAGCAGAGAACCCTCTATGCTGTCTGGCAGAGAACCCTCTATGCCCACACATCTAGCAGAGAACCCCTCAATGCTATCCGGCAGAGAACCCTCTATGCCGTCTCATATGACAGAGAACCCTCAATGTCATGGCAGAGAACCCTCAATGCCTCGCGGAGAATCCCTCAACGCATATCCACATGGCAGAGGACCCTCAATGCCTGACGGAGAACCCTCAACGTCTTGCAGAGAACCCTCAATGCGAATACACATGGTAGAGAATCCCTCAATGCCTGATGGAGAACCCTCCACGTCCTGGGCAGAGTACCCTCAATGCCCTCCAACCTGGCGGATCGCATCCACGCCAACCTCAGTATAAAACTGAGCTAACACATGTGTCGTCCTATCGGGAACTATCCCTTACACATGGACGCACGACTATGTCACCTCCGAGGTATAGAAAGAGAACCCTCTATTTCTATCCCCTTGGTCTGTAACTGATTCTCTGGAAGCTCAACAACCAGAGAAAACCAACTAGGAGAAACCCTTCTCCTAGGGAGGTTCATCTCAAACTATCTCAACAACCACCGCTTCCTCGAAGCGTGGTACTCTCCAGCACACCTGGAGAACTAACATATACATCTACCCATGTATATGTCTCAGGTATATAACCATACCTTAACTCTGGTCAGAATCCCTCTGACTTCAACATCTAGTACCTCTGGAGATTTTGTCTCTCAATCTCTGTGGTTGTCCTCCTCAGGACACATCCCACATAGTGACTCTGTTGGCCACATCAAAACATATCAGCTGACCCATAAGACCCACTCCCCAGTGAGGCTTCCCACAAGCATCACACTGAGCAACTTTGTCAACTGCTCTAAGATCCAGACTAGTCAAATAGTCGACCTTTTATCTCTGCTCAGACTGACTCAGAGCCAAGATCAAACTTCATCAACAATGATGATTCAAGGCTCTAAACTCCTCATAACAGTCCTCTGAGCATAAGACTCAACAGAGTCCGAGCCTAATAACGGCTCTAACACCTCCAAAAACACCCCTTAAGATAACCCCAAAACCCTGAAATCCAAAACTCAGAACCAATAGTTAGAGCTCGAGTTTCTTACCTCTGTGATGCTCAGAAGCACCAGAGAATCACTTTCCCTCAGACCACTCGCTCGATCTAGGCCTCTTTCGCCTCTGGGTCTCAAGCTCTCAAGGGTTCTCTCTGAGAAATCTGATCTCATTATCTCTCAGCTTTTCTCAAGAATCAATCGGGGGTTTTCACTCCTCTCGGGGTTCTGATCACTTCCTCAGTTGGGTCGGAGGTGTTTAGATGAGAGATGGAGAAGATATAAAGCTCTCAAGGCGCGTCAATGGCAGTTTCTCTCTCCTCTTCCTTTTTCCTTTCTTTCTCCCTCAGCCCAAAGGCCTATTTATAGCCACCAAACCGTCGATCCCAAGCGACTCGCGCCGATTACCGCACGGGTCGCGTCATCCGCTCTGCCAGTCCACGCGACTCGTGTGAACGTCCACGTTACCCGCGTGGCATGGCAGAACCATCTGCCCTGATTTACACACATAGCGCGGGTCGCGCCGCACCTCACGTGGGTCGCGCCGCATGGCAGAAACTGCCTATTTCCCTTCTTTTTTTTACCTTTTCTCTGAATACACTCAAGCATGTTCATTATCCTTAATCATGGCCTTAATCTAGACTTAATTACATGCTTAAAATATCAGGCATTACATTGTTCAACATATATATCTTCCTTAATGTGTCCATTTAAAAAAGAACTTTTAACTTCCATTTGAAAGAGTTTAAAATCCATTAAACATGCAAATGCAAGCAATATCCTGATGGCTTCCAATCTTGCAACTTAACTCATCATGCATGGCATGCATCCAATGTTCATCATGTAAGGCTTGATCAATATTCTTAGGTTCAATTTGAGAAACAAATGCCATATTACAACATAGATTTCTTAATGAAGATCTAGTGGATACTCCCTTTGAAACTTCACCTATGATGTTGTCAAGTGAGAGATCTCTTGTTGTTCTCCAATCTTTAGGCTCTTGAACAGGGGTTGATGGTTTTATTTCAACACTTGATTCTTCTTTCTCTTTAATTAAGGAATCATTAAGCTAAATAAATTCTTCCATTGGACCTGCATCTACATCACACTTCTTTTCCTCTTTAGAGGGATTAGACTCATCACAAATCACATGTACAGATTCTTCCATGCACATTGTTCTTTTGTTGAAAACTCTATAAACTTTACTATGTAATGAATATCCAAGGAAAATTGCTTCATCAGCTTTAGCATCAAATTTTCCAAGTGATTTATTCAAAGTGTAGCATACTGTACTTACAGCATCAGCCCAAAAATATTTTGACAAATTTGTTTCATTAAAAAGAGTTCTAGCTCCTTCTTCAAGAGATCTGTTTTTCCTCTCCACAACACCATTTTGTTGAGGTGTTCTTGGAGCTGAAAAATTGTGGTTATTTCCATTTTCTTCACAAAATTTTTCTAAATATTCATTTTGGAATTCTCCACCATGATCACTTCTTATTGAGATAATTTTGATGTCTTTTTCATTTTGTGCAAGGTTGGCCATTTTTCTAAAAGCAAGGAAAGCATCACTTTTGGATTTCAAAAACAGAGTCCAAGTGAATCTAGAGTAATCATCTACAATGACAAGCCCATAATAATTGTCACCTAAACTCATAGTTCTAGAAGGACCAAACAAATCAATGTGCAGTAATTCAAGTGGTCTAGAGGTGGAAACAATGTTTTTACTTTGAAAAGAACTTTTAGTTTGTTTCCCCTGTTGACAAGTATCACAAAGTTTGTCCTTTTCAAACTTGAGTTTGGGCAAACCGATTACTAAATCCTTTTTAATTAGCTTGTTCATATGATGCATGTTAATGTGACTTGCCCTTCTATGCCATAGCCAAGATTCATCAATCTTACTTATTAGACAAGAAGTGTTGTGGAAGAATGCATGATCAATTGAAAGTAAGTAAATGTTACCTTTCCTTTTACCTACATGAATCACTTCACCACTTTGTCCATCACAAATCATGCAGCAATTCTCATTGAATGAGACTTTGAATCCTTTATCACAGAGTTGGCTTATGCTTAAAAGATTATGCTTCAATCCTTCAACATAAAGAACATTTTTTATCTTGGTTTTGAAGCTATCTCTATTCTTCAATGATTTTTCCTTTGTTATTATCCCCATAAGTGACATATCCTCCATCTTTAAGAGTTAGATTTGTAAGCATAGACATGTCATATTTCTAGAGCATCCACTATCAAGGTACCATATTGAGGATTTAGCTTAGACATACCTGCACAAATAAATCAATTTATAAAGGTACCAAATTGAGGTTGGGTCCATAGGGGTTGGCAACTTTCTTTTTCTTTGGAACCCAAATGCAATCTCCATTAGGCACATAGAATCTCCTAGCATAGCATTTGTATGATGTATGTCCTTTTTCCATACAATTGTTGCATGTTACAGATTTTGATGTTTTTCTAAAGAATGCATTTTGATTGATCTTTGAGTTTTTAAACCATTTTTGATTCTTCTGTTTTGGAGGCACGAATACAGTTTTTCAAAGGATTGTGAGCCTTGTTTGGACCCCAAACCAGAAGTATCTCCAGCATACTTTTGCACACTTAACAATTCAGCCAAGTTGCATTTTCCTTTGTAAAACTTTCTCAAAAGATCAATTAAATCATTGTTCTTGGATAAAAGTAACATGTACTTTTCTCCTTGACTCTTTTTGTAATCATCAAAACCTTTTTGCAGCAAGTTATATTTGTCAACATTTGTAGAAGAAGAAGCACATACACATCCATTCATATTGTAACTTGAAACAAGTTTTTCATTTTCTTTTTTCAAGTTGCAAATTTTAGTTTGCAATTTAGTAATTTTTGCAACATGCCATCTAAGATTTCCTTTGAGCTTGTTATTGGATTTTGCAAGCTTTTGGACCTCTTCATGCATTTCTTGGAAAGAATTAATAGCTTGTTCAAGTTTAGAATTTACCTCATCTTCATCACTTGATAAGTCATCATCATCTTCATTGATAGTGGAGGTGAGACACATGTTGGCTTCTTCATTTTCAATTGAAGATTCTAAGGTTGTTGACTCATTATCTTCCCAAGCTATGTAGGCTCTTTTAGATTTCCCTTCCTTCTTCATCTTGTTGTCCCCTTGTTGGTTTTTCAAGTAGATTGAACATTCAGGTTTGATATGGCCAGGTTTACCACATTCAAAGCAAGTAAAATTGTTGTCAATCTTGTTGTTGTTGTTGTTGTTGTTGTTGTTGTTGTTGTTGTTCTTTGTGAACCTTTTGTTCTTGTTTTCCCTCAAGAATTTGCTGAACTTCCTGACAACTAAGTTCATGTTGTCCTCTTCATCCTCATCACTTGATTCTTCCTCTTTTTCAGCTTTTGAAGTTGTAGCTTTAGTGCAATGCTCTTGCTTTTCTTTTCTGCATCTTCAGCACAAGTTAATTGAGACATTTCAAGCTCATAATCAAGTAGCTTACCAAATAGTGCAGCCATGGACATCTTTGATAGATATTGGGATTCCTAGATTGTTGTCACCTTTGGTTGCCAAGGCCTTGTTAGACACGTCAAGATCTTGATGTTTAATTCTTCAGTATCAAAGATCTTTCCAAGACCCAATAGATGATTAACAATATGAGTGAATCTTGTCTGCACTTAAGAAATGCTTTCATTGGTGTTCATCTTGAACATCTCATACTCATGGGTCATTGCATGCTTTCTTGATCTTCTAACTTCTTTAGTTCCTTCATGAGTAATCTCCAGCATCTCCCACATTTCTTTTGCACTTGTGCATCTCACTGTTCTAAAAAATTCATCAGAAGAAAGTGCAGAGGTGATCATACTATTAGCTTTAACATCATACTAGACAACCTTTTGTTCGGCATCTGTCATCTCATCCCATTCTTTGGGAATCACTTCATTAGCAACAGTTTTCTTTGGAATAAAATGACCCTTTTTTTATAACATTCCAAGCACCTGGGTCATTTGATTGAATAAATATTTTCATTCTATTTTTCCAAAAACTTAAGTGTTCCCCTTCAAACATAGGAGGACTATTTAGAGAAGTATCTTCTTTGAAGGTTATTTGTAAGGTATTCATTTTTCTTCTTGAAGAAAAACTAGTGATCTTGAATAACTCTCAAGAATTAGCTCTTGATGCCAATTGAAAATAATAGGAATACTTCACAATAACCAAGAGGGGGGTGAATTGGTTAAAACCTTGTTATTTTAAAATCAAATAATATCAGAGTTTCAGGATCTTTATCACTTTCAAAACCAAGAAATCAATTTACCCAATCAAATGTCTCAACCCCAAGAATTCAATAGATCAAAACTGAACTTGTTGAACAATGAATATGAATCAAAGAATCAAAGATCAATGAATAAGATGAGAATAGAGATATAGAATCAACACACAAGCAATTTATACTGGTTCACTTCACAACTTGAAGCTACATCCAGTTTCTTTTAATCAACACTAGATTAGAGTTCCACTATTATAAAATTTTTGTTCTTAATGCAATTACAACATCTCCCCTTTATGAACCCTAGATAAAGATTAGAAATCTAAAACACTATTAGATTCTAAGAGACAAAGAACTAGAGAACACTACTTTGTTCTTCACACTAGAGAACCCTTCTCTAGATACAAGCAAGAACCCACTTTACAATAACAATCTCAACAGAAATTCAGAACGAAATTTACACACAACAATTAAGGAGAGAGATAACTTGATGATCCAATGAATGAATGCACATGAATTACCAAATCAGGTTGAGAAGAAATCAAAATCAGAACATACTTCTCCTTAATCTTGAAAAGAATCTTGCTCAAGAATCATTCAAAGACCCATTGATGTTTTGAATGATGTAAGAAGTAAAAACACTTAGAAAATCACTTAGGAATTGCTTAAGAGGCTTGTGTATACTCAGAAATACGAATGATCAAGTTATGAAATAAGCTCAGCCTTTAATCCTATTTAGAACAGAATTTGTATCTAACTGTAATCGACTAAACGCGCCTAATAATCGATTATTATTCTTATGTAATTGATTATAATGACCATGTAATCCATTAAACCATTCAAGAATAATTCTGGGTTTTTCTAACGAGCAAAAAAATCGATTATCCTGAGTTGTAATCGATTAAAATAGAAAGTCTTAATTTTACAAATAGCACTGTGTAATCGATTAAAATATTTGGTAATCGATTAAAGTAGAAAACATATATTTTCAAAGTGAACGTGTAACCGATTACAATCTTTGGTAATCAATTATACCAGCAAAGTGATTTTTCTCAAATAGTCTAAGTAATCGATTACCATGTGTGGTAATTGACCATCACAACAAGACTTTAAAACATGATTAACTATGTAATCGATTACAACCCTTAAGTAATCGATTAAATTCATTAACAAAGAAGTTTTGTTTTAAATAAGGATTAAATAATCGATTATTCCGATGAGTAATCGATTACAATGTTCATAAAAGATTTTTTAGATTGAACAAAAAACATATTAATTGATTATAACCTTAAGTAATTGATTAAATTAGTGAAAATAACATTTTTCCAAAAACCTTTCACTTAGATTAAAACCTTAACTAAATTATTAAAGCTTTGTTATTTCATTTGAAAACCATTTAGATGAATGAATGAATAAATGAATGCAAATCATGGATCACCTGATTAACCTTTCTCTTACACTTGAATCAATTACAACTTCAATGCATCCAAGCATGTTGAAAGCTCAAAATCAATCTTGAATCATATTCTTCCATTTTCATGATGCTCCCCCTATATCAAACAAAGAACTTACAAGAAATAAAAGTAAACAAACAAATCACGGCAAGAATTTAAGAGAGATACAATCTCATGATCCTCAGAAGATGAATGAATGAATTTTACCACTCAGGTTGAATGTAAGCAATTCTTGGAATCAGTTCTCTTTGAAAAACTCTTGACAAATCTTGTTCAAACCTACATGATGAATGATGCAAGAATTCTGGGTTTTGAAACAAGACCAATGTAACTCAGAATATCTCTTCTCAGACTTTGAGAGCTTTTGTAAGAATGGGTATTTTGCAAAATCAAGTTCTAATTAAAACAAAAGACTCAACAGCTTTTTATAGAAAACATTTGTAACTGAACGTAATAAGTTAAATAGCCAAAGTAAACGATTAAATCACCATATGTAATTGGCTAGGTCCCCGCTCTAGCCTATTTATAATGGGGTTAAGCCCCATGAATGGCCCAACAAGGTACACACAATCATAACTCTGATAACTCTTATTTATTGTTATTTGGTGTTTTATAATCATATGCATGATCTGCCATTTTAGATTTATCATTTGGTATCAAAGCCAATTCATATGATTATATAATCCATCAAACATGAATTTATTTGTTCGGTTGAATTGAAAATCTTTAAGACCTTTGTGCTAAACGTCATCCTAGAGTTTTCAATTTTCATGTATTATGTGTATCTTCTTGCGTGCATCTAATTCATTGATCCAACGATTCTTTTGCTTCAATTTTTTTTTACATTATTTGAAGATGTATACCTGTGCATCATATTTTTATATACCCAATTTTGTCTTTTATTATTAATAAGTTTGGTTGTCTCGATTAGCGTGAATTATCTACATAGCATTTCCTGTACACCTTTTGATTTAAATGATTCGGTACAATCTGAATGTAAATGTTACTTTGCATTACCTGGATATGTATCGTTGATCTCGGAAATCGTGTATTACCTTTGGTTGCTTATATATATATATATATATATATATATATATATATATATGGGTAGCTTTATTTGATATCCGTGATTTTTGTTTCATGAATCTTAAAAAAAATGTTGATAACAACATCTGTTATCATATATTAATTGATGATAACAATCTCGTGTGACTATTCCTATTTATATGCTATCATATATTAATTGATAATAACAATCTCGTGTGGCTATTCCTAATTATATGTTGTGAAAATGTAGTTTAACAATTGTTTGAAAAATGGATTTATAAATTGAAAGGAATATGTAACATGAGGCAAGCTTTTGGTCATTTGTTTGTGCAAATAAAATTGTTATGTGCTATTTGATTTTTCTGTTAGGTACAAATAGCCAACAAACTTCCATCTCCATAATATTTGCATAATATTAAAAGTTGTTACGTGCTATGTGTTGATAAAATAAAATAAATAAGGATAATTTTTTTAGTGATGCAACATGGTATTGGATGGTGGTTATTGTTCCTATGTGTTGTTTGAATTTTTGTTGTGAATTAGTTATAGTGAATTGTGGACGTGCTGTAACTACTTGTTGTTATTTTTTGGGTTGTGTAATTATTACTAAGTGCTGGTATTTGAATTAAAAAAAAAACATGGACCACATCTTCTCATGAACCTATTTATTTTGATTTTGGATTTCATTTTTTCTTTTGTTATCTAACGGTGATGTTTTAGTGTATTCATATTTAATGCAATATAACGTAAAATTATTATTTTAATACATAATTTTAATAATTATGGTTGACAACAAGTGAAATTTTTCTTGATTGGCAAATGCAATAATTTCAAGTAACATGTTAGAAAAGTGTTCCATGTTGTTTGAGCATGTTTGGTTTATGAGGTGTTATTTTTATTTTAATAATTACTATATGTTAATTACCTACCCAAAGGGGGTTTTTTTAATACATAATAATAAATTACATGAGGATAAATTTTATTGATGAGAACATGTAATTAAATTATATATATATATATTGGAATTGGGGAGATATATAATTTATAAAATTTATCTGCCCAAAAGGGGTAAATTTTAGACAATTATATATGATTCTCTCTATTATTAAATCTTCATGTGATGAAAAATAATTATATATTATATTCTATGCCCAAAAGAGAGTTTATGATATTTAATTGTTTTTGTTATTGCTCATAATAACTTATTGTGTCAGTTAACTTCGTTATGAGCATCTCTTGATGCATTTTCCTTATAGACAATTTTCACAAAATCAATTTGTTGTTAATCATGGGTTGTCTTCTCGCTAATATATAACATAATAAGTTATTGTATTAAGCAACACCATAGTTTGAGTAAAACAAGTTTTTAAGTGATAATCTACATAAAATGTAGATTTTATAGAGTAATGTCATGTGAGTTTAGCGTCTAGTTCACAAGAAATGTGTGACAAATTGAACCAATAATAAATAATTCATGTAGTTAATATTTGTGTGTTTTATCCAAAAGTTGCATGAATTGTTTTAACATTGAAATAAATAAAATAAAAAACGTGTTTTTTAAATATTAGAATGGTTGAAAACCATTGGATTTTATACCAAGTTGGAGTGACCCGGTTAGAAGTTGAAGACAACTCTTGACCTGGTTATAGCTTGAAGATGGTACTGTAATTGAAACTGATTTTCATGTTCTCTGCACTTTAACTTTTCGTTGGGGTTTCACAACGGTTTCAATTTTTTCATATTTTTTCGTTATTGCTATTGTTACTTGAATTATTTATTGCTGATAATTATTTCAATTTTGTTTAGTTTCATGACACTGTTCATGATTTGAATTCTGATTCACTATTCTCATATGATGAATTGTTTTGGTTTCAACAAAATTGTTTCGTAAACATGAAGTTTTAGTTTCAATGAATTTGTTGACACTGTGGTGTAGGTTGTTTTTGTTTTTTGTGAAAATTTTAAGCTATTTTTTGAAAGTTTCAATTTCTGTGAAATAATTATTAGAGTCTTGTGTATTTATTGTTGCATGAATTTGGAGAACCAGGAATTGTGCCTAATATTGGCTTTATTAGTGAATTAATTTCTTATTTCACTTTAAAAGGAAATTATTGTCATTTATTATTATCTTTGCACAATTATGTTGCTCACGCATTAATTACTATTTGATAATGTTTTGTATACTTGAGCTTAAAGTACTAAAGTCTTGCCCATAGTTTCCATGATATTTCGTATTTGAATAAACTTGGCTAACTAATATGGATTTTGTAAGTTGTATTGTTTATACCATACTATATGTGCAAGCCTTATTGCGGTATTGCGTTGTTGTGTAAATGAGTTGGTTTCATTGTTTTCACACTTACATGGGCTTAGGGTTCCGATATTTTGGATCCCATTTCGGATATTGGCATTTTCTTGTGTGGATTCCAACCCACTTTTGGTTTCACTTATTATTTTGAAATTTTCTGATTGTGTGAATAACAATGTTTCATGATTTGTTCACCTTAGCATAAATACTTAAATTTAGTTTTGAACACCACATATGAGTTAGTATTAACATTTATTAGTTATTAGTAAGTGAGCATTAAGTATCATTTTTTGAATTTTATATTCATTGCACATATGTCTAGAATTATTTTTGTCGCTAATAAAAAATAGTTTTACATGGGTAGGTCCCACAATTTATAAACTTTGGACTTTTTAGGACTTTTTTCAACTATGCATCTTTTGTGGAATACACTTTCGAATGGTGTCTTTTAGAATTCTAGTGAATTATTTTATTCAATGCTAACATGAATTATTTTCCCGGTTATTATCCTTTTATGTTTACTGTTTCAACTAATGCGAAGTTAACTGTTATTTTTTTTAAAAAATCAGTCACGTTACTGGCTGAAATTATTAGTTTGTTTTGACTGATTTTCATTTTTGAAATATTTTGGATTGTTAGTGTGAATTATGTATTCAGATTTGGGTATTATAATTTATTGATTCTTGAAATCCATTAGGACTTTCAGTTATACTTTCACTTTTGGGTTTTAGTGAAACACTTGGTGTTGTGAAATCAATGAATTATTATTTTCCATTTGATTAGGTCTCTGTTTTTTAACGTACATTGAAACTTTTGATCGAGCCTCTACGTTTTAGAATTTTTTGGATCTTAGTACTATTCATGTACTGTTTAAGTTTTGAAATTCTTGAAACTAATACGGTTGTTGTTCCAATAGTTATTTTTGGATTATTTCACTTTTGTGAAAAATTACTTGTCCATGCTTTTATATCTTACTTTTGGAATTTTGATTCACATTTGGTGTTATAAATTTTAGTCTATTATATTTGATTTCTAAAAACACATGTATGTTGTGAAGTGTTTCATGTTGGTGGACATTGTTGTTGATATATTATTTTCAAACGAGATAAATTATTTTTAAATTACATGTGGAATTATGGAGAAATATGTATAATTTAAAAGTTTGTCTGTCCAAAGGGTTATAAATTATTTTGTTGTTGCCCAAATTTCTTAGTCATGGAAATTTGTTTGTAAATTTGGAGAATGCTTATGGTTATTTCATGCAATTTCCTACTTAAAGGGGTTGTTGTGTGTTTTAATTGGAAGCTTGTCTATAATAAAGTTATTGAAGGTGCATTGGTATAGGTGATCTGTCTACCCAAAGCAGATAATTCTCTTAAGGCAGTGAATGCTCATTGATTTATTTGTCTGAGGCTTTGTCCTTGGTTTAAACCTTGGTATGTGCATTATGTCCAAAGGGGATGTATTGTTTTGCTGACCTCGTTGTAATGACTTGCCTTGTTAAAAGCTGTATTTTGCCTTGTAGTTTATTTTAATGCATTCGTTTTGCCTTAGCAATGAATCTTTTGTTAATTCCTTTAAATTAATTTAAATATATTTGACTAATTCATCTACATGAAAGTAAGTTGAAGTAAATATAATTTCTTAGAACTTTATGTAGATGACATTTTTTTTTCAATAAGGTTTTGATTTATTGAATGACACAAGAACCTTTTATCTAATAATCTTTGATAGGAAAGACTTTTCGATAACTTTTTTGTGTGTAGAACAAGAGTATTTTATATTCATGTAGTGAGCTTAATTAGTGGGAGTTATAAAGACTTGCTTTTGAATGTTTTAGATTCTTTCGATTCCCTTGATCAGTGAGAGTTATATTCAGCTTGCTTTTCGAGTCACTTTTGTATGCAAACTAATAATTATTTTGTGACTTTTGTTTGAATTTTATTGATGATCATCATTATTGTTTTTCTCCTGTCAATTGAGAAATATCGTTTGGAAATTGCGTTAATTCAATTTCATGTTGTTAAGAAATTGGATTGAAAAGGCAATTTCATGTTGTTTGGAAATTGCGGTAATGTAATTTCATTTTGTTGAGAAATTACATCAGAAAAAAATGTAAATTCATGTTGTTGATAAATTACATTAAGGACAGATAAGAATTAGTGTGTTACATTGTTGATCACTTTTTTGAACTAATTCTTACTACACTACTATGATATTTTTGGTATATTGATTGCCATGTTCCTATGATGAGGTTATGTTGGATTGAATCGTTTTAAGATACTGGAATTGGAATATTGTTTTTCAAGATTGTGACCAAGTAAGATGAATTTTAGTTATTAAATTGGTAGAGTCATTTTCAAAATAAAATGATTTTCAAAATAATATTAAATTAATTAATATAGCCCAAGTGGGACAATGTTAGAAATTTTCCTTTATGTGGGCAACATTAATTAATTAGTTTTGTATTTTAAATTAATTGGGTTAATGGATATTCAAATTTTAATATTTTGACTGGTCCATTGTGATCATATTGATTTGGGCTTTTGACATTTATTGCTCAAGGCCGGTCCTGGGGCAGGGCGAGCAGCGCGCCCGCCTAGTTTAAGTAAATTTTTTTTGCACGGGTAGTTTAAGTAAAATTTATTTTTTTAAAAAAATAAAATAAAAACAAAATCTGTCTTAAGGGTCCATTTTATGTGTTAGGGGCCTATTTTTTCCATCTCTTAGTTTTAATATTATTTGTATTTCAAAAAATGTGTAGAGGCCCATTTTTCCATCCCTTAGTCTTAATATTATTTGTATCTCAAAAAATTTATGTGTCAGGGGTCCATTTTTTCCATCCTTTAGTTTTAATATTATTTGTATTTCAAAAAATTTATGTATTAGGGGCCATTTTTTATGTGTTAGAGACCCATTTTTTCTATCTCTTAGTTTTAATATTATTTGTATTTCAAAAACATAGTTTGTTAAGGGCCCATTTTTTCCATCTCTTAGTTTTAATATTATTTGTATTTAAAAAAAAATTGTGTGTTAGGGGCCCATTTTTTTCACTTCGCCCTGGGCCAAAGAATTTTCAGGAACGATCCTGCTATTGCTATTGGGCCTAGTTGGGTAGCAGTGTAGGCTTTAGTGTGATCCTGGTTTTCCATGATGGGTGGACCTGGCGTAGAGAGGAAGACTCTGACATCTTATTCCCTCATCTTTTCCGGCTTTTCTTCGATTCAGTAATGGTCCAACAAGGTACACACAATCATAATTCTGATAACTCTGATTTATTGTTACTTGGTGTTTTATAATCATATGCATGATCCGTCATTTTATATTTATCATACCCATATTCAAAATGTGGAAATATTCGTGGTAACCATAAAATCCGCAGACAATTTCATTCTAAATGTTATTGGGATAATGAGTTTGAATTTAGGCAAAAAATGGACCACATACGGTAACAACCTCTTATATAGTCGTTTTCAATGATTCGAACAGAAAACAAAGTATATGTTTATTCCACGAATATTGGAAAAATATCATAAACAACTAATACATGTACCTCAATCTCTGGCAGGGATACGATAGTTGGTTTGTGAGATATCGTTGATGATCCTATGTTCCAAAAGTTTCAAATATATCAAGTCTGTTAAAGTTACAAAAACAATGAAGCTTTCAATGAAAACCACCAGATGCAAATGCAAATTAAGGCAATTATAACATCTTAACTTGTGAATGTGCGTTGTGAAATGACAATGTTTGAGAAGGAAAAACAAAAGAACTTAACAGTTGGAGGTTTCCATATTGCAAAAAAATATACATGTTGTCCACAAACATTCAATTAACTTGCTAGAATTGGGAGCACTATATCTGCAGAGGGGTTGAATGTCACTACTACAAGGCAGGTCTTTAACGACGGTTGTTTTATGCCTTCAACGACGATTCATGAACCGTCTTCAAATACATCATTGTTGAAAAAATGGCTATTCAACCACGGTTATTAAACCATCTTTGTTTACACTTTTTAACGACGGTTCTTTGAAACAACCGTCATCGTTTATATTTTGTTTATTTTTTAAAAAAATATAATACATTCAAAGACAGTTGTGTTTGACAACCGTCTTTGAAAGTATGATACGAAGACGGTTTTTTCTTACAACCATCTTCGTATGTAGCATCAGACTTACAAAGACGGTGCCTCCAGACAACGGTCTTCAAAAGTTGGATACGAAGACGGTTATAGCTTACAACCGACTTTGAAACAGGGAATCAAAGATGATTTTTGTTAATAGCCGTCTTTGAATATATCCATTTTTTTCACATACTTTCAAAGACGGTTCTCATACACAACTGTCTTAGAAAGTGTTATACAAAGACGGTTTTTTATCACAACTGCCATAATCAAAGACGGTTTTGCGAACAATCGTCTTTGAAAGTCAGAATCAAAGATGGTTTTTGACAACAACCATTTTTTAATGTAACGCTTTTTCTTTTCATAGCCTTTCAAAGACGTTTTTTGATAACAACCGTCTTTGAAAACAAGATACGAAGACGGTTTTTATAGAAACCGTCTTTGAAAATGAGATACGAAGACGGTTAAAAAAATCGTCATTAAAAAGGAGATACAAAGACGATTTCTAGAAAAAATCGTCTTTCAAAATGAGATACGAAGACGGTTTTTATAAAACACTGTCTTTGAAAATGAGATACGAAGACGGTTTTTATAAAAAAACCCGTATTTGAAAATGAGATACGAAGACGGTTTTGTGTTTAGCAGTCTTTGAAAGTAAGAATCAAATACGGTTTTGGACAACAATCGCCTTTGAAACTTACAAACTAAGGCGGTTCTGCTGTAACCATCGTTGAATGGCTGCTTTTTTTTAAACATTATGGCTATAAATTTAATTTATTTACATAAAACACAAATACAAGTAAAATGGCCAGTAACAAACATATTTTGCCAAGTTATTTCGTATATATATGTAAAGTTATTCATAAAATGTATGTCGAAATGTGAAAATACAATACACAATTAATTTTTACATAGTTGTAGCAATATTTCTCCTTTCCATATAATCAAGGTCAATAGTGTGTGTTGCAATCTCATATGTCATCCCAAATAAGTGGCCCATTATTAATTTCTTCTGCCAAATTAACCTGTACAATAACAAACAAATTGAATGCAAAATATCTCATATGCCACTTGAAATGTCACTTCCACTAACCAACCTAAATCTCAACAATCAATCAGCTAATACAATTAGATAGCATGCTATATATCACTTACAATAGCACGGTCAGGGGCAGCGGCAGTGGAAGTTTGCTGATATTTCCAAATGGTCCAAGCAAAGACATAATCAAACTAGAATCTTGGTGCAAGAAGTCAACAACAACCAAAAAAAGATGAATATAAAAGAAAAGTTAAACATATATGAATAGATGAAGTTCATGAGAATGCATATGACTTTAATTTCAGTACGTTTAATAAATTCATTTATGTCAGTTGCTTTGTACTGTAAAGTTACGAACTTCACGAAACAAAAGTTCTTAAAGGTGTGCACCACCCAAACAAAACATCGAAGATATGAAACAAGTGAAATAGGTCGATTATTACACTTATAAAATGTCGAAGATGCACCCAACACACCAAAACCACAACCAAACCCAAAACACTAGATGAAGAAACCACAAAAAGTCCCAAATAATTAGCAATAATATGAAGAACAAAGCCAAACCCAAAAAGGACATAAAATTGTTCAATGCTGGTAGTTACATTTATAAAACCAATCATGTACCTTTGCTTAATAGCTTAAGCTTTTAGGAGTGGTTTTTGACATAGTATCAGAGTGGTTATAGATTAAAAATCTGTCTAATCCAACAAATGCATAAAGCCAATAAATATGTACAAGGCAAGACAAATAGAGAGTGGCTTCTTACACAATAATTTGGTTTCAATGTGTAATACCTTGAGATTAAGCAGGTGTTTAAGCCCAGATTAAGCCTGTGATTAAGCATAATGATTATGCTTAAGATTTCCTAAGAGAAGAGTTTGAGAAAAGAAAGAAATAGGCTAGGCCAGGAATGTGGCGCGACCAGCGCGGACTATGGCGCTACCCGCGCCATAGGGCTGAATAGGCTAAGTGGTTCTGCCACTT
>PYAF01003204.1:28622-60072 GCA_007407185.1 Glycine tomentella
CTGAGGGGATAGTGTATAGTTTTGTATTAAACAGAGATGTATGTATATTCACCATATTATATGTACAGTGTATGTAGAGGACATTTGATGATGTCACTCATATAGTTATGCTTCCAGACTGCTTAAACTCTGATTATATGCTTGTTTGTGGATGATGTTTGGTAATGACCCTGATTAGAAATTGGGGCGTTACACAATGCATGAGCGGCAACAATGTATGTTGCAGACTGCCTGTTTAATTCATTAGCTATTTGTTCTTCAGCACTCACTGATCCCCCGGTTCTTAAAGTGTCCTATGCTATCTGTTCTTGAGCAGCAGCAATGTATACTGCAAAGGCATTAAGTGAGTCAGTTATAGACTCTTAATAATTGATCCCCCAGATCTTTAAATTGGGTGTCAAGTGTCCTATGTTGTCCTGTAAAAATCAACATGTATCAATTACTATAATTTTATAAAAAAAACACCAGTTTAAAGTGGACACAACAATGTAACATTCAATATGTATTTCTTGAATCTCAAATGTATGAACATATGATCAAAGCACACCATAAGTACACAAAAAGGCACCATGTAGATTGAATCCAAAGAAATATTAGCCTATATGCTTATTTTGTGTTGTTGTTTTCATATCTACAAATTCATCATCCATGTTCAGTCAAAACTCAAAACTGGTGTCCTTGGAGATGCTTTCAAGTAACCACAATGTGAACAGAAACTATATGAATTTGAAACATTGGGTGTTATTCTTGTTCTTTTTATGATGATAACAATTTTCTTTATAATAGCTAAACAAATAAATATGCATGATTGATTTTATAAAATATGCATGATTGATAACAATGTTTTATTATTAGTACTTAAAAACTAATTTTCATCCATTAAAACTAATATGCATCATAGCTAACACGAGCTTCTTCCAACTTCCGATGCCCAAGGTTGTGAATAGCAAACCCAACCCTGCATAATCAAAGATTCAAATTGAAGCCACCAGGCCCAATGAAATTCATCATACTAAATGCTACACATAAACATATATTTTAAATACATTTTTACCCTAAATTTACGTCAATTTTGGTTTTAGTCTCTACTTTAATTGATAAGGCTAAATGTTGTGTTTATTCCATGATCACAATACCATATTTATAAAATATAAACGTTATGCTAGGTCCCCACAAAGATTTTGTGAAAATGTTAGCAAGTTGATCTTTAGCCTGTGATTCATGTATCCAACTGGCAGGACAAGGCTTTATTGTTGCTGTTGTTGTCTGATCTTTAGAGCAGACAGAGGAAATCTTGATGAGTTTCCTAATTCCACAATGTAAAATATAGGAACACTTCACACTTAACCAAGAGGGGGGTGAATTGGTTAGGTTTGGTAATTTAAAAATTTTCTTGAACAAAATCAGAGTTTTTCCCTTTGGATCTTTATCACTTTTGAGACCAAGAACCTTTATTCAATCTAATGCTCAACCCAATGTAAAGAAAATAAGCAACACACAAAGATTTATACTGGTTCACTTCAAACACTATGAAGCTACATCCAATTTTCTTCCACTCAACACTAGAATGGAGTTCCACTATTGCAATTTTCAGTTCTTACAAGTTATTATAAAGTCTCTCTTTATCAACCCTAGATAAAGTTCAGAAATCTAAAACACTATTAGATTCTTAGAGACAACCCACTGAGAACACTACTCAGCAAAACCCGACCCCTAGAGAAACTCTATCTCTACATTACAAGCAAGAAACCTAATTACAATAGTCAATCAAATACAGAATTCACAAAAGAAATACAACCTAAAAGTTTAAGGAAAGAAGTCACCTGATGATCCAATGAATGATATACATATGAATGATTACACCAGGTTGAATAATGAAAATAAACTCAGAACATCACTTCCCTTAAGCTTTGAAAAAGAACTTCTTGCTTTTAGAATCACTTAACAACCCATGAATGGTTTTGTGAAAGCAAGAACTCTATGAACCCAGAAAATCACTAAAAGAATGTTTTGAAAGCCTTAGAATGCTCAAAATACGAATTGATCAAGTTAGTAAAACAACTGAGCAAGGGTTCTGTTTATAACATATTTTCTAACCGTCAGTAATCGATTAAATACGCTCATGTAATCGATTATTTGGCCTATGTAATCGATTACATATGCTCCTGTAATCGATTAAATCGTTCAAAACATTTCTGGGTATAAGCAACGAACAAAATAATCGATTATTCCGTCATGTAATCGATTAAGACAGGAAGCTTCATATTTTGAAATACATTATGTAATCGATTACGGATTCTGGTAATCGATTAAGTCAGGAAGCTTTAGAAACCATATTGAACTATGTAATCGATTACTTCAATTGGTAATCGATTAAATCAGCGGAACTTGTAAAGTATAGGCATATAATGTAATCGATTACTATTCTTTGTAATCGATTAAGACATGAAGATGATATATTTTGATTAGCCTATGTAATCGATTACAGCATGTTGGTAATTGATTAAACTGTTCATCAAAGCTGTTTATAAGAGAACTAAGGTAAAATAATCAATTATTCCGATATGTAATCGATTACATTGTTCTTGAAAATTTTTCCAGAAAGCACCAAGAACAAAATAATTGATTCTTTTCTTAATATAATCGATTAATTCAGTGAAAACATTATTTTTCCAAAAACTCTTGATTAAATTCAATACCTTAGACAATTTATCAAAGCCTTGTAAATTCTTTTACTTAAATTAATTCCTTTAATGAATGATATGAATGCAATGCACTTGGATCACCAGAAATGCTTCTTCCTTTTACATTCAATTCACAAATTAATCTTCAAGGCTTCAAGGCATGTTGAAAGTTCAAAACCTTCCTTCTTGAATCAATCTATACTTTGTGCTTCAAGCAGCTCCCCCTAAGTTCAACACACAAAGCTTAATGCAATGTTTTCATTTATTTGTTACACATAAATTTAAGATGAAACTTTCATATTTATTTATGCAAGCTCTATATCATATCATTTCTATTCATTTATTGTATACACATCTTAAAAACTAATTTTAATCTTTTAAAACTAATATGCATGATTGGTTTTATAAAATACTCAAAATCATATATACTATATAATTATGATTAACATGATATATGGATTTAAGTAGTTAAAACAAGGTCCTAAATTCAAACTTCATTATTGCTATTTTACACGGAATAAAGTTTAAAATTATTTTACTCATGAAAAGAAATATTAAATCTTTGAAAAAGTAATGGTATTTCACATGCAGATCCTTAGAAAAAGGCACACTTTCTCTTGAAAATAGCCTTTGATTAATTAAGTGGATATTTTTAAAATTTATATAAAAAAAATAGAGTAACCAAAAGAGAAAGGGAAAACACTGGCCAATTTCACACTTTCTGAATGTCCCATTTGACCGAATGTGAAAGCGAATCACAAGACACTCATTCATTTCAGGAACACCGAACATGGGTCATTGAAGCATATTATTCATATTCAATTCCTGATGATGATAAATTCTAGAACTGGTTTTACGTGGGTTTGGAATTCCATGGAAGTCATTAGATAGGGAACATACGAGGTATTAAGAATATGAACAACAACATATAATTAATTAGGTGAACCAAACTACATTCTCTCTCAATCATTGGCAAATGCATTGTATCCTATTATTCTTATTTTTAAAGAGTTTCTGAGGAGTACATTTTGGACCCAATAGCCTGAATGATGCAGCCTTCTCTCTGTGTCTCTCTCTCACTCACTAACTTTTTTTTTTGATCGACCAAAGTTAGTTGTTAAATGTTAGTATTTTTGTTAGCTGAGGGATTCGAACCCACGACCTCTCCCTCCCTCCCTTCTTCGAACTTTTCACCCAACCAACCTTATATCTCCTTCTCACTCACTGACTTAACAGAATGTTACACAAGCAACTAATCACAATTTTTATTTTGATAGCATATCAAAATTTTATAGCCATATTCCTCAGAGAACACACAATGAAATTGGATATGTAGGAGACAAACATCCAAAAAGAAAATTCCATAGTGTCAACAAGATGGGTTATATTGATACTCCTAAACCCTAAACCCGTATCAGGAATGTCATGTATCAATAAAAGAGGCTCAAAAACAACTTTCAAGCAAGTATCTTGACTATAAAAATCTTAAAACAATTCCCTTCCCTAATCTATATCTAAAAGTATTGTGTTGTGAGTAAAATGTAACAGATATATGAAGCAGAAGTATGCACATAAACATGATTCTTCTCCAGTAATATGCATCTTAAAACAGAGAACTATTGAGGAACTAAATCATGTAGCTAAAACAGAGACATACCTCGTAAGCCATCAGCATCAGATGACAGAAGCCTTGTAGTAATGATCTCCTTCTCAAATGGACAAAATATAATCAAATTGAACACAAGCTGCCAGAAATATTAGAATTTAGTTAATGCTTCAAAACAATCACATACATCATCAGTTCGTCAGTTGTGCAATCAAACCAATAACAGTGATTTAGGATCTGTTTGGATAAAGTTTTCAATAGGCACTTATAACAAAAGAAAATAAAAAGTATAATCAAATATCATACTTCTTCCATAACTCAAAGTCAACTTATGCACCTTAACTTATGGAGAAGATACATGAGAGAACTCCTATAAAAGTTGAATTGCATTCCTTATTTTAACTTCTATAAAAGCTTTTTTTTTGTTTTATTTTCTTCTATAATTATTTAGTGAGAAGTTTATGCAAACATGACCTTAATACAATCATTTTGCAGGTTCCAATATACTGAAAATAACTTATTATCAGCCAATACTGTATCAATATTTTTGTGCTCATTAATCAAAATTTAAGGATTAAACTTAGGGTGGCCATCTCTAACAAGTTGTAATAAAAAATTAAATTAAATTAGAGAAACAAGAAAGAAGCAAAAAATGAAAGAGGTACAAGCATTGACATATCAGGTAAGGCTAGCAATATTAGAATTCAGAAGCAAGCTAGGAATTCAAATGGAGCATGTTTAAGTTACTATATCGTCATTGTTAGAACAAGGCTGCGGCACTAAAATGCTCAACCTGAACACAGCCAGAATAGTTATATAGCTCAACCTAAAAGGCTAGCATAACGTGTTTATAAGTAAGTTTAACCTCCATCATGACACAACAAATCCATATAAGCTCAACCCAAACCCATGTATTATAGATTCTGCTCTACAATGCAATGAAATAAGGAAAATGATAGACAAATCTTGTTAAGATAAAAGTTAAAATGCAGCATATAACTTCTCATTTTGATGTATAGCTTGCTCAAAACATGCTTTGTACATTGAATCTGCAGGACATTTATTGCCAATCAGATGAATTCCTGTAGTTATAAGGACTTGATTTAGTCCTTGTGGTGCAAAACTAAAATATGTGACTGCACAAAATCCACCGTAGGTCAACCATATTTAAAAATGAACAGAAAAAGAGTAAGCAACCATGGAATTCCAAGGCTATATTGGTTTCAAGGTACAAAGGAATTCTAACCAAAAGCTCCTAAATAAATAAATAAAGCATTAGACAATGCCTACAACACCAATGTGTGATGTACAAAACTAAGCATAAGCACTCACCATGCCAGCAATATATAAACTGAAAATTTGTTTACATAAATCACAGATAACAGCCTCGCATGAGCACAACCAGTACTCTTTTTTTGCGAAATAATATCTGTTGATTTGAGGGGGAGTTACTTGAAGCACAAAGAACTTCGATTCAAGAAAGGATGGTTTTGAACTTTCAACATGCCTTTGAAGCATTGAAGAAAAGCTTGTGATCAAATGTAAAAGGAAGGAAGTTTTCTGATAATCCAATCATTGCATTCATATCATTCATAAGTTTGAGAATTAAATCACAAGGCATTGGTAAATTGTTTTAAGTTTTTAAAATAAACTAGGTATTTTTTGGAAAAATAGCATTTCACTGGTTTAATCGATTATCACAGGCAAAGAATCGATTATTTTGTTCTTGATGTTTTCTGGAAATTTTTCAAGAACAGTTTAATCGATTACATTATCGGAATAATCGATTATTTTGTCTTTGATCACATATAATCTGCCTTGGTGACTTTTTTAATCGATTAACACCAAGCTGTAATCGATTACATAAGCCAAATAGAAAATACCATATCTCTGGTTTAATTGATTACCAATTATTGTAATCAATTACGTAGTTCAAACATATTTTTCATAGTGTCGGATTTAATCGATTACCAATTATTGTAATCGATTACATAGTTCAAACATATTTTTCATCATGCCGGATTTAATCGATTACACGTCGAAATAATCGATTAAATTGTTTGTTATAGTTACCCAGAATCATTATGAACGGTTTAATCGATTACAGGAGCGTATGTAATCAATTACAAGTGCTAAATAATCGATTACAAGAGCGCTTTTAATCGATTACAGACGATTACAAATATCACTATAAATAGAATCCATGCTCATCTGATTAAGAACTTGAGTAATTCGTATTCTGAGCATTCTAAGGCATTCTAAACACTCTCTAAGTGATATTTCTGGGTTCATTGAGTTCTTGCTTCCATAAAACTCTTATGGGTCTTTAAGGGATGAGTGAAGCAAGATTTTCTCTTTTAAAAGTTTAAGGAAAGTTATGTTCTGAATTTGTATTCTGGATTCAACCTGGTGAAATCATTCTTATGCATATCATTCTTTGGATCATCAGGTGACTTCTTTCCTTATTCTTTGAAGTTGTATTTTTTTTTTAAATTTGTGTTGATTTGTCTATTGTAAATGAGTTTCTTGCTTGTAATCTAGAGATAGTGTTTCTCTAGGGGGTTTGCTGAGTAGTGTTCTCAGTAGGGTTGTCTCTAAGAATCTAATAGTGTTTTAGATTTTTGAACTTTATCTAGGGTTGATAAAGAGAGGCTTGTAATAATTTGTAAGAACTGAAATTTACAATAGTGGAACTCTACTCTAGTGTTGAGTAGAAGAAAACTGGATGTAACTTCATAGTGTTTGAAGTAAACCAATATAATTCTCTGTGTGTTGATTTAATTCTGCATATTTGGTTGTCTTTTGTGAATTCTTGTTATCTATCAAATTCTTGAAGCATTACATCTCTTGGATTGAAGTTTGGATAAAGGTTCTTGGTTTCAAAAGTGATAAAGATCCAAAAAGGGCAAAACTCTGATTTTGATCAAGAAAATTTTTAAATTACCAAGTCTAACCAATTCACCCCCCCTCTTGGTTAAGTGTGAAGTGTTCCCATGTTTTACAATATCAGTTACTTAACTAACCTCAATTTGGCGCTTTAGCTTTTGTAGCTTTCCATTGACATGCATAGCCTTCAAGGCAAATATTACAGAGACAATTCCTAGTGATCCATCATTACAAGAGCCACTGAGAAATTTTAATCAATTCAATTATGTAATTAAAATAAGTGTCTAAAAATTGTTTATGATACATTCAAGAAAGATCAGAACTGGAGCCAAATTAGAAGGTCAATGGACAGGTTGCATGTAGCTATAAAGTTCATTCGGATTCAAATACATTTTCAATATGATATTTCTTTTGTAATTATTGGCTACCAATGAATTACAAATAGTCCTTTCTTTTTTTACCTTCCTGTGGAAAGTTGGAACAGGGGGGTAACGTTAGAATGCATTAGGTAAGATCACAAATAAATGCATCAAAGAGAAAAAAGGAGTAACACAAATTGAGTCATTAGGGAATAAATGGTAAAATAGAATTTCATCTATAATCATTCAGCCAAGTAAGAAGAAGATCAATAGAAGCCCCAATAAGAAAGTTAATCATATATGGTAGAAGAAACCAAGAAAAAAAATATTAAGTAACACCATTACATAAGAATCAAATCTAAATATCCACTTTGAATATTGGATTTTCACCTACGCTTCTTTCTTAGACAAAACATGGTCTGAGTTTGGGTGTATTCATATTGAGCAGGATCTCAATATTCATTTTCTTTGGCCTAGTTATCTTACCTGCATGATTCATGCGACATTGAGGAGGAGTTCATATTTTAATTCTGGAGTTGGTGTAGAGCCAAGGTTATAGACTTTGATTTCTTGTTATACTCGTGGAGGCTAGTCCCAATTGGAAGCATATTAATCTGGTGATGTATGCTTAAGCTACTCCATTATGGATCTCAATTGCCATTGTATGGCCATGCAGAAAGCACCATCACGTGTTAATGAGGAAGGGGCATTTAGTAAATGTTGAAGGACTTTCAATAAAGTTTGGGTTTAACGTGTAAAGCTTAGGTTGTGGGGGTTTGTGTTTTTCTTCCAATATGGTCATGATATACTTTCTAGTTTGTAACATTTATTTTTTGCATTGTGGTTGGCATTCCTGATGACATCTACTGTGTGCTTGTTAAGATAATATTATTTGGCTTTTCAAAACAAAACAAAAAAGAAAAACAGTTTAGGGTAAAAGCCAACTTGTGTGCAAGATATGCTTCTTGGTCCTTTATCATGCATGATAGCATGTTGATCTTTTGCCTTAAACGTGATCTCTTTCTCTCTATGAATTCCTGATAAATTATTTTTATTTTTTATTTTTATATATGAAGCTATGTTCATTGAGTGGGTCCTACTGCAAGAGCTGGAAGAGTAGCTGACAGATTCATAATCACTTTTAAAAGCCATTGTGAGTAATCATTTGAAGAGTTGCTGCATTTTTTCAGCTTTGTTCATATTTCTTTGCACAGTTTTCCTTATATAAGATTAAAAAAGTTGTTCATGTTGATCTGGATGTTGGGTCCCATTTACATAGACTATGTCTACAAATGTTAATTTTTCCTAATTACTTATTCAAGCTTCACATTTATAAAAATATTACATGGTTCTAAAAATAGTTGATCATTTGGAGTTGTCAGCTTATTTGTTAAATATAAGTTCTGTTATCTTGTTCACCTCTGGTCCAGTTTCTACCAGAATGATTTGATAATGAAATTTAGGTCCATAACTTGGCAATAATTCAAGTTTTATCAAACCCCAATTATATATTGTAGCTAAAAAGCAATAAATTAGAAGCTTGAATCGCTACAACAGTTAATCTCCCATACCTAGAAAATACTTAAAATTTTGTGTCAACAACAGATTTGGTTATTTTAGAAATGCACATGCCTAGTGGCAGACTATTAATTATTATTAATTACAGGTGGGTACACTGCTAATGAGGGGCTCATTTTTCAGTTACTATGGTGAACGACAGTGGTGAAACCAATGGCAAACAACCAGCATGCATGTGCCTATTACACCGTTTGGATAAAATGACAGAAAAGAGAGGTTGAAGCATGGGTGACTGTAAATGCATACCATGTTTGTACATGTATATTAAAAATGAACATGCTATGACAAGTAACTATGGATGCTGAAATTTACTACACAAGTTGAGAAGGCTATAAACATATTGATGCAGTTATATAGGTTCCATTTGGTTGATTATGAAAGTTAACTGCACACACCACAACACACAATGTGCCTTTCAATTTGTTGGGCAGACGGAGACATCATGATGCATGCAAGCACACAATGCGATAGAGAATTCAACAAACCTAGCACTTAGAATTCAGTTAATGTTATATCCTCAGGGAATGATCTCTAAATCCATCCTACAATAGCAAAATTCAAAACAATCAAGACACAACACATTTACCGGTGAAACCCTATTAAAAAAAAAACAACACAAATACACATCACCAGACCAGCATTCCCTGCACCTAAAACTGATAGTGTTATCTCTCGCATGTGTATTTACTAAAGGTTAAAAATGACTAAGATTACCATGAATTGTCATGTATGGTAACATTACCAAAAATTACAAAGGCACATAAAATTACTAAGCAACTTTAAAAGTCATGCATAGGGTACGCGGGAAACTGGCTTAGAATGAAAAACCACAAAATATGTGACTCAAATTATCAAAATTGCTGATAAATTGACTTGTGACATATTACCAATGATTAGCAGAGGAAGTTAGTATGTTATGGTGCTTTGTTTTATACACATACTCAAAACACTATTAACAATATATATCCAGATTTAACACAAGAAGTGTTAAAAGTCTAAAGCTGGGAGCAAGAAGTATCAATAAAGACAACCCATGGCTTCAAAAAATTTAGAAACAAAATCGAGAACCCGAAAATATAATAAAAAGTGCGAATATAGCAGAAAATATAACAATTTGAACAATGCCACCCACTTTTTTTGTGATTGAAATCATTTGCAATGCAACAGCCCTATTTCTCTGAATTTTATCATTAAGAAATCAGTAATTTCAAAAGTCTAAGGTAGTAGCATTTGGCAGTAGAGGGAGTCACCTGTTAATGTCAATGCTGGTCTTGAGGAGGGATACACAGGTTGGGGGCTGGTTGTGCAATAAATAGATTATCCAGGTGGACCATGGCCTTGCTAAGGCCTTGGGAGTTAGATGGAGTTATAAGTGGCAAAGGAGCAACATACTATTTTTTGTTATTACTCAATTGGATAAACCATTGATGGTCTACTTGTATCTATTAGAAAAATCTTTTGAACCTATCATCAAACACTGCAGAGAAATTATGTGGCATTTTCAGGTGTGTTCTATGTGGTAAATTACTAACTTAGGAACTCTATTCCTCACAAGCTGGATGACTTGTGTAAACAATTTAGTTCTAGAATTTGGGTAGGGAATCTCCCCAACGATATTGAATCTGTTATACTAACAATGTTTTTCGTTTAGCACTGTGAACTAGAATCGATTCCAATCACATAATCCTTGTTCTATACTATGGTGTGCATTGAACCTCTTCAATATATGTATGTTTCCTTTAATGAAGTCCCAAAATCTAACTAAAAATAGGTATTATGTGAGTGAAACAAAAGCTTATTGTGGCTGGTTCTGGACAATTAGTTAAGGGGATTTTGGGGTGTGGGGATGTGACAGTGGAGCGTCTGCAGTGGGGGAATGAGGTCATGAAAAGGAGGATGGCTCCGGGTTACCAGGGAGACATTAGTTCTGAAATGTTGAAGTGGATGAAAAGGTGACTATGATCTTAATTAATCCTCTTCTGCATTACATTGATCTAAGTGAAATGATAGTTGGATTTGTTAAGCATGTGGATAGAATAAATACACTTAGGAGGGGAGACCTATTAAAACTGAGAGGTCGCTTTTTAGGCAAACATTAATCATTGGGAAAACCAACATTAACTTCATGCACACATATTTTGGTAACAAAACCAATGAGGAGGATGAATAAATTAAACTTTTATTGTCACTTAAAACATCATTAGCTTACAGTCAAGACCATGATGTTGTTTTAGTTCTAAGCACCAGCAAAATATCCCCTAGCAAAGGAAGAAACAGAAAAAACGTTTATCTTCTTTACAAAGAAGATAAACTTAGAAGAAAAAAAAGATAACATGTTTTTTACAACTGATAAAACTAACAAATAATTGATATGTGTGTGTGCGTATGGGCACTGAAGAGTCTCTAAATTGGCATGATCACACGCCAAAATGCTTAAAAGACGAAAATAGCTTTAAAAATTTCAATTTAGATTTTAGTATGACTTTAATAGATTCCTTATTGCAATTTTGGCCACCATTAATACAGTAATACTTGAGAAGAGGTCATTAAATGAGAAGTGAGACATCCAAATTTTTGTGACTTCCAATCAATTTCAACCAACAATAACAAGTATGAGTGTGTTGTTAGTATTTCTTCTAGCAAAAGAAATGGTGGCAGCTTAGATATTTATTGTCAATGTTGTGACTGATTCACATCGTACTGTGTAGACAGAAAGCAACTACAAGGGGCAGCTCAGTCATCCAAATCAACTAATTCAGATTCACAACATCAAATAAAAACTAAAAAGTACATCTTGCACTTACCCCCTAGTTCTGATTGACCCAAATATAATTTACTGACATGGGTGGATAGAATAGGACTTTGGAGTAGTCTAAATTATTAATCTTTTGGTTGTTGGTTGTTATTTTTTCAGGTTCAAGATCTATAGTGAGTTTTGGAGATGTTCAAGGAGGGAAGGGGTGTAATGGCTCGTTCTTAGTCCCCTACGATGAGCATGGGGATCATGAGGACATGGACGAGTACTTCCACCAACCAGAGAAGATGTGCAGGCTCTTGGTGGAGCAAGTGCAGTTTCTTGAGAAGAGCTTTGATGAGGAGAACAAGCTCGAACCTGAGAGGAAAATTCGACTAGCCAATGAACTCTGCTTGCAGTCGAGGCAGGTGGCGATTTGGTTTCAGAATCGCCGCATGCGGTGGAAGACCAAGCAGATGGAAAAGGACTATGATTCCCTGCAGGTTAGATACAATGATCTCAAGGCCAACTATGACAACCTTCTCAGGGAAAAGGATAAGCTCAAAGCTGAGGTGAGTTGGTACTTGATAGATATTAGATGTCACTTGTTGAATTCTACAATGTCACACTTTGAGTTAACAATTTAGCATACAATTTAGCTCTTGAATGTAGTAACTTTTGTTGAATTGTTGATTTGATAATTAATGTTCGTGATTCTACAAATTGGTAATCTGCTAGCAAGTTTGTTGTGTATTAGATTTCAACTAGCAATATATGTGTGCCTTGGTTAGAATCTAACTAGCTATGTCATTACCCCAAGTGCAATATTTGATTGATGTTGTGAACTAGTTTTCAACTAGCAATATTTGTGTGCCTTGTTTAGAATCTCACTAGTTATGTCATTAGTCATTACCCCAAGTGCCAATTTACCTGACCAGGTAGTCAATTTGTGAATAATATTGTTCCGTCTAAAAGGATTAATTTACCAAATTGTATGTTAACTTACAATGTTACACACCATTTTATGATTGATGTGAATGTTTGTGATTTGTGGTCTTTCAATTTAGGTGGCAAGGCTGGCGGAGAAGGTGCTTGGAAGAGAGAAAAATGAGGGAACTTGGAACAGGCTGAGACCAACGAATTGCAGGAGCCACTGCAGAAGTCTTTGGTTGATTCAGCCTCAGCGGGTGAAGGGTCCAAAGTGTCCAATGGGGCTTGTAAACAGGAGGGCATTAGTTCAGCCAAGAGTGACATATTTGATTCATCAGAAAGCCCACAATTCTGATGGAGTCCACTCTGCACTTCTAGAGACAGGTGACTCATCTTATGTGTTTGAACCTAATCAATCTGATGTGTCTCGGGATGAAGAAGATAACTTGAGCAAGACCCTTTTGCCTCATTACATCTTCCCAAACTTGAAGATGTTGATTACTCCGACCAGCCTCATGGTTCATGTAAATTTTGGAATTCCGGAGGAGGATCAAGCCATTTGGTCTTGGCCTTACTGAATTTTCTGTATAATATGTCTCTACCTTCTAACTAATTTAAGAGAAAATAATTAATAACACGTGACTACATGCCATGTAGTGTTAATCATATAGGTTAATGTGTAGAGGAAAGTAAGGGAAAAAGAAGATAAAAACATAAGGTATAAGACTGTTTTTGTTTGCTAAATATTTCTGTTTCCTTTACTATTTTTTTAGGATGAGTATATTAGGGCTTATTATGCTGCTTTACTTAAGCAACAACACGAATTGGAAGAAGCTACAAAAAAAAAAGACAATTGCCAAATACACTTGATGCTGATGATCCTTCTAGCAGTACATCTAATCGGCAGGTTGGCATGAAATCAAAATGTGAGGAACATGATGATGGTACTTAATGGGAGGAGGCTCCAATTTCAGGTACAATTGTTCTCTTATAATGTGATCTGACTAAAATTTGGACCCTCAAGTTAAAATCCCTAATGCTTTGAACCATATGGTTTAATTAAATACTCTTCCACTATCTGGACTTTCAAACTCTTCATAATAGAAACTTGAAGACATGGTTTAATTAAAATTTAGGAAACATATAACCTCCTCCTTTCCTACTTATCATTATCAGAATTGGTGAAAGCTACAAAAGTCAGAACTAGCTAGTCTCCAATATAGCTTTTTTGCACCAAGGTTGTTGCCAACCGTTGTTGACACACAAATAAGAATGAAGAAGGGAAAATGTAAAGCAAAGAACTGGTTTCGATAAGAAAATGTAATGGGCCTACCCTAATCATGGAAATAAGAAAAAAAATCGCAAATTAAAACTGTACACAATCAAACCCGTAATTACAATATTTACAATCACAATTCTACTTAATTACAGATATTATCTAATCAAATATAGCCATGCCAACACTCCCTCAAGCTAAGGGGTTTGACAGTTTTCTCTAATGTCAAAACATATATGTCCTAATTACACTCCCTCAAGAATAAGGTCTATGAACACCCTAATTACAGTTTCATATTATAATTTTATTTCACAAGTCCAAATATGGACATGATATTGAAAGGATTAAACACATGCAACTAGAATCATGTCAACAAAGAAGGATGCAAATTATTTTAAAAAGAAAAAGGGATAAAGATGCAATCACCACAGCAGCAACTTAGAAATTAATTACCTTGTCATCGTGAAATCCCGCACATATGTAATATCATAGGCCAAGTGCTTAAGGTACCTACAACTAGAGTAGAAACCACATGTTAACTCTGAATTCTAACATGTAGAACTTTCAAATTCCAAATGGTCTGAGATAATACAAAATCTAAAACCACGTAAAATGTAAACAGCGGAATGGGGGAATGAATAACAACAACTAGAAATAAGTCAAATAACAAAGTGAGGCCAGTCAACGCATCTATATATGTTACTTATGTCATCTTTTTATGTGTCTATGCTAAAGGAGTGTTGATTATCTAGATTGGAATCAAATTGAATATTAGCAATGAAAACTAATACATGGAGCTGATCATTCTGACAACCATATATGTATATCAACTACAGGTTTTTAAGAATATTTCTCTACACCAAACCCAGCTCTAGTAAACCTCAAATCTCCATTTGACATTGCTTGACTCTATCTTGCAAGCACTTATGTTGCAAGGAACAGAATTGCCTTCAAAGTACCTAATCCCATTTCACCTTATTAATCTATCTTTTGATTGCTTCGGAAAATTTGGAATGCCTGAGTTGGTTTCCAGAAGTGAGATGTATGCTTGAGGCACTCCAACATAGATTCTAAATAACATTCAGTGTTTCAAATCAACTTAAACTAACATTTTTATAGTCTAGATCACTTTAGTTCAGAATGCTTGAAAGAAATATTGCTTTTGGGAAAATATATATAACTGAATTGTGGACAAGTACAGACATGCTATTCCGATTCTTCCGACATTAAGGAAGATATATCTCTAGGGACACCAAAAACAAACTGCGGTCTCATACTTAGCTACCAAATATGCAATTAAGATAAAGCGAGTGTCAAGTCCAGGTAAGGGAGATCAGACAAAAAATATTAACATATCAAGTCATCAGTACAGAGCTAAGATCCCTAGTAACTATAACATATATTTCCATACAAAAGTACTTCTAAAACTTCAGTTCTGATAATCACAGATGTCACCTATTTTGAACTTGAAGCAATTGATCTTAGATGTCCTCACAACATAAAGAATGAATTATTTATAAAAGAACAACCTTTGTTTATGAAAACAATGGGGAAGACAAAATCTTACACTTGCTTTCCAGTACCTAATCCAATATTTCACTACAAACAATATCAATATCGCATTTAACAAGTATTAAAAGTATTAAAAGGTAATTAGTGAGTGCTCATGGGTTTGTACGCAATATTCACCTATCACGTGAGTACAAATCATCCAAGCAAATACGCCAAACTAGATTGCAGTGTAAGAATCAAACCTTGAATATGTATGTAATACCTAGACTAGATTAGAATGCAAGAGAGTGTTTTCTTAAATAAGAAAACAAAAAAGAAAGGAAAAAGTGATAGAGTGAAGACATTCATCCCCAGTAATACTAGACAAAATACCAATATGATATGTTGAAACTATTACAGGAGATTGCAAGTTATTTTCTAAAATCTAAACTAATGCAAAGACAAAACAAAACCCGAGATTATTGTAAGAAGTGTCACAGAACACAAGAGGCTTATTTTTTCATCTTTAAACTTTTCATACTAAGTTACTAACAAAGGCTTACAATAGGCTAGTTTCTAGAGCATGATGAAAGACAAAGTAACCAAGGTATGGTCAGCACAAAATACAAGTCAAAAATTTTCATACACCAATCCCTTTGTTCAGCACCGACAACCCCAATCCCACCAAGCCTCGACCAAACACATCACACCTACCTGTCTTACCCTATCCCAACACATTATAAAAGGAAAAAAAGAAGAGTAATTATGCAATATCGTACCAGTGGCGGCGTTAAACACGAGGTTTAGGGAGGCCACCACGGACACCAGAGGGAGTGACGGAGACGGCAACTACAGAGACAAAGGAGTTACGAACGAAGGTGAGGTTGGGGGTGAGGCTAGCCTAAGGCATGAGGAAATGAGGTGGTGGGCTTCTCCTCGACAAACCAAAAACATGTACACGACGCTCATACACCCAAAACGCGGTCATTTTTGTATTTTTTTCCAATACAAAGACGGTTTTCCCACACCGTCTTTGATTATATTCATACTACGTCGGTCATTCCAGAAACCGTCGTCGTAAGTAGCTTACAAAGACGGTTTCCAAACAACCGTCTTTGAAAGGTTCTTGATATTTGCAAAAATGCCACCGCACTAGACACGACGACAGTTTTTACACAATCGTCGTAGTTTGCCTGTCGTTAAACATTGCTTTTGTAGTAGTGTGTGGTTGAAATTAGGGCTGGCAAGTGATTTGTGTGAAGTGGAGAAAGAAGAGGGAGGAGAGAAAGTCACATGAATTTTCTTTAGTGTGTTTTAATCTCATCTATTAATTTTTTAAAATTGTAATCTAAGGGTTGAAATTGATTGTTCTCATTTCTCAATAGAAGAATTCTTCTCATATATATAAAGATAAAGAGAGAGAGAGAGAGAGAATTTGTAGCAATGAATTATTATTTTTTATATAACAATGACTTATATTTTTATTCATGATGACTGATATTATTTTTAGTTACATGTCCAAGTTATATAGCTACTTGCAATTTGTTTTTTAAACTATTCATATACTTTGTAGGGTGAGATGTAATTGTCAGCTATTGATTTGAACATAACAATTAAATTATATTCAACCTGCTATGCTCTTATAATATATGATAGTTGTACTTTCAGGTTCAATTATGTGATTGTGTATGGAAAATATTTTGTTGGAAAAGATAATATCAATTTTAATGATTTTTATGTCTTGAGTGTTAGTCTCATTATTTTCCACTATTGAAATACCTTTTAGCAAAAAAAAAAAAGAAGATAATTATACTTTTCTTAAGTTACATATAATTATGTTGATCTGGAAAACAAATTTGAATATTAGGAATTAGAGGCTTTGACGTTGTTGGTAAACGTGATATAGATATGCATTTGACCCTCTATATGAGATTTTATTTAAGAGATATTTGGTATGGAAAAAGTTATTAATTTTCTAAGAAATATTTAAAGTTGATAATATTAATTTCTTTTGTTTGATATGCAATCTAAAAAGAATTTCTAGACAATATAACTTATGGGAATGTTTTTTCCTCATGTTTTTCACAAAATTTGTTTTTTATTGAAAGGTGAGAATTCAATTTTTCTCAATATTAAATAACACGCATGAATTTTTTGCTGCACGTGAACATTGATACAAAGGCATTAATTCCACAGGCCAAAGGAGAGATAATAAAAAAAGGCGACAAATGTGCAACTTATAAGGGAGGAAAAATGGCCCAGCAAGTTCCTGGAAACGAAAATCGAGTAAAGTCAAAAAAAGATACCTAAAAGAGTTGCTAATTTGAAGGTGATTCACCACAATGTTGCTAAAGCAAAAATTGAGCTTTTAATGAGATAAGGTTACGAATAGCATGAAAAGTGAGGACTTTTTATTGCTTAATATGAAGAGGTGTCAATGAGAGGTAGAAAGCCATCAGCGTATCCAGATTGATTGAGACCACCCTCTTTCAGTATATATGGTAGACCAATATAAAAAAGATTCAAATATGTTTTTAATTCTTATAATTTAATATTTTTTATTTTTTCTTATATTTTTTTAAATTTTTGTAAATTGTATTTGTTTTATTTTTAATCCTTAAAACACTTTAAATAATGCTTTAGACAACACTTTAGATAGTGAAAAAACGTTATTCAAAACGTTATATGGAAGAAAAAAACATAATTTACAAGAATTAAAAACAAAAAAAATAATTTTGGAAGGACAAAAAATAAAAAATCCTAAATTTCAAAGACTACAAAAATATTTAAACCTACAAAGAAACATTTTCTTTGTTCAAAGCAATGAATAAATTCCAAAATGGGGTGAATTGGAATTGAAATTTTTTTCTAAAAGGTTTCTTCAAAATAAAAAATAAAAAACTATCATTTTAAGACCCAAATGAAACTTAATCTTGGAAGCAAAGATAGTGTAGGTGTTGGTTTTTGGATTTGTATTTCCTTAATACTATAAACAAAAATGAAATGCAAAGATCAATATTTCAAAATAAATAAATGTCTAAAGAGAAGATGTAGAAGGATAAGAGAGAGAATAATTGTCCACTTGAATTTTATACTTGTTCAATCACTTTCATGATCTACATCTGGTTACACATACAACCTTAGTATTAGTTTTCACTAATCAAGTTAATGATTACAAACACTTTTTACAAACAAATTCAAAAATACTTATGTGACAAGTTCAGAAACCCTTTTAGAACCAATCATACACACTACGTAGAACCCTACTACATGAAAAGTTTCAAGAATCCTACTCAAAGAATTACACAAAAATAGAAAATAAAAGGAAATATATCACTTGAAAGTGATTGATAAGAAACATATCAAAAGTTATCCTATTTCTGTAAAGAAAACTACCATACCACCCCTTTTGATTGATCCATCTTCTTTTCAAGTTGAGAGTTCTTGAAACTTTGTTATGAACCTTTAAAAATGTACTCTCGTAGATCTCACACTCTCAGAAAGAAGTATATGCACGAATTGAATTTTGGAGAGTTGTGTAAAACAACTAATAAGTTCATATTTATATAAGAAAAATAGAGTCAATCAATTAATCCTGGGCATAATCGATTATTTTGTTCTTGGTGTCACTTAGGAATCACAACCAACAAATTAGTCGATTAATTAGTAACATAATCAATTATTTGTGAAAGACATATTTTCCTCAAGGGTAAAATAATCGATTTTCCTAAGTGACTAATCAATTATTGGTGCACCTTCACAAATCTTAAGTCATAGGACTTTAGATGGTTGATTATTTTGTTCCATAATCAATTATATTGTTCTTCATTTCAAAACTTATGAAATTTCAAACTTGTTTGTATCTAGATTTTATTCTAATTATTTTCCACTTCAATTTTACTCAAAGGGTGCTTAGATAAGTCTAATGACGTAGACATTCTACCTTTATTGCATGCATTCAGACATAATCATGCAATCAAAATAAAAGAGACAAGGAAGCACGGTTTATTGTTTTATACTATTATAAACTGCACGCATCATCAAAACTTAAGAGACAAATCTTCATCCATCATGGTCTTCATTCTTTTGTGGGCTCCATATAAGGGATGAGTACATAAAGGGGATCTTCCTCTAGACCTCCAAATGAAGTGGAGATGGAAAAGGCAAAGGGCGATACAAGAAATGTTATTTCAAGTATTTTTTTTTCATTAAAATGGTGCTCATGGGGGCGTTGATGCTTCTTAACAAACTTATTTCCCAATGAATATGATTTCTTGGAAGTAAGGGTGTAACAAGTAAAATTTTCTCCAAATTATTAAGGATTTGTTATAGAAGTACAATATTGGTTTGATTTTCCTTTGGGAAACCCATGTGAGTATGAGCATGACAAAGTGGATTATTTGTCAAGTGAAAAGAAATTTGTGTCTTAGGACGAATCATGACCCTTAATTATTTTGATTAGATACAAATAAATACAAAGGTTAAAAGTTGTCTCTCATGCGATATCAGATCATGCATCCTAGATCTGCGTCTGAAGTTCCAAACAGAAGCAAATATATATCATGATCTGGTACAACATTTAAGAATGCATTTAAGGCTTCATTAATATTTTGTGTTTGAGATTCATTTTGCAGGAACTGTCTTACAAGACATTCTCCTAGGATTTGTCAAATCTCATGAAGAATTAATAAATGAAGTCAAAGCGCTTTAGGGTTTTCAAATAGTATTAAAAGATGTAATCTGCTATGACAAACCTGCTCTGACCAAAAGGAAGTGATTTCATGATGAAGTGTTCCTAAAGGAAGCTAACAAGAGTGATTTTTTAGAATGAAAGGGATATGCATTTAATGCTCCAATGACTACAATCTTCAAATGAAAGTTCAAATGAAGAAATATATTCGTTTAGAGACAACAAACACTTGAACAAGAAGACTTATAAATACCATAAGTTTTGAAGAACTGGGTTACGAACCTATACGTTGTCATTCAAATTCTTTTTATAAAATGGTTTCTGTGTATTGTTGTAAAGTTCAAAAGTTCTCAAAATACCTTGAACATCTTGAGAGAAGAGAGTAATTGCATAGAGTGTAAATCTGTTTGTAAGATAATTAAAAGCCAATAAGTGAGCCAAACCCACAACAAAAATTTTAGATTTTTTTTGAGCCAACAATGTGTTGGTAGGATAAAAAATATTGGATTGTTCAAGCTTGGTGTAAAACTTTGTTTGTAAGAGGCAAAAATTGTAATAGTTGATTGAATCACACTAGAATGAGAAGGATCAAAAGACTATGCAAGTATAAGACTATGCGACTAAGGATGACTTAAAGGAATTAATTGGTACTACTAGTGCCAATAAGATGCATTTACTTTTCAGTAGACTATCACATAAGAACTCCACAATTAGGCGTGTTTGGCTTGAAGTGGCTATGGGATGGGTGACCTTTTGGGAAGTTTCCCAGAAAACGTGAGTGAGGACAAAGCACGCTGAAATGTATCATGTTGGTTTGTGGGATCAGTCATTGATCCTGAAAGTAGGAAAAGCTGATTTTCGTGATCTTAAAAAGGGCTACCTATGGAGGGTTTTGACCAACAAGGATGTTGAGTGAAGTTTCATCGCGTAAAGTGTCACAGTATGAGAGGCTCTGAGAAGTCAAAAATCAAGGATGTTACAGAAATGGCTATGACGAATACATGTATCATTGAAGAAGATAGTAAAACCTGGTGGTTTACCAAGAGCTGGACATAGTCTCGAGGGTTGAGACAAATCAGTATAAATCCTCGTTCTTATAGTTTTCTTGCTCTCTTTGTTTTGCTTGCAAAATCAAATTCCATCGTCTGACTTTGTCTTATACAAAAAACTGTTATTTGTCTTTCAAAGTTATTTTTAGATGATAACTTTGCATTTGCGAAAAAAATTAGAAAATTCTTAAAATCACAATTTCTTGTGATATTTGCCTTTACAATTATCAATAGAAATAATTTAGATAAATTGTTCATTGTGGATGCATAAGACCATATTGGAGGAATGTGGTGCCATTAGTATTTTTATTTTTGTAAGATGGAGGTGTTGGCCTACTCAAATTAGTTTGTTCACTTGAAAGTTAAACGAGCTAATGCTCAACCTTGGTTGACTATAGCTATTTGTGCAAACCTTCATACTCATCAACAAATCTCTGAACGGAGAGATCTTTAATAGATTGAAAATCATGTTACAAAGCCATAATGTCTTATAGAAGACTTCAATGCTACCCTCAAACCCCGTAAGGAATTAATATGACATTGAAATTGACTTCTTAAATTTAGTTAATATAACATTTAAATTACAGAGAGATTTTTTGTAGATATGACATTTAAATTTAATGTGTTTATGAAGAGATATTCAGTTGATTGGAAATCATGTTACAAAGCCATGATGTCTTATAAGTGACTTAATGTTATCGCCTAACTCCACAAGATACCTTAAGCAACCAAAAAAGTATTTAATTAATATGGCATTTAAATTTATTCATTAAATTTAAATACCTCATACATTTAAAAGAAACCTATTTTGAATGGAAAAAAATTCATTTACCCAATTTAAACCATGGTTAGCTTGACTTGCCTAATTTTCTTTCAACCATACACATAATTTCAAATCTCCATTTTAGGAAAACAGGGGTTAAGGATAAAAGTGAAGTGTGAAAGGAATCTCATATGATTTCCACTATTGAATCATGAAGGAAGTCAATGAATAACTAACAAGTGGTGATGACCACTAAATGCTTGTGTAATTACAATAGTAGACCTAATGATAGGAGGTTTGGATAGTTTATATGAGATTTTAGACTTAAAATTTATTGTTGTTGCACCAAAAAATAGCAAATAAATGCCCATGTGACATGCTTTCCTAACATATAATTATAGTATTTTTAACTAATATAATGAAAAAATTAAAATTAATTTATCAAATATTTAAAATTTAAAAATGTAATCATTAAGTAACTTATTAATTTTTATATAACAATTTTTTTAATGAATATATCTAATTCTGAATTTTATTATATACTTAAGATCATTCAATGAAGAATACCATTTAGAGATTTAGGTATTGTTACAAAAAGAGATTTGTGATATTTAATCATTTGATGAATATCATGTGACTTTTTTTTTTGTTATTAGTATTTTTTCCTTTGTTTTTTTATTTTATAAAATATTCTCACATGTATCTTCTTCTTCTTGTTCTTCTTTTGTAAAAGTATCCTTCTTCGTTTAGAGACAATCTTTTAGAGGTTTATTCAGTGTAGAAATAAGGAAATACAAGAAAGGAGATTGAATTGTGTTTCTTGAAAACTTTTAAACAATTTTAATTGCCATTGATGGTATCATCTTATAAAAGCAAGTTTACATGTGCAACAAATTAAAAGAAACAAACGATAGCTTTTAAAAGCTTTGGTTTATCAAATCTTTTTAAAACAAGTGTTTAAATTGAAAAAAAAAATTCACAATTAGATAAAATTAGAAAAGAAAGAATAACAACACATAAATTTTATATTGGTTCATCTCTAGTATTGTGATTATGTCCAATTTTTTTACAAACCCATCAAGTTCCATTATCACTTATGAAAAAGTATTTTTTTCCAAGCCATTTCTTAATCAACCTCAAGTAGTTTTACACTAGCCTGTTCAAGTTAACACCTAAGTACTATTTAGAAAAAACCTCTTCAGGCTTCAACAAATAAAACAAATTTGTTTAGTGTAAAAGATTATTGACTTTCCATCGTCTTACAAACAAATACAATGATAAGCTCAAAGTCTAAACTCTCAGGACATAAAAGGTATTTTAAGAGTTAGGATTCTAACTTAGAACAAAGTCTACAGAGAATTTGAATGCTTAAAAATGTTTTATCCCACTTTAGTTTCTCTAACTTCAACATTTCAAATTTCCATCTATTTATACCCTTCAATAGAAGATAGTTGTGACTAGACGAACTTTTTCTTCATTTGTTGGAGCATTTTATGCAACATATAATATATGTCACCAACTTGTCAAACTGATATGATAAAGCAACTTGCTTATCTAGCCTTTCCCACACTTTATATCTTGCGTATGAGGTCAAACAATGGCACATCTAGGACCCGAGATAAATGGGAGCAATTAATTTTAAAAAAAATAAATTTAATATTAATTATCATATACATGAATAAGCAAACAATATACTAAACATATAAATAGAGTGAGAAAATAAGATAGTGAGTTTAAATACATAAAAATAAGAGGTGTAAATATAAATTTTAAGATAAATACTTACAATTTTATTAAAATAAAGGGTGCATTTATTCAATTTCACATAAAAGTAGGTCAGGGGTTCAAACATATAAGACTAGGGGTGTAAAATATAAAATTTTAAGATAAATATATGTAGCTTTTGTGCACTCTCAAATAAGTGTAGGTTCGCCTTCGAGGTCATATGTGCTTTTGTGCACTTAAGTACAATGCAACATGTTTTGACAAGCTTTTTGATGGAGTGTGTAGCTTTCTCAATAGCCTTATCTTTCTTTCATGCTTCTCGACAAATCCTATCTTAATAAATGAACATTTTTTGCACCATGAATCAAAGTATTAGAATATTTAACATTATCATAAAATGCATAGACTCAACACTCGTTCACACAACTACATACATGAAATTTAAACTTGAGAACTCTAATTAACCTAAAACAACTCATGCCAATTAATCTACACATTTGGAAATTTATTGTTTCTCTTATAAATATTTATTAAAAAATTTATCACCGCTAGTCATAAAATAAATATGCTTTAAACGCATTAGTTATTATAAATTAATCAAATGCATTCTAATATGTTCTTTACAATGAATTTAGTATAAAATTTATTGAATAATTTAAGTTTGTTTTCCATTCTATAAACTTTATCTAATAATTAATTTTTTTATTAAAATTAATATACTATTAACACTTTCCCATGCATGAGTGGTGAGTTGGCATTTGCATGGCATAGAAAGGCCATGTCACTCACTTCTTTTCTTTCACTATGGAGCAATAGTGGGACCCACCTTTAATGATGACACATGAATATCTCCCTCATCATCATCACCAAGATGAGGTCATGATTCAAATCTCCACGAGCGTGAGCCCCATCTCTCACTCTTCTATGAGCCCAATCTCTCTCACTCTTCTATTTTACACATTCAACAATCAACCAAGAAAAAAGTTATTTTTCCTTCTCAATGCAAACGAAAACACAAACAACATGAAGGTATCATGAATAAAATTTATGATTCTCGCATGTTATTATTTAGGTTTAAATACATATTTTTATGAAATTTGGTGGTTTTTTTGGTTTTATTTTCTTGTAACTTTTTTTGTTTTAGTTCTTATAAATGTATTTTTTTTATCTTAAAGTGATTTAGATAGTGTTTTTTAATGTTAAAAACATTTTTTACTATTCAAAGCGCTATCTAAAGCGCTTTAAGGATGAAAAATAAAACAAACATATTTTATAAGGCTTAAAATATTTTTTTTGCAAGGACGAAAACTAAAAAACACTAAACTGCAGGGATGAAAAATATATTTAAGTCTATTATTTATATAAATAATCAATCAATGATAATAAATTTTAGATTTAATGCCACTTTTGGTCTATTATGTTTTGAAGTGTACCATTTTGGTCGTCTTTTCAATATTCCATTAGAAACATTAATATTTTGTTAACTTTTAAATTTTAAAAAAGAACCAAAATGATACATTTTGAAAACATAAATGACCAAAATAAAACTTTTAAAACTTGATGTACTAAACTGTGAAACATAATGAACCAAAAGTGTTGTTAAGTCTTTTAAAATAATTAACTTTCAATAGTGATAGTTAAAAACCTTCACTATCTTTATTTTATTTTAAAAAATAAACAAGTAAAAAACTATCAACTTCTCCGATCTCTTCCAAATCTAAAAAGGAAAACCAAATTGCAAGACATGAACACATAATCTCGTTGGAACCACTAAAAATTAATATACTTCTCACTGGAAAACCAAAACCTTTCATACATTTATGCTATTAGAAATAGAAGCAAGGGAGATCCGAGCAAGAGTTGTCTTCGACGAAAGACAAAAAATTACCCTAACTTGACAATTAACCCAAATCTGAATAAGGAAGTCACAATATGGCTCTTTGTGAGGTCTGTAAGCAAGACCTCCACTCTCAGACGCGATTGGGTCGAGCAAGTAGAGAATTTTTCATCTGACATCTTGTAACATCCCTGATTTTTTACTTCTTGGTGGCTCTCATATTATGGCACTTCAAGCGGTGACACTTCACTCAACATCCTTATTGATCATAACCCTTCACCGATCATAACCCTTTGTTGTAGCCCTTTTTGAGACTTCAAAAATCAGCTCTGCCTACTTCCAAGATTAATGACTAACCCCACAAATCAACACAAGAATTTTAGCGTGTTTTGTCTTCACTCACATGCTTTTCAGGAAATTTCCATAACTACTCCAAGACAAGCATGCTTAACTATGAAGTTCTTAAGTGATGGACTATTGAAAAGTAGATGCATCTTGTTGATATAGGTAGTATGAATTAATTCCTTTAAGTCATCCTCAACTATACAGTTCGATACTTGCACAAAATCTAGATCCCTCTAATTCTAGTGTGATTTGATTTGGATGTTACATATCTATAATTAGGTTATGCAAAGATGAGCAACACAAAGAGGGATTGAATGGTATGTTTCATTGGAAGATGATTCTTTGCCTTCGTCAATGCATTGTTGTTGATGACAGCAATGACACGATTGTTGTTGTTAGGTGAGGCTACAATTTTGGCCATGTTGGAAGGTTGTGGTAGAGATGGAAGCAAGAGTGGGACAATGATCTTTTTGGGTCGACGATGAGAAGTGAAGCAATATAAAGAGAAAGGTCCGTTACCCATTATAATAGAGTAATTGATGTATAAAATTATTATTGTTTTAAATGATTAAATTGAATGAAGAGAATAATACTAATAATAATATGAGTGAAGGTTGTTGTTGTTCATGGTTTCAGATCCATCTTTTCTTCATTTACTTAGTAATTTTTAATTTTTAAATAAAAAAGATAGTGATGATTTTTAGCAACCACTATGTTAACTTAACTACTCTAACATTTAAAACACAAACGAACATTAAGTTTTTAACAAAAACTTGAAAAATGGACCAAAAAATGATATATTTTGAAAGCATAATGGACCAGAATGAAACTTTTAAAACATAATGTACAAAAGTGAAATAATGTGAAATATAACAAACCACCATTAAACCATTTTAAAATTTAAAAGTTAACAAAACACTAACATTTCTAACGAAAATTGAAAAATTGATTAAAGTGATGTAAGATATATCTGTTAGAAGTGGCTCATGTGATTTGAACAAGTCAAATATAAGGAGAGCTAAAAAATAATTTTGTTTATTAGTGGTCTGATTAGTGGGAGGTTGTTTATAAAGGAGTTATAAAGGTTGTTGAGGGACCATATAGTAACTTACTTGATGGAAACAATTATAAAAGGACTACGGGTAAAACCCTTCATCTTTGCCCGTTAAAAGAAAAGGTTCTGAGTTTTTGCCATCATGAATTAAAGAGGGACATAGAATAAGAGGGTGAAGAGATTGAGAAAAAATTATTTCGCATTAAGAGTTCTCAGTCAATAGTTTGCTGTCAAAAGCCATTTTGCAGAAAGGTTTCTTAGTCAAAACTTGTTGTTATTAAGACTTGCTATCATCAACCATGGACAAAGGTTAGTGTCCTCATCATTGTTTACTAAATGTGAAACTCGTGAGTTCTTAAAGATCTTATTCATGTTATTGATGTGACTGTTATTGAGCATCAAATTACATTAGCGTTTACATAATTTATTCATGTTATTGATGTGACTGATGTTTATATGTGGTATTAGAGCCTGGTTTAAGAATTTATGATTTTTCATGTTACTGTTTATCAATCGATTGATGTTGAAATTTTAAAATTATTGTTGACTGGTGGATCGATTTACTTGGAGATGTGATGAAATAAAATCAATTTGAAACCTTTAAAGAAATTTACGTTTCTATTCCCATCAATCCCTTCTATGGTTTTCGAAACGAAAATGTCAAAACTTTAATTGAAGGAATTCATATATATATATATATATATATATATATATATATATATGGTTAAGGATGTGTTATGTGGGTTCTTCATTTGCAACATAATAATATATATTATTAATACTTTGACAAGCGTACTAATTTGTCCAAGTAATAAAGAAACGGTAAGACCAAATATCGATTCCACATGGACTTTGCTTATACTCAGAATTAATATAAGTTTTTTTCTAAATAATTAATGAATCGAGTTAGTTTATAGAGTAAATGATATATAACTAAATTTGACTTAATATAAACTATAAAGCATAATAAATACAAAGAAATAGACACAAACACTCAGAATGATGCGGTGATGGTTAAAATACGATGCAACGAACGTTGGGTGCTCAACTAACCGAAACTAACTTGATGCGATATTAAAGGTTTTTTGCTATTCAACATTACTTCCGCTCACCTTCATCTATTAATATATTCTAGCCTTGATTCCGCAAGTGCAAGACCCTAAATCACCTAAATTCTCTCCTAATCCCTTAAGAGTTACATTAACCGATTTGCATTAAGATTAAAGATGATAACTTAGGCTAAACAAAACCACTTTATCCCTAGAAATGATATGTTTAGAAGCATTTTTCAGTTCTTAAGGAAATAACCATTTTCCAATGCATTAATTCCTATAACAAAGCATGCAAATGGCTGATCAAACCATTAACATGAATATAGCTAAAAAAACAACAATAATGCACAAATAACATTGAATAGATAGTTAGAATCATTACATCAAAGCGTTTGATTGTTGAGCTCCCAACAATTGGGGGTTTTAGCCTCTCATTTTCATGAGAGACTTATACAAATGGAAGGTTAGGGCAATGGAATGCAATGGAAGGGAGGAAATGAGGAACAAAATGATGAAGATGTAGCTCCAATGGTGTGGAAAGATGTCTTTTTCGTGACCTAGCTTCCGTTCTTCTGTCTCTCCAAGAGTTGGTGAAAAGATCCCTTTCAATTTCCCTCCTTTTTGCCTTAAAACGCAACCCAGTGTTATGGTCGTGGGCTTAGCGCGAAATGTTGCGCCAAGCACGCCTTCAGTGTCCAGCTGGATAAGTGACCATGCGCTAAACAAGCTGGTTGAGCTGAGCGGGCCTGTCATGCTGAGTGGGCAACTCCAGACCTTGAATCCACCTTCCAAGCCCTTGAAGTGAATTTCTATAAAAAAAAAATACAACCAACACCTCATAAATCAACTAATTTTAGCATCCACTGGATAAAAGCTCAAAAGAAGCTAATTCTTATGTTTTAATCACAAAAAGAAGCATTAAAAGAGGAAAAGATGAGATAATTGCTAAGTAATTTACATGTAACTTTACGTATGCTTAGCAATTATCAAACTCCCCCAAATTTAAAGTTTTTCTTGTCCTCAAGCAAAAGTAAATGCTAACTAAGTTAGATCAATTGTACTGTCAGGAATGGAACACATTACACAATTGAGATAATCGCGACTTTCTAAAACAATTCAAACATCCAAAACTTCAGTTCACGCTAGTCATAGTCTTATGATGGAATCAAGCAAAGCATACACTTTATTGAAAGGAGTTAGCAAGAATGACATATATCAACGAAAGATCGACTTATGCCTCAATCCTCACAAGGCTAGTATTGCACACAAGTGTTTTAGTTATGTAACTTTCATTCATTAGCAGATTTGCTCAAAGGGGTGCAAGAGATTCAACATTAATCAACAACGGGGTTGGCCTTTTAGCCAAGTGGTTAAATTTAAATTCAAAAAGGCCTCGATCATTTCCACATCATACATGCATTCAAGTAGTTCAAGACTCATGCAAAGCCAGAAAGTACAATCAATCATTCTCTCACAATTAAAAGGTACATAACTCACACGATGTAGTGAAGCCTAGAGTTTTTCTTCGCAAGAAGTTTCTGTCATGCAAGCTAACTAACTCACTCACACACATACAATTTAAGGAACCATCATTTAACCACAACATGTGCTCATTTACGAATCAAACTTTGAAATTTCACACAAACGCAACTCTCAGTCAACCAACATGCCCCAAAAATAATTATTACCCAAAATGTGTCATCCAAAAAGAACAAGATACGTCCACCAAAAGAACTATCTATCATGCATCAATAAGTCCAAAGTCACAAGCAGAAAGCATTAAAAAGCAAAATATAAATAATGCGATAAAATAGTAAAGAAAGCATAAAATGTCCTGTAGAAATCATGGTCCCTGTCTTGGGATGGCCATAGGTCTCATGCTCCCTAAGCAGTTGTGACATTTGCCAGATAATCATCATCCACACCATTCTAGAGTGGTTAACCGTTGGATCGCCTTCCAATTTTAAAGATAGGTTCCTAACCCACATATGTAACTTTTGACCGTTTGGAGCGTAAGAAATTAATTTTTCACAGAAATATAAATTTTTAAATTGGGTCAGCTCGCCCAGGCGAATTTCGCAGGCATTTTTGCTCAGCTAGGTGAGTCAAGGCGATGATAAATACGTACCAGCAATGAAAATCACTAAGATGGAGGATTCTTCTTCCCCCAAACCTTCCCCCAACCTCCCACCATCACCCTCCACCACCCAAGACCACCGGAGACCACCATGAGGCATCGCCGCTTGTCGTTGGACCACTGCACGGAGAGGAACTCTTTAATTGGAGTGGAATCTTCGAAACTCTTCTCGAAGTTTCGGTGGAGAACGGAGCCTCCAATACTTCTTTCTTGGTTTCCTTGAGGTAATATGAGTTTCCTTCGTCTTCTTCTTGCTAGTTTAAACTTCTCTTAGTGTCTCTTCTGTTTTGGGTGTCCTTTTTATGAAATTGATGTCATTTCTATGATTCTTGTTGAACCCCGGTCACATTGGTGTAATCAAAATTTCAAAATGATGTCTTTCGGTGTGAAGTCCCAAAACATCCTTTTAGCCCCTTTTTGATTTGAGTGGGTATTTGACCCCAAATATTAATATTGATCTTACCCTGGAAATCTATACTAAATTATCTTCAATTTGGTATATAGAGTTCTTTGTTTGGGCCAAAGCACGTAAACTTGAGAGATCCCAAAACGATGTTTCAAGGAGCTACCAGAGAAATACAGATAGGTAATGGGAGTTTATTATTTAGTTATTGTGTTGGTATCATAGTTGGGGCCCAAGGAGTCCAATTATGAAGATAACTGTCTGTCCCTGTTGTGTGCTGATTGTTCAAGAAAAACTAAGTTTTTAACTAATGGGATGTGATGTATTTATGAGTGATGTGTGTTTGTTCCTGTGTGTGCTCGTTTTCAAGGCAAATGATGTTTTTAACTAATGGGATGCGATAAATTTGCTTGTTAATGGATAAAACTGTGAATTGAAATCATACACACAAATGTTTATGGACTGTTTGATGTTAACACTTTTAATAAAGAAAAATATTTCATCATCTTTATAGATGATTTTTCACGTTATGGCTATATCTATTTGTTGCACAATAAATCTTAAGCTGTAAATGCATTAGAGGTTTATATTAATGAAGTGGAAAGACAATTAGACAAAAAATGAAGATTGTCAGGTTTGATAGGGGCAATGAATATTGTAACCACCACTTCACTCTTTCATTTTATTCGTATTTATTTTATTTGCAGCGGATAATTTATTTTAAAAAGACCAATGATTAATTGAAAATAAGTGAAGTTTTGAAAATGATTTTGAAATAAAGGTTTGATAGTATATCTTATTGGATTTATCCACAAGTAGATTGGAAAACATAAAAGGCTATGTCATAACAT
>PYAF01003204.1:67185-90307 GCA_007407185.1 Glycine tomentella
ACATCTAGTCTTAAATTATTATTGTTATTATTTGTAGAAGCAAAAGCAAGCTTTGGCAAAGCAGTTGAATTTGATGCCTAGGCAGGTGGAGGTGTGGTTTCAAAACAGAAGAGCAAGGTAAGGATTCTCATCCAAGGGGCATAATTGACATTTTATTGTATATGAGCATTAAGTAATGTTTTGTGCTGTGGCATTGTTTGTTGTCCCTATTTAAGTTTATGTAACATTATGCCCCACTGTTTTTTTTTTTTTTTTTTTTTTTCTTTTCTATTTCTCATTCTTTTTTAACAAGCACAGCTCCTACATTTATAATGGGATTTGACCCATTTGGGAGTGATCAATATCACAACTTTTGTGAGACATGAAAAGATATAAAGTCGTAGATGATAATTTTGAAACAAAAGTGTATGCTTGGACCCACAACACGCACAAACATGTAATTTTGTGATGATGAATTTTGAAGTCAAATTTTGGAACCTTTGATGTTTACACGGGGTTCATTCATTTTTCATTAGGTAGTGGAAGTATTTAAATTTCTAACGTTACAGTGATAAAACTGATAAACTAACGTGTCAATGGAAATAAAAAATTGATGTGTCAATGTCATGTGTTACTTTGTATTCCATTGTAATGAAAGGAGACAGTGATGTCAATGCTTTTGGGTCAACTAATGCAGGACCAAGTTGAAGCAGACTGAAGTGGATTGTGAATATTTGAAGAGGTGCTGTGAGAATCTAACTGAAGAGAATAAGAGGCTTCAAAAGGAAGTGCAAGAGCTCAGGGCATTGAAGTTATCCCCACAGCTTTACATGCAAATGAACCCTCCCACCACTCTCACAATGTGCCCTTCATGTGAGCGTGTTGCCGTCTCATCCGCATCTTCTTCCTCACCGGCCACCATGCCCTCAGCCCCGCCTCCAGCTAATCTCAACCCAATGGGCCCTACCATCCAGCAGCCGATGCCTGTCAACCCTTGGACAGCAATGTTGAATCAGCACCGTGGCCGGCCATAATTGAACACTCCCAGCCCTAGGTGATAGGGTAAAGTTCAGGATGGAAGCTAGGGCATTTTAGTTTGCTAGACAGAAATGAATCAAAGAAATAGGAATCTTATGTGTTGGTTAACTTTACTAGGACTTTGAGAGCTCATGGTTTGGGAAATTCTATTTGCACCTTTTTTTTTTCATTGCACCTTCCATTCTCTTTTACATTGCAGAAATTAATTTTCGGAATCTACAATGCAATTATAGAAATTAATTTTTGAAATGTAAAAGAAAAGGTAGAGATTTTGAAGAGTTAAAAAAAAAAAGGATGCAACTAGAATCATCCTCATGCTTTTGGTTAACTCTTTTCGTCTAGCCTTATTTTACTTTGAGCATAGATAGAACATGTTTTTAGTCAACTTTAAGATGTGTAAAGTTTGGACATGTTAAAGTAGTTAGTGTTTTCATATGCTGAACTGTTTGTTATTTGTTAACCTTGGAAAGATGGAAAAGGAAATTGGAATCTGTTTTTTATTTTATATTTTATTTGCTTCTTTTCATAGGACTTGTGATGCCACATGGTGTGAAAAAGGTGGGATTCTGTGCGAGATTGAGGAGAGGGGACAAAATAAGGGGATTCCCATGAAGGGATAATGAGTGTGGTCTCAGTTAGAAATGATTTTGTCTATCTTTTGCACTGATTCCCATCTTTTTTGGTCCAATGTGGTTGGACATGGGTTGGGTGAGTCAGATTGTGGGACTCTACTTTGTTTGCTTGTGCACAGTTCATTCTCCTTAAGATGTGGATTTCCAATAACCATTTAGCAAGAAGTGAACAACACCAAAGGTAAAATGTGGTTACGCACTAGTGAGTGTATCATCACGTGTGCGTGTGTGTGCCTTTGAAAGTAAAATTTTCAAAGGGAAGGTAGTAACAAGCACAATTAAAAGGTAGCATCATCATGGGCCACATCATGCCCATCACTGCATCTTGCATGTTGGAACATTGGCCAATAGTACTGTTTTTTGAGCGTGTTTCATTTTTTGAATTTGGTTTTATTTTTTGGTTGTTTTTATTATCAAATTTGTATATAGAGAATTTGTCTATGTAGGTGGTGCTGTGTGTTATTTGATACACTAACAACCCTGCAACTTCTTTTACCCTTTATGGTCACCTCGGTTTCACTTTAATGTCTTGCTAAATATTTAGCCCAAGGGGAAGAGGGGTTTCCCAGCAGAAACATTCACATTTCTTTTTTTCTTTGGGTGAATAAATATTGTGACATTTCAATTTCACAAACTTTAATGTTTAGGTTTTTTTTTTTTTTTTTTTTTTTGGTAAATTCGGGTGTTTTAAGTTGAGTTAGAAATTTCTCTGGCTGAGACTTATTTAAGAATTTTATTTTACTGATAAACATTTACATTTTAAATCATAAGTTTCTGTTTAATAATTTTTTTTAAAAATATATTGTAATCAATATTTACGTTAAGAGTTGTGAAAAATAAAAATCCTACAAAGTTGTGAATTCGCATGTTGTCAAAATTGGATTCTCCGAAACAATGTACTATTTATAACAAAAGATTAAAAATATCTTTATTCATTTTTGGCAAATATTGAAAACAATGGCGAAATGATGATTTCATTTTTTATTCCCTTTTAGCAAATATAATGGTTGTATGTTTGAATGATGGACACGACTTTGGTCTCAACGTATGATCAATTTATGTTATAATTGATGGTTGATATAAAATATAATAATTTCTTTAATACAAAAATGATATTTTAGTGATACTATATTTTTAGGAAAAAATAATGTGAACCAATTTTATATATTTTCAGAAATATAAAAAATTCTCAATAGTTAATAAATATTTTTTCTTAAAATATTAGGAATGTCATTCTCAACATTTCAAGAAATTTAGTAAGATTCTGTAAAACCTATGATATTTGATAAAAGTATTGGGTAAGAATGCAACATTCATGAAAGTCACAAAATATGCGCGTTATTTTAATGGGATACATAAATTTCAATTTTGTTTTTTAAAAAATTTATGTTAAAAGAGTCTTGAGACTAAAATGTTAACACACCTATAAATATCTACCGTGGTATTGAAGTACCATATAATAGATTAGGAAATCTTAGACTATTTGAATATAAGGTTAGAAGTATTATTGAGAATTTTTCGACTTAAAAAAATTCTATATTTTAAGTACAAAATCTCTTAAAAACATTTGTAATTTGTATCAAAACATGCCCAAAAACATCTTTTATTTGCCTCCAAGGTATCTTTTAGTTTTAACTCCTCATCATCCCAAGAAAGGTCCAAATACTATGAGTAATGGGTCAAGTCCAATGAACCGATGAGCTTTCATATTTCACATGTTGGAAATCATCATAAATGCAGAATAATGGCTAGTTCATCACAAAAGTATTGTTTCCAAAATTCACCGTGAGTTCAACTCGGTACCAATTCAAACACATGATAATGTAAATTTTGGTACAGTATCAAAATTAAACTCAGTATTATTTATGTATATTGATGCTTTACACAACCTGAAATAGCTATGGTCAAATAATCTGCTTTTGGAACTAGGTGCAAAATTAGATAATCAAGGATGTGAAGGAAAAAGTTGGCCACAGGCTCCAAAATTCATTTTAAACTCCATCTTATGGTATGAGTTTCCTTTCTGTGCCATATATCTCATTATATTTGACAGAATGTTTTACACTCAAAATGCATTAAAATTTTTCCTCCAAAAGTAATTCAAAACTCTATAGGTCAGGGGTTTAGGAAACTAAGAGGATGAACTTCAAGCTCAATATTCATATTTCTCAACAAGTCTTGAAAAGTTAAATACCATGTTATTTTGAATTGTAAACAGTTTCAAAATAGCAAAACTGGAGAAATGAATCCGAAATTATTACATTTACCTTATATTTTACTACATTGATTTCTGTAGTCTTGCAAACACAAAATAAAAATGAAAACATCTAAAGGAAAAGAACAAAGAATTCCAAATAAAAAGTAGTCCAGAAATCAAACTGTATTTACAGTATCAGTGAGGAAACGTAGGATGCAACCTAGTCCTGCTTTCTCTGTCAACTTTTCATGAATCCGAAGACATTGGTCACACGTGGGACGATCTCCTGTAGCTAAGGCTCTATACAAGTACCTATGGCAAATAACAACCTCTTAGGACAGAAAATGGTGTAAGAATACCATTAGTTATCTACTATAGTAACTATAATGTTGTTAAATAAAAAGACTCATTGATGTCTATATTTAACTTTCCTTAAAATCTACAAAGTACAGAAAAAAGTGCTATTTCAACTAAACTAGAGAACCAGCACTTAACAGAGTACCTACTTCTATATAACATGTCAAATTTTGTTCAAACAAATCACAGCTTTTGAGTTAGTTTTTATTCAGATTTCAAATTGAAAAACGAAAACTTGTCAGGGCATCATATAATTAAACACAATTATATTTCTCCCCTTTTTGTGTGCCTTTTCAAGTAATATCAGGAAGAGCGAACATACTGGATTAAAAATTTGGAGTTACTCGAAACTATGCAAATCAAAATGAGTTTTCCATCACTTAACTACTAGTGTTTTAACACTAAGAGTCGGCAATGGCAGTATGGCCCAACATAGACCTTGTTAATCGCCCTGATTCATTGTGTTCAATATGATAGAGTTTGAATCCTATAAAGCTATGATGCACTGACTCGGACATGGAACACCAGACATGACACATATGTAGACACTTTGACATGGCTAATGTCCATACATGTAGATCATAGGGATATATAAAATCAATAAAAATTTTGCTATTTTTTTAAGCATTCAACCTAGAAATTTGGTAAAATAAAAAATGGAAAGTAATTAAGTATCCAAGATACAGTTCACATAACACCCACTATGTCAGGTTCATCAAGCTGGCCATCCTAGACCAGGATTGCTAAGAAAGTAAAAGAAAAATGATGGCTAATGTACACTCAATTAAATAACAACTTTGATATTGTGGGCCAATATCCCTTATTGAGTCTTTCAGTTGATGAATTACATCTCAAAGTTAAAATTAACTAATAATTCCTTTAAATTAACAAAACCTACAAACAAGAGATTTAAGCCTGCAGAAAAATGAATGTGCAAGTGATTTAACCTATAGCAGACTGAATGAAGCAATGATTTTACCCTATAAGGAGGCCTTTTGTGACGTGTATAATAAGACATGATTGGCAAAGTTAGTCCCACATCGCCAACCTCAATTCTCTGGGTGCAACTTATATATTTATACTTTACTTCTTGTTTTTTTTTTTTTTTGGATCAGAAAAATATGATATATTAAATATATGATAGGAAATAAGAGTACAAGTAGCACGGTACAAAAAAGCCCATCAACAAACATAACAGAACTATGGCATCCTAATACATGGAAACTACCTGAATTAGGGTGCCAAAGACCTGGCTAAAGACAGGCTCGCATCCAAACCCAAAAAAGGAAATAATACAGTAGAGCTAAACCCTCCCCTGCAAACAAAATCCTTCCCTAATATGGTTAGACCAATGATAAAAAGGAATGTTGAATCCTTTCTCCAGATTTGCCAGCCAGGACCAGCAGAAGAAAATAGCATCCTCCAACAGCTTATGACCATTGAAGCTTTCGTTAGAGAAAACAATCCTATTTCTATGAAACCAAATGCTCCAAGTCAGAGTTATCCACAAAATCTTCCATCTTTGAATTCTGAGGCCATTGAAACAGCAGTAGGTATGCTGAAGGAAAGGTCTTTTGGATTTGTCGAAGATGCCCCTAGCATATTTATCCATGCCATGGACTCCCACCAAAATGGCATAATTTTTTGACAGCTAAAGAACAAGTGGGATGCATCCTCAACAGAACTCCTGCAAAAAAGGCAACTGTCAACAACTATAATTATATTTCTTCTTGTAAGGTTCCTCTTGGTAGGCAATGGATCTCTCAGCAATCTCCAAGCAAAACAGGAGGCTTTACATGGAATATTTAACTTCCAAAGGTCTGTGAATACCTCCTCCTGAAACTGGGTATCCAGCTCCTTATTGAGTAACTTGTAAGCACTTCCCACCGTGTATCTTCCACACAAATCACCCTCCAACATCTAAAGGTCCTGCTGCTGGACACATAATGGCAGGCCCTAAATCTCCTCTAAGAATTTAATTGCTACCTCTACTTCTCCCTCCATAAAACACCTTCTCCAACTAAGCTGCCACTCCCATCCTGCTTGGGATAGAGTTCCCATTTGTTGAATGTGTTGCTGTTGTTGGGAGATATGATACAGTCTTGGAAATTTCACCTTCAAAGGCACTCCATCTTCCTTCCATCCATCTTCCCAAAACAACACCTTTGATCCACATCCAACATTCCATTTGATACCCTTATTAAACCATCCCTCCTCATCATTGGACTGGCATATGTTGCTCAAATCCCTCCACCAAATAGATTCACTTACAGACCTTCTCAAAGCATCCAGATTCCTCCATCCTCCATACTTTGACCCCAAAACATGTGCCCACAGTTTCCCCTGGCAGTGAAACAGATTCCATCTCCATTTCCCAAGTAAAGCAATGTTGAATTTCAAAAGATCCCGGATACCTAAACCACATTTGGCTTTTGGTTGACAAACTATGTCCCAACTCACCCATGCAATCTTCTCCTGATCTGCATTGCCACCCCACAGAAATCTCCTTTGGACCCTCACCAGCCTATCCACCACCTTCTTAGGGATCCTGAAAAAAGAAAATAGAAATATAGGGATCGAGTTCAGGACTGACTTTATGAAAGTCAGCCTGCCCCAGAAAGAAAGGTATTTTTGTTTCCATTTTGCTAATTTTCTCTCACATTTTTTCACTAAAGGAACCCATGTCTCCCATTGTCTCGGGTTTTCCACAATAGGAACGCCCAGATATGAAAAAGGTACCGACAGCTTTCTGCAATTCAAGTAGCTGGCAGCACTGCTGAGCCACTGATCATTCGACTCAAACGCTCCAAAACTGCTCTTGACAAAGTTTATCTTCAACCCCGACACCAGCTCAAAGCTCCTCAATAAAACCTTCATTGTTCTGACATTTTCCTCCGTTGCTGCCCCAAAGAAAATTGTGTCGTCAGCATACTGTAAAATGCGAATGTCCACCTTCTCCTTCCCAACCTTATATCCCTCAAACCTATTCTTTTCATGTGCTTCCCTCATCAAGCCAGAAAGTCCCTCTGCTACGATATTAAAAAGGAATGGAGCAAGTGGGTCACCTTGCCTGAGACCTCGTTGAGGATTGAATTCTGCAGTAGGGCTCCCATTAACCAGGATGGATACAGAGGCTGATTTGAGACAGCCCTCAATCCAGCTAATCCACTTAGGGCAAAAGTCCATCCTCTTCATCATATACGAGAGAAATTCCCAACTCACTAAATTGTACGCTTTCTCATAATCAACTTTGAATACAAGACAACTTCTATTACACCTCTTTGCTTCATCAATCACTTCGTTTGCTATAACCACACTCTGCAACAAGTGTCTCCCTTCTATGAAAGCAGATGGGCGACCACTATGACAAATGGCAGCACCTTCTTCAGCCTTGTGGACAGCACCTTGGCAACAATCTTATACACACATCCTATAAGAGAAATAGGTCTATACTCATTAAGGCCTTGAGGATCATGAACTTTAGGGATCAATGCTAGAAAGGAGGCATTGCCACCCTTTGGGAATACTCCATTAACATAAAATTCATCCAAAAAACGCAGTAGATCAGATTTGATGATCTCCCAAAATTCTTTAATGAACTTGACATTTAGTCCATCTGGACCAGGGCTCTTCTCTCTCCCACACTCCCAAACAGCATCTCTCACTTCCTTTGCCTCAGACCGTGCCACCAGAAGGTTATTTTGTTGTTGTTCAATGACCTTAAATCTGACCCCATCTAGTTTATGCCTCTCCCACACAGGTTTTTCAAATCTTCTCTTGAAAAAAATTCTGATTTCCTCTTTAACCCTGCTAGGTTCATCCAGCCAGCAATCATCAACAAGAACACCTCTGACCAGATTATGCCTGCGTTTCTAATTGACAGTCCTTGGAAGAATCTGGAATTGCAATCTCCTTCCTCGATCCATTTGGTTCTTGGGCCTTTTGCCTTAAGACTGTGCCCGCAATTGTTTTCTCATATTTAATTCATCATCATTCAGTTGCCTGACTTCACTTTCCATCTCCAGCCTATTAAGCTCTATCTTTATTCTTTTGATGTTCTTCTAAATATCACCATACTGATGTTTATTCCAGACTTTAAGATTTTGTTTCAGAGTTTTGATCTTTTCATTCAGGACATAACCCACCCCAACCAGATACCATGTTTGTAATCCAGCTGTCTTGAATGTTACCTAAAGGTTTTGTCACCAAACCAGTAATCCAGAACCCGAAAAGGCTTCGGGCCCTAATCAACAGCAGAAGCTCTCAGCAAGATAGGACAATGATTAGAGAAATTGCGGTCCAAAGTAATCTGAGTAGTACCTTGCCATTTAGCAATCAATTCCTCAGAAACAAGAGCTCTGTCCAGCCTACTTTTTGCAGTCCCATTGGGTCTGTACCAGGTAAATTTGCGCCCTAGACATGACACATCTTCAACCTCCAACTCTACAATCCAATCATTGAATTCCTTTATAATGCCCTCATCTTGACTCCTCTGAATGCTGCCCACTATTTCCAAATGTCTTATTATATTATTAAAGTCACCTATAACACACCATAGGCCCCCCCAACATACAATTCTTAGCTGCCTGATCTCTTCCCACAAGATTCTTTTCAATGCTGTCTCACAAGGTGAGTACACATTCACAATAATAATTTTTTCATTATCTACAACCCAAGTCCCTTCTAAGTAGATAAAACCATTTCCTACCACCTTCTTCTCAAGTTTAAACGCATCCTTATTCCATATGCACAGAAGTCCACCAGCTCTATTGCAAGCTGGCTGAAATTCCCAACTAACATCATAGTCGCCCCATATAGCATGGCACACCTTTTATCAATGATATCCTTTTTTGTCTCTTGAACACCAAGCATGTCCACCCCTTCTTTATTAATCAGTTTTCTGATAGAGGCCCACTTAACTTCCCTCCCCAACCCCCTTATATTGTAAGATAGAATCTTCATCAGTCACCCTCGCTATTACCCAACCTCTGGACCTCATTCTTGTCTATTACTTCCGTAGCCACCATCTTGTTCACCATTTCCTCTTGATCACTGCAACTTGTACCCAGAAGTTCAGCCAAAATCCAGTCACTAGATGGTTCATTAAGCCACTCGCCTTTTGTATTACTTGATGTAGCTTCATCCACTTGAATTGGGCCTTTCCCCCCAATCAACTACATCCTTCAGCCCGCTGCATCCCACCATTGACGGGGATGTCTCGCAATTGGTCTGAAAAGAAAAGGCCTCCTTTCCTTTACTAAATGGCTGCTGTATGCTTAGAACAGGTTCTTGGCCCTGCAGCTTTTTGGGCTCAAAGCTCTTTTTATACCACTGGTTCCTAGAGTACACCTTCAATTGTGGGTCAAGCCCAAATTTATTAAGGTCCAACAGTCTAAAGTTATCACCTGGTATTTCAAAATTGCATGTGCTTGAGGGTCCCGAAGTTACCCAGTCAGCTTCCTTTCCCACTGTACCAGTACCTAACTCCAACTCCTTTAAGTCAAACATATGTGGGTCCCTCTTTATCCGACAGCCTCCATTGTGACTATTATCTTCTTTCTTCTCGCATGGGTCACAGTCAATGGTTACCGCTTCAGCTTCCCTACCTGCCAGACCTACCTCCTTGCAGGTAACCTATGTTACTATGTGGTCCCTATCAGGAGGTTTCCGTAAAAGAGTGGGTAATTGACACCCACTACCATCCACAGCTATGGCAGCTTCCTTGATAAGACTTGTGTCAGGTTACTAGTTATTACCCATCAGTGCTTGTAGGGGGCTCTGACCAGCGGTCACTTGCTTTTTCCCCCCATTACATTGCTATCACCCCTCGCTGCGTCCACCACTGCTGCTACCTCCGGGGATTCTACCTCAGCCATAACATCCTCCAATGAGTCACTCATCCCCAAGAGACTCTTGTCGAACGATATCTCCTTAAAAGATCCTGCAAAACTTCCTCTATTACACTTGCAGCTACTGGACTATAACACGTCTCCTCCACGATGTTGATAATGAACTCATCCTCGTTAATGGACACCACTACGTTGTGGTTAATCGAGGGATAGGTTAGCAATGTTGTCGTCCATGTTCACCACTTCTCCCACCCCTGCCACGATTTTGATGATGTTCTCCATGTCCCAAGCATGTAATGGTATACCCCAGCATAGTACCCACACCAACCTAAATCTAGACCTACGAGCTAGAGTTCACTTTTCCAGTGAGTAAAACATGGACATACCACTAACGTTTGCTTCCCTGCAAATTCCTTTGCTTTCGAATCGCTAAGTCCCATGAGAAGTACCATATCATCACCCAGGTACTTAGGCTTAATATCCTTGCCTCCATCCCACAAGAAATCATCTTCCAGTCTATCAAACGCTGTCAAACACCTTAGTCTGCCAACCCAGGCATCTCTGCACCATGTTTTCTCCATCGGAATAGATAGCTGGACAGACAAAAAGATGGCTTTACCATCGCCTTCGCCTGTGTCGAAGACCACCTCTTTGCCGGCACATGGTTGATCGTCGCTTCCACTTGTACATACGAGACCCTTTGGGCCTGGTGTTGGGGAGGAATAACGCGTTGAGGACTAAGCTTTGAAGGCTCCTAGTACGTTGTTGTTTGGACCGTTCTCCTCCTGTCTCTAACATTCTCTTTCTCTGCGCGATTGATTTTAGCCACCCCCTTCTTGTAGTTCATCTCCACCCTGTTGTTCTTTATCATCTTCCATTCCCTTCGATGTTTGGGGAGGTTCACATGCAGCTTGAGACCCCCAATAATCAGATTATCTAGCTGCCACTCCAGAGTTCTTGTATCTCTAATCCCTTTGAAACGAACGAAATCATATCGCCTACCATTCCGATTTCTATTTTTTACAATGAAGATCTCCCTAACATCTCCCCATTTCTTGAACTCTAGCCAAAGATCCTTTTCCCCTAGTTCTTCCGGAAAGTGTGTGAAGTAAAAGGAAGACACGTTGGCTGCATCCCTCCAATTCTGCCTCCGCCTTTCTCCTCGTGTGGCACCGCTGGCTTCGCATAATACTGGCGGTACCCCTTCACGGAGTGGTTGAGACAGGATGATGTCCTGTCCCCTTCACTGTAGCGTTCTCTACGGCTATTACTTTTCCCTACTCTCACCCATCCACTCTCTCTCTCACTAGCATTCTCTCTCATACTGAAATCTTGTCTTTGATTACCCGATCGTCATACAACTTTACTTAATGCCAATTGGTTTTAAGCTGAAATCTAACAGGCACTGTGAATGGAATTCGTTGGATAGGTTGGCTGCTGAGAATGGGTTATCTGATGTACAAACAAAATAAAACAGATTGGCATGGATTGGGGAGGGAATATAATTAAGGTGGGCTATTGGGAGGAGAAAGAGATGTATGATTAAACAATACCAAAATGTCTCAATTTTGAGGTTATACCTTGTCCTTTTATTGAAGGGTAGTATTGAAGTCCTGTTGCTGCAGACAGACAATGAGGCTACAGAGGCCCATTGAATTAAAGGTAACGAGGGCCATATGGGATCTTGATAGTGAGAAAGCTTTTAGACTAGATGGATTTACGATAATTTGAATTGTTGGGATATAGTAAATGGTAATTTGTTAGCAATTTTTTCATTAGTTCAATATCATTGGTGAGATTGGTTTTAACACATTCTACTTTTAGCCTTTCAATGCTTGGGTTCCTGAAAAAAGATAATTGCTGTTTTGTGAAGGACTTTAGACCTATCTTATTGGTTGAAAGAATGAATAAGATCATAAGGCTCATTCATTCTGAGCATAATCCTAGGAGATACTATATCCTTCCCTCAGAATTTCTGTTGAGGATAGGAATATTCAAGATTCAGCTCATTTTGCTACGAGATTCTGGAAGTGAGGTTCAATCAAAGGTCTTTTGGTGGAACCAGAGAGGGGCATCCCTTGTGTAGTTTGCAGACATACTATTGTTGTTCTTCCAGAAGACACATTTTCAGAAATGTTGTGTTTCTGTTGAAAATTTTAAACTTCAGAGGATTTATATGGCTTTTTCCTTATGATTATATCATGTGCTCCAAATGTTGTCAAGCAAACAATCACCGCTTTTAGTGTTATGAGGCAGCTTGGCAACTTTGTAGTGAGCTGGTTGGAGATTGCTAGATATGGTCATCTAATTTTGAAGTTTTCTCTACTTATTAGATAGGTTCTGGGCATAGAAAGGAAAGGATAGTTAAGTGATCTACCTTTTTGTTAAAAAAAATATTATATCAGATCTGAGACACTGGGCACTACAAGCTCCAAAAAACACTTCTTGAGGCATTCAGTATTTATGTGTCCTAGGGTGGGCATGAAAGATCCCTTCTAACTCTTGAAGTATGCAGACTAGTGATTTGGTATGTGGTTTAGAAGACAGAGGTTGCAATGGATGCTTTAAGGCAATTAGATACCGGAGAATAGCCACAGCATGCTGTGTTCTAAAATGGACAAATTATACAAGACAAGGCCCAGCTAAGATTGCATTCACGTAATAGTTATTGTGAATTGATTTATTGACTATAAATAAAGCACCAAAAGAGGTGGGCTAGTTATCATTCTTGCAAATGGCCAAGGAAATACTAATAGAAATTCTATAAATTCACCAAAAGAAACAATGAAATTTCTTGGAATAATATTCGTAATGAAAATACAAGGAGCATCTTGTTTCATACATGAAAGGCCATTATAGGCTTTATAGCCATATAAAATTGACCGGAAATAAACAATTTCTCTGACTATCCTAATCTATACATCATCCTAATAGGTCTGTAATTCTATCATAATTGTCTTGACATTATATAAAATAGCCCAATAAAATCCCTAATAATATTCAGCACAAAAATCACATGAAATTCCCCTAGTCTGAATATCTTATATGAATATCAGAAGGCTAGGAAAATACTATGACAAAAACACACCACATGTATTCCAGAAAGTAATAAGGCTGCGTTAGAATTGTTACAGCAGGGAAGATCAAGAAACACTGCCTGCCTTTTCCTTCCTAATTTAATAACCATTACTTGCCCCACACTATATAACCATCTCTTAGAATTCTATTCACACCTATGTTATGAGTTTACCAACACATTATCATTCCATTTTGGAGAAAATATTCAAACAAATTGCTTATGTTTATTACGGTTCCATGTTCCAATTTCTATCTGTAATTGTTCAAGTGCAGCATATATCATGCAGGATGCAGACCAAACTACAATGATCATAAACTATAAACCTCGGAATGTTATTACCTCTGGTTCTTTTTATAAGAAGCAAGTGATGGTGTATTTAGTACCATCATCGAAGCAAATTTGTATTCTAAAAGAATGAGAAGCTATCCAAGTTAAAACTGACATGTAAAAATGAATTCAACCAAGAAACATTGGTACTCACTTCATTAGGATATCATAGTACTCAGGATCCAAGGAAGAAAGCATCCCATCCACATCTTTTATAGCCATTATAGCTCTGTGCACCACAAGCCAGTGTGCCGACTGTCCAAAAATACAAAACAGATAATACCAAGTTAACAACAAATTACAAAACTTCAATTACTACTATTGTACATGTAACAAAAAGAATAGTCTATGCTAGTTGTTAGCTTTAGAAAGGGGGGGAAACACTGTTTTTGTTACCCAACAACCACAATCAAATGTAAGCACAAATATTTAAGTATCAAAACTCTTAAATATAAAATGAAAAACAGAAAAAATAAAACCCAACATACATGAAAAATATGTCATGATTTCAAAGAATTTGAAAACTTCAAATGAATTGCTCCAGATCTCCAAAGTAACAAAAATGGAAAGAAAAAAAACTAGTCTTTAATGCTAGCTAAAAATAGCTTATTGGCGATGATGATAAAAATAATAAGAAGAAGAAATAATAATAATAAAATTAATAATAAGAGCAATTATACTGACACCCTCTATGGTTTCTTTGAAATTCACATAACACCTCTACTTTGTTTGGACATCTGAAATTTTAATATTTCAGCTGTTTATTTTCCAGAAAAAAAACTTATTTGTTTGAAATAAATACATTACATAGATCCCTCCTGTTACCTAAGAAACACATTACATCTATTGTGTGAATTTCGAAGAAATAAAACTCTGTTTCAGTTCCACAATAACCCAAATGAATAAAATACAAACACAAAATAACACTGAAGTATCAAATTCTCCTTTTAATAATAAAAGAAGAAGATAAAACAGTAAACAAAAATAGACAAAATAAAAGGGGGCTGAGTGAAGAAACCTTGCAACGCTCATCCCCAATGATCGCATATGTGCCTTCAAGGGCAGTTTTAAGGGCTTCCACGGGCTTACACCTGAAATTGCATTACAGCACAGACCATAATAGCAAACAATAATAATCAGTTTAAAAATTTATTTTCTTAAGAAAACAAGTAAATTGATTCGTTCGTCAGATAAGGAACACGTTTTGTATTTGAAATAAAGAGAGAAGAAGAAAAGGGTAAGTACTGTTTGAGTAAAGTTTCGATCTTGCGGGATTTGTGTTCAATTCTGGTAATTATGGCCTCTGCATTATATGCTTCAACGAACCCTTCTGCTCCTGCCATAGATGAACCAACCGATAAGTGAAGAAATGAAGGTGAAGAGAGAAAGAGTCTCTTCACGGTGCAAGTACTTCGTAAAGGTTAAGGTAATAATATGTTCTTGTTTAATATGATGTGGGTACACGTGGAAAAATCTTTATCATTCATTTTAATCTACGGTTCATGTTTGTTTATTAAACTGGACACTCCAGTTTTCGCAGATAACGTTGTGTTGTGTTGCGTGCTTCTACTCTTATTTGAAGCTATGTTGTTGGCGTCTTTTCGTTGTAAGTCTTAATTTCTCACACACCCTCTGCATCAAAATCTTAATCCTCACTCTTTGAATGCCACCTTCATACCTCTCCATGTTTTATATTCAATGTTTTCTGTGAACTGTATTTGGTTTTATTTTATGGTTCTTTTTAATTTTGAAGTTGATATATATTAGTGTTGGATGCTGTTGGGGTAATGGGGTTTGATGTTATAAAGTATGATGTTAGAATGTTGAGTTAGATGTTAGAATCTTCTAATTCTGAATTGAAAGTTTGAATTCCCAGTTGTGTGTTGGTGTGAGTGGAAGTGAGATTGAATATAAATAAGGTAAGTGTTTGAAGAATCTGGAGCTGGCATTGTTGCATTAGGCCTTGTTTGGAATTTGGATGACTTTCTCGATAAGCACTTACAGGAAAAGAAGATAAAAAAACTGAATTAAGTTTATTACATAAGTTGAAAACTTGAAATTGGCTTGTGCATAAGTTAAACCTATCTTTTGGAGAAGTTAAATGAGAGAGCTTTTATTGGTTAGCTTATACATAGGCTAATTTAAACTTATGGAAGAAGCTTAATTGTTTTTATTTTCTTCCCTTTTTGTAAGTGTTTATTTAAAAGTTTATCCAATTAGGGCCTTAAGGTTTACATGATTAGGCAACAAAGTTTGGGAATGGAAGTTTTTGCAGGTACTAAAAGAGTTTTACTTTTTTGAGGCAGTGAACTTCCCTTGTGCTGTACAAGGAATATTTTGTCAAAGGAAGCAATTAACTGATGGATGCACAGACCAAAAATCAAAGGATTACATGTAAGAGTGGCCTGTGGAGTGATATTCTTTTTGCGGAAAATTTCATGAATGGATTGTGATTTGGTGGCTTGTTTTTGTCTGTTAGGATAGAGTGCAGGATAGCTGCATGTTGCAGCATTCTGAGAAAGCATTGAGGAGGACACTCTTCCTTTCTGTCTTGGTCTCAGCTGGTGTTTTTCCAACTTTGTCTTCTTATGGCAAGACAAAGAGTAAGAATCCGTATGACAAAAACGGTTGCTTCAACAAAATCGGCGGATACAGAAAGAAAACAATGCTCCAGAGGACTTTCCAAATTTTGTTAGAGAAGGTGACAATCTTTAAAGATCTACTGCTGATTTATCCATATGTTTTCCAGTTCCCACTCCATAATGTCTGAGCTTACATTTGTTTTATGCACATGAGTGCATTACCTTCTACGGTGTATTCTGTAAATCCACCTATGTTTTCCTAGCCGGTCCCAAGCCCGGCTAAGGAGGGTTGTGTTAGGCCCTTAGTAGCCAGTGCAAAACTTGTTAATATACCAAGTGTTTTTAAGAGAGATCAGACAGTGAATAATATCTTTAAGAATTTGGGTTTTAACTGAGCCCAATGACATCATGTGATCCATGTAGCTGATCTCATCTTGTGGTCACTCTGGCCAGTGTCTCCATTGTGTTTGTCGACTGTTCAGTGTGTTAAATTTAGGAGCCTAGTGAGAAATTCATTTATTGTGAACCTCTTGGATGTGTTTTCGGATATGATGGTCTGATTTATTGTTATACATTTCAGGTTTTCGAGTTAAAGTAGTATCATCAAATAACTATGTAAAGAGTGATTCAAGGCTCATATACCGAGATTTTGTAGTTGGTCAAGGTGATTTCCCAAAGGATGGTCAACAGGTTTTTCTTTAAATTTTCTTTCCAATCATTTGCTTCTTTCTTTGTAAATGAATATTAAGTCAATTGTTTGGCTGAAGCACTTTAGAAAAATATTAGGCAACGAGCATCGGAGTGAGAACTAGAATTGTCCCTATGTAGTGTTTAGCAACTAGCTATATCTTTAGGTGTTTTTTTTTTTTTTTTTTTCAGTTAAACCCATCGGAACGTCTATCCACCATACCACTTCCTTCTACAGTTTTGTCTTGAAAAGTGGGAAAGCTCCGTTAAATATGGTTGAAACAGAAAAAACAAACTCACCCTATGTATTATTAGAGAATGGAAAGAAGTATATTTTGCTTTAGTATTAAAACATTTGTTATATGTTAAGGAAAGCATGGAGGCAGTTAGTTGCGCTGCATCATTAATTACATAATATTTTGTTGAGTTGAGATGGGGAAATTTGGAAATTGATATTTGAGTTTGTTTCTTTATAAACTAATGATGTCAAAGTTGTAATCAAGGAAATTGCTTAGCAAGTCAACCTAAATTTTCACTATGGCAACAGCATAAAAAACCCATGGATTAAGAGTATGACTTCTTGATGCTGATAACTTATTCTCTAGCATTTTATGCTAACTTTTGTGTCAACTGCTGTTGATAGATCCATCCTCCATTGGCATTCTACTTCCTTCAAGAATTTTTGCAGGAAAGTTGTAAATATGCATTGTTGGCTTCTTCTTAGTGAAATTACCAAGATGATATGTGATTTTTGTTACTCATGCTTTCTTAATTTTTAGTGTATGCCAAACTCCCAGCCAATATAAAATTGGAGGTTTAGGCTTTGTTTGGGAGAGGGATTTTAGAGGGGAAGGGAGGGAAGGGAAAGGTTTAAGTAGAGATACCTCCTTGTTTGGGAGTTTTAATTTTTGAAGGAAAGGATTTGAGGATTTTTAAAACTCCTCTGAAATCCTCCAAAGCCTATAAATTGTAGTTCCCCCTATTTGGGGGGTTTTAGAAGGAAAAGTTATAAAATTATAATCCTATCTCAACCAGTGTTAATAAAATTACTATTCTATCATAGCCAGTGTTAATAAAACACCAAAATACAAAACATTGAATTACAATTAAAGGACAAAATTGTAAAAATATCTTATTAACTCTCCACTTCCCTCTCTTGATATATTTTTAACTCCCAAACAAGGAGGAAGAAACTTCCCTCATTTTCCTCCCTTTCCTTCCCCTCCCTTTCCCTTGAATCTCTTTCCTTCCCTTCCCCTCCTAACTCCCAAACAAAGCCTTAGGGTTTAGGGTTTAGGGAACAAGCAAGCAGAAGCATAGGAGAGATGAGAGAGAGTGTTAGTGAGAGAAACACTGGGTGGGTGAGAGTTAGGAAAAGAAATAGGTACAGAGAGAATAACACCGGTTTCAGGTATGGCTAGCAACACGATCCTGTTGAGGAACAACACCGCCATGGTAGTGGGAGAAGTAATTGGAGGGATGCAAAAGATGTCTTCTCTTTCTATTTTACTCATTTCCTTGATGATATTGGGGAAAAGGAATTGTGGTTACAATTCAAAAGGTGGGGTGACGTTAGGGAAGTCTATATTGCAAAAAACAGGAACAAGAGTGGTCACAGGTTTGGTTTTGCCCGGTTTAAATCGGTTGGCGATGTTGGTCTTCTGGAGAGGCAACTGGACAGTTTGTTTATTGGGGGCTTAAAATTACATGCAAACATTCCCAAACATGGAAGATCTGGACAGAGGTATCAAAAGGAGCAGAGGACGGTTGGAGAGAAGAGCCACCGAAAACACCAAGCAGATGAATGGCAAAGGTCGAAGCCTCTGAAGGCTAAACCTTCTTCCCAGCACACATCGTTCCATAACGCTCACCCTCAAAGAGTCTCATATGCACGTGCGGTCACTATGAACCACAAGGCTCCTGTAAAAAGATGGACTCAAGCGCAACTGAAGCAGATAGATTCTCACTCGACCATACAATTAACCGTCCCAATGGAGAGAAGAAGGTGGTTCAATGATGCTTGGGTGGGCCGTCTGAAGAAGCTGACGGAGTTTGACAGATTAGAGGAACAGATGCTGTGGGATGGGGGAGAAGATATCAAACCCAAATACCTGGGTAACGACATGGTGATACTCTCCGGGCTCAGCGACGCAACAACAGAGGAGTTATGCAAAGGTACTATACAGGGAAATATATCTATGTTCCACTCTCTGGAAAAGTGGAGCCCGACGCTGAAGGTAGGGTACAGGCTTGTGTGGGTACAGTGCTGGGGCATCCCTCTCCACGCTTAGGATATGGAGACAATCGGCAAGCTTGTGGCAGCGGTGGGTGAACTGGTGGACGTGGATGATAATACAGAGGATCTTCACCGTTTGGATAGAGCACGGGCCCTTATTAAGACACCACGACCTCCTCTGCTTAACCACAAGGTCATGGCATCCATTAACGGAGTGGAATACAGCATCGCCATCGTCGAGGAGACCGGTTTCAGTACCTGTAGATGCCGATATGGCCTCGATGGCTACTCGTCAGATGTGATAACGTCTGATGATAGCTTTCTAGACGAAAGCGAGTCATATGAGGTGGGTACGGAGGAGCTCACGACGGTACCGGAGATGCCGACAACATCACCGGCGGTGGCTGGGACGAGAGACAAACTACACACACTGGTGGAAGGCCAACTTGTGACCAACGGTCTTTGCCCGGAGCAAGAACTGGTGGATAATAGTGATGTGCAGGAGACCATGTTGCAGGGGGCTGGAAAGCAACAACAGGACATTGATCGAAGAGTTGAGGCCTGGGAAGTACGGGCACCAGATGTGATAGTAGGAAAAGCAAACGCTGGGTACACAACTTGGGAGAAAGGAGAAAGTTCAGTACAAGCTTTTTGTAGACTGAAGGAAGGTATCAGAAATAGTGATGAGAGCGGAAAAGGAGGGGAGCAGGTTCAGCCTAAGAGCTCTGCTGCAGTTGAAGTCTCGACAAAAGTTGGGTCAAAGGAGTAGAACACATGTTGGACCTGCCCGAGACCATTAAACAGTGAGGAATGGTCACGTGATAAAGCTGGGATGGAGGATTTCAAATATGATGGGCCTGACCCAAATCTGAAAGTCTATTCAAGAAGTAAAGGGTGCAAAAAGAAGGAAATAAATAAAAACAGTCCTATGTCTAATATTGGGCTTGGCCCACAAAAATTTATGGACAAAGGAACTCAGCTGACTACTTCTAAGCTCGAAAAATCCCCTATAATGGAGGGCAGTAATGGTCTGAAGGATTTAGTAGATGGGGGAGGAAGGCTAAATAATTTACTCTATGGTGGAAAGGAGGTAAGGAGCCCTCTGAATGCAGTATGGGAAAAGCAACCTGATAAGGAATGGGCTTTGGCAACTATGCTGGGTACAAACTGTACTAATCAGGTAGATATGGTTAAGATGATGAATGACTTGGAAGAAAGGGATAGGAAAGAGGTCCTCATGAAGGGTATTAGAGATGTTTGTGATGAAGATCCTATCATATAATGTAAGAGGGTTGGGGAGGGGAATAAAATGGAGATCTATTAGGAAAATGGTCCATAGAGAGAGGGCGGATATGTTATGCCTACAAGAAACTAAAAAAGAAAAAATAGATAGAACAATGTGCCAAGCAATATGGGGTGATGGTGATGTCAGCTGGGTGTGTCAACCAGCTGATAATAGTGCTGGAGGTTTACTGTGTGTATGGAGTGGGGATACCTTTAAAATTGAAAAGAAGGTACTGGGAAAGGGGTTTGTATACCTGGAAGGGATTTGGGTTGCAGATGATACCAGAGTTTGTATTGTGAATGTCTATTCACCATGTGAGTCAGCTGCGAAAAGGATTCTATGGGAGGAGATTAGCCTATTGAGACGTGGAAATCTAGGAGGTCTTTGGTGTATCATAGGAGACTTTAATCAGATCAGAAAGCCATCGGAAAGAATGGGGATATGTCTCAGAAATGCAGACAATGGATTAACAAGAGACTTCAATGAATGGATAGCAGAGCTGGAACTTGAAGAAGCGCCAAGTATTGGAAGAAAATTTACTTGGTATCGACCTAACGGGACTGCAAAAAGCAGGCTGGACAGAGCTTTTGTTTCTATGGATTGGATGGTGAAATGGCAAGGCACAATTCAGATTACTCTAGACCGCAACTTCTCAGATCATTGCCCCATTCTGCTGAGAGTGTCCTCTGTAGACTGGGGGCCAAAACCTTTTAGGGTGATGGACTGCTGGTTTGGCGATAAATCATTTAGAAAGGTGGTTACAGAAGGCTGGAATTCAAGCATCATTCATGGTTGGGGTGGTTATGTGCTAAAAGAAAAAATTAACAGACTGAAACTGCTCCTTAAAACGTGGAATAAACAGCATTTTGGTGATTCACAGAAAAGATTAGCCTCTGCAGAGATGGAGCTCAACAAGTTAGAGGTGGAAGGAGATACAAGACAGCTAGATGAGGCGGAAATCAACAAGAGAAAACAACTGCAGGTAGAGGTTTGGGAGGCAGCACTTTCCCATGCCTCTGTCCTTAGGCAGAAGGCAAGGACAAGGTGGATCAAGGAAGGAGACTGTAATTCTAGATTTTTCCACTTGACAGTAAATTGGAAGCGAAAAAATAACCTGGTTAAGGGTGTGTATGCTGATGGGCGCTGGCTGGAGGAGCCTGGAAGGGTCAAACAGGAAATCAGATCATTTTTCATGAAGAGATTTCAAGAACCGATGCGGATCAGGCCTACATTAGATGGGGTTCAGTTTAAATCTATTGGTCAAGAACAGAACAACATGCTGGTGGCAAGTTTTAATGTGAAGGAAGTTAGGGATGCAGTTTGGGATTGTGGGAGCGACAAAAGCCCTGGGCTGGATGGACTGAACTTTAAGTTTATCAAAGAATTCTGGGATGTTCTACAACCAGATTTCCTTCGCTTCCTGGATTAATTTTTTGTGAATGGAAATTTTCCCAAGGGCGGTAATGCATCATTTATGGCTCTAATCCCTAAAGTTCCTGACCCGACGAGTTTAGATGAATACAGACCTATTTCATTGATAGGTTGTGTGTATAAAATTGTTACTAAAATATTGGCTGCAAGATTGAAGAAGGTGTTGCTTGATATTATACATGTCCGACAATCTGCCTTCATAGAAGGGAGACATCTATTGCAGAGCATTATTATAGCCAATGAAGTGATCGATGAGGCTATAAGGAGAGATAACAGCTGCCTTGTGTTCAAAGTAGACTATGAAAAAGCCGATGATTCAGTTAGCTGGGATTTTCTGAAGTACATGATGGATAGGATGGGTTTCTGTTCTAAGTGGATCAAATGGATGATGGGATGTTTGGAATCAACTTCAGTTTCCATATTGGTCAATGGGAGCCCTACTGCACAGTTTACACCTCAAAGGGGACTAAGGCAAGGAGATCCACTTGCTCCTTTTCTATTTAATATTGTAGCAGAGGGCCTTTCAAGCCTCATGAGGGAAGCACAGAGCAAGAACAGCTATGTTGGCTATAAGGTTGGGAAAGATAAGGTGGACATTAGTCTGTTACAGTATGCAGACGATACCATTTTTTTTTTGGGGAGGCATCGATGGCAAATGTGCAAACTATCAAAGTTTTACTGAGAAGCTTTGAATTGGTGTCGAGGCTGAAAATTAATTTTGCAAAGAGCTGTTTTGGGGCCTTTGGTGTGAATTCTCAATGGATTAACAGTGCTGCTACTTACCTGAATTGTAGGGTGTTATCTGTACCTTTTTCATACCTGGGAATTCCTATCGGGGCTAATCCACGACGGGGTGAGACATGGGTCCCATTACTTAAGAGATGTGAGAAGAAGCTAGCTAAGTGGAAACAAAAATATCTCTCTTTTGGGGGGGTAGAGTGACTCTCATAAAATCTGTTCTGAATTCACTTCCTATATTCCTATTTTCTTTTTTCAGGGTACCTAAGAAGGTGGCGGATAAATTAACGAGGTTACAAAGAAGGTTTTTATGGGGTGGTGAGGAGGATAAAGAGAAGATTGCATGGGTGAGGTGGTCTGAAGTGTGTCAATCAAAGGAGTGTGGAGGTTTAGGTATTAGGGACATTGAGAAGTTTAATTTAGCTTTGCTTGGAAAGTGGAGGTGGAACCTTTTTCATAATCTTGGGGAATTATGGGCAAAGGTCTTGGAATCAAAGTATGGCAGTTGGAGGGCATTGGATGTATCAAGAAGAAATAGCTGTGAGTCAATTTGGTGGAGGGACATGACTAACATTTGTAGATTAAATGCTGAGGAGGGGTGGTTTAGGAACCATATCAAGTGGAGATTAGGGTGTGGGTCTAGGGTGTTATTTTGGGAGGATGACTGGAAGGGGACCGGGATCACTTTGAAGATGAAGTATCCTA
>PYAF01003204.1:90407-115730 GCA_007407185.1 Glycine tomentella
TGGAGATTAGGGTGTGGGTCTAGGGTGTTATTTTGGGAGGATGACTGGAAGGGGACCGGGATCACTTTGAAGATGAAGTATCCTAGACTATTCCTAATTTCGCAGCAGCAGATGAGTAGTGTCCAAAAGATGGGTCGCTTCTCCAATAACGGATGGGAGTGGAATTTTAGGTGGAGAAGATGTTTCATGGAGGGAGAGGGAGAGACAGCTATCAGATTTATAGAAGAGCTACAAGATATACAGCCACATGCCCAAATGCAGGATGCGGGAGGGTGATCCAAGTAGGACATATTCGGTGGGAAGCGCATATAGACTGCTGACTAAGGAGGCAAACTCTCAGAATCAGGAGTTGGTGTTCAAAGAGCTGTGGAAGCTAAAAACTCCTAACAAAGTGTTATGTTTTGCTTGGAGACTTTTATGGGACCGCTTACCAACAAAAAAGAATCTAAGTAGAAGGAATGTGTTATTACTTGATAACAGATGCCCTTTCTGTTTGAATGCTGAAGAGGATGCGTCACATACATTTTTCAGTTGCTCTAAGGTCCTGCCGCTGTGGTGGGAGTCGATGAACTGGTTAAATATTCAACGAGTTTTCCCGTTAAAACCAAAGCAGCATTTCCTCCAGCATGCATACTGTGATATCAATGGTCTTCTGATTAATAGATGGCAGATCTGGTGGCTAGCCTTATCATGGTGCATTTGGAACCATAGGAATCAGATAGTGTTCCAAAATGGTTGTTTTGATGGACAAAAGCTGATGGAAAATGCAGTATTTTTCTGCTGTTCCTGGCTTTCTACCCTTGAGAAAGGATTTTCTATTCCTTTCCACTTTTGGTCTAGTAACATTAGAGAGGGTTTTTGTATTTTAGGGAGGGTGTAACAAATATTTTTTGGTGGGGATTGAGCCTATCTTCAGCTAGATCTTGGGCTATCTAATCCTGGCTTTTTGCTTGTATTAGCTAGTCGTGGCTCTGGTTTGTTTCTGATAGGTTGTACATTTTCATATGTTATACTTGTAACTTCTATTCTCATTTATATAATATATATTTTTGCTGAGCAAAAAAAAAATATAAAATTTTATGTTTTTTAACATTATTTTATCATCCATCTATATTGGGGTCAGGCTATCATTAGCCACTCAAATGAGGTGATAAAGTGGGAAGCTATAAAAAAAAATGTCATTTTCAGCACTGCAAAACTGCTAATTTTAGCACTAGGAGTAGGCACTACAATTTAAAGCTTGACTTTAATACACAAATAATACTCACTAATTTGCTTGTAATCATGTCTTGCAGGTTACGTTTCACTATATTGGCTATAATGAATCTGGCCGTCGTATTGACAGCACTTATTTTCAGGGTTCTCCTGCCAAAATCCGCATGGGTACCAAGGGATTAGTTCCAGGTTAAAATTACAAGATATAGTGCTATCAATTTCCTTGCAACTTTATGAGAAAAGTATTCATCCTTTCCTTGATTTTTGTCTCTCCCTTAAAGAACCCAAAAGGGGAGGAAATAATGCAGAAGGAACTGAAAAAACTACATTTTTCTGATGTAGGATTTGAGGAAGGAATTAGAGACATGAGACCGGGTGGAAAGAGAAGAATCATTATTTCTCCTGAACTTGGACCACCAGTGAGTTCCCATATCTCTAATTTTCTTTTATCACCCTTCTCTAACTTTCTTTGGGGTCTTTCCATATTATTTGATATTATTATTGACTGCTTAGAACCTGATGCATGCCAAGGTAAAAGAAATTTTGTGTTTTACACACAAAATTATCATGTATTAACAATTTACTAGAATGAAGGCTTGTAATTCAACTTTCACACTTGGTAGGATCTGGTTAGGACAAAGGGTGTGTTAATAAAAATGAAGAAATAATCTCTTAGACTTTGGATATATACAGTTTCGTTAAATCTCTGGTCGAGAAAACTGCATACCTAAAGTCTATACAAAGTTATGTTGAAATTTATTATATTATCTAATTTCTTTCAATAATTATTGTTTCGTTTATTTTGTATCTGATTTCCTTGTATTAGCAATTGGTAAATGTGTATAGCATTTGTTAAATGGATTCTAGATTTCTCTTTCAACAATGGCTGACACAATGTTAGAATCAGAATGCTTGATTGCACTCTTCTTGCCCCCAATCCTGAGAGGAGCTTGTTATGATAAATCATGATCCTTTCATTTTAGTGGGTATTATTTGATCTTCTACACCACCAAACTCAGAAGAAATTTGGGCAGAAGAGTGATATTAGGAACCTAGCCTAAGTAGATTAGTTACTGTAAGGGCCCTTTATATGATTTATACTAGATACAAAGCCAGAAAGTAAATAAATTAGCTTTACCTTGACAATATATAAGGACCCTTTATATGATTTATACTAGATATATTTACATATTCAATTCTTTATTGTAAGCACCTGCACTGCATTCATAATTGACGTGATATTTGTTTAGTACTGTGTAATACTAATTAAGGTAGTGTTTTTATAGCTACTGATTGGATTTAAATAGGTGCGGAATGGGGACTTGGTTTTTGCCTTTTAGATGGCTGCTTACGGTGATTTCTATACCTTGTATCAAACCGTCTACTTGTTGAGTATCTCTTTGTGCTCAACCTCTTTTATATAATTCTTTTTTGTCTTTCAAAATAAAATATTGATGGATTTTCATGGTTATTCAAAATTTAGTCCCATTAGACCCAACATCAACTGTTTGTGAAAGTTAACTGATGATGAATCAAGATATTATTAACGACTAAATTTTTTTACACATAAGTTGTTGTATCATACCACATAAGAATAGTAAGTCACTTAATAAAATGATTATTATTTTAAATATATGGTTATCATGCACTGTTTGTACTGATAAGTTATCAATTAATTTGATCAGTTAAATAACTAGTTTAAATAGATCAACATTTAATTAATTAAATTTTAGTTAAACGAAATTGCTTCGTAAAGATTGTCAAATTAACTTGGTCCACTAGGCCACCACCAAAAATAGTTAATGGGCAAATGATGCTTATCATATTAATATTGAACGAGAATAAACTTCGTGACATTATTGCTTGTTGCTTCAATTTCATACACACACTTGGATATCTTCAGTTAACAGAATGCATTGCTTTCATGGTAATAAAATCATTGCTTATAAATATTGGAGCCATTTTCTTGATTGAATTGTAAAGTTTTCTTTTCTGTCATTCAAAAGAAGCTTTTGATAGTTCTAACTGCTTTAAGATTTTTTAACAAGGTATAGCCTTCCAAATTTAAAAATAAAAAATAAAAAAAATCATGTAGCCCATTGTCCATAGACTCGTTATGCGAAGATAAGAGGAAAAATATTGTACGCAGTCTTACCCTGACATATGCAAAGAGTCTGTTTCCGAATTTGAACACATGACCAACAAGTTATTAAGACTCAATTTCACCGCTGTGTCATGACTCATCTTTCCTTCCAAAATTAAAAAAAAATAAAAAATCTTAACTTAAAAATTAAGAGAATGAACTTTGTACTAAAGGATGGAAATCAACCCATCAAGGTGAACCACATTAAAAATATGCAAACCGATAAACCTAATCCAATAAGTATCATTGATATGAACAAAGATTAATATGACAAAAATGACCCTCCAAAACAAGTTATGCTACTAGAAGGGCTGAATGGTGTTACATAACTTTCCATAGGCCTCGGGTACCTTCGAAGGTACCAAAAAATATGAATAGTCTTTGACAAGTATGCAATCACATTTAACATCATAAGCCATACTAGATGATTTGCACGAACACCAATCCTTGAATCCTTTTGAGGTGATTAGAGATTGGAGTGCAGCAATTGTCATAGATAGTTGTTGCTCCAATAGCATAAATGTATTTCTTTCTGCCTTCAAATTATGGCAAAGTTAAGCATGCTTGAACAGCTTCATGCTGAGCCAATGAAAGTACACAGCAACCACAATTATAGGGAGAGTCAATGGCACCAAGAAGCAGTAGTACCTTATAATTTGTCAAAAACAAAATCAGGAAAATGATGAGTTTTTCTTTCTCCCCCATGGAGAAATAAAAGTAAGGTTTAATTACTAATTTAGTTCCTAAATTATTTAAAATGACTTAATATGATCCCTAAATTTTCAAACGCTACAATTAGGTCTATAATTTTAAAAAAAAATGCTTCAATCAAGTCCTTTCTATTAAATTTGGACGGTTTTCACTTACGAACACTTACGAACAGTCAAGGTTTTCATTAACGGTGTCAATTTCAATTTGACAGAAATGATCTGATTGGAGCATTTAGAAATTTAAGGAACATATTGAGTCATTTTAAATAATTTAGCGACCAAATTAGTAATTAGTAATTAAGCCTATAAGTCATTATTAAGATAACAACAATTGCTCATACATGAAATTATAGCAACAATAAAGTTATTTGTTCCAACAATGAGTATAATTGCCACATCAAATTTGTTTTTCTCACTTACCAGTCATTTTGAAATGTAGAAATGAAGGGAATGTGTGAAGGTGGGAAAAGCTTGGAAAGAACAGCAACAGAGAAATACCCAACAAAGCCAATTGACAGAAACAAGCAACCCCACAATTGTCTCCATTCAATTGAACCCAGCCAACGCATAATAGAATCACCCAATCTGAATGGAATTTCCCCTAATAAAAAACACAGCAAAGACGTATTCAGGAATATTTTATTTTATTTTATTTAGATCCATCCTTCGATTGGGTATAAAATAGGGAATTGGTTTTATTATGCCTTTCTGATACACCATTCTGTTGTGGTGTATCTGACATTGTGTATTGAACACAAATACCACTTTTTTCTAAGAATTTAGCAAATGAGCTCGGATGTTGTCTACTTTCATCATACCTTCCATAGTACTCACCACCCCTATTAGACTTGACAATTTTCACCTTTCTGTCTAATTGCCTTTCAACTTCATTAATGTAAATCTCTAAAGCATTTATAGCTTGAGACTTATCATGTAGCAAATAGACATAACCATAACGTGAATAATCATCAATGAAGGTGATAAAATATTGCTCTTTATTGAAAGAGTTAACATCAAAAGGACCGCAAACATCAGTGCGTATAATTTCAAGAAGCTGAGTGTTACTTGTGGCTCCTTTCTTTGTGTGTTTTGTTTGTTTGCCTTTGATACAATTCACACAAACATTCAGATCAATAAAATCTAAATCTGGAAGGATTTCATTATTTACCAATCTTTCAATTTTTTCTGTGGAAATATGTCCCAAACATTTATGCCACAAGTAATCGGAACATTTATTAATTAAGGTACATTTAGTACCAACATTATGATCCAGAGTCATAAGCATTTCAATATAAAGATTATCAAGACAATTTATATAATCCATCACATAAAGTACCATTGTCAATAAAATGATTGTGCTTGTACAAACTGAAACTACCACCACCAAATTTAAAAGAGTATCTAGCTTTATCAAGTTGGGAAATAGAAACTAAATTCCTAGATATACAAGGTACATAAAGAGTTTCACATAAGTTCAAATGATGTCCACTGTTAAGGATCAAACAGTAAGTCTCAACAACATCTACTGAAACTTTCACTCTATTACCCATAAGGACAAACTTTTCATAATTGATATTCCCTGGTTCTTAATTCTGGTTTCCTCTTGAATTAACATAATGTACAATTCATGCACATTCAATTTCTCTTTCATGGTATTATAGTTCATTTGGAAAGGACCACACTTAGACGGTAATGAGTTTAATATGAATTGTACTAAGAAATTTTCATCCACATCCATTCCCAATTATTTTAGTCTTGTTACAATATTTGTCATTTCAACATGTTCATGCATAGTACGTGAACCATCAAATTTCAGGGTGGTCAATGTACTAATTAGTGTCCCAGTAAGAGACTTTTTGTCAGCAGTTTGAGAGCACTCTTCCACAAGTTTTAACATTTCTTTAGTACTTTCAGTTTGTGGAAAAGTTGACTTAATGTTGCTTGCAATGCTCATTCGCATGTACATCAGACTCAACTTATTAGATCTTTCCCAGTTCTTAAAATGGATTTTTTCCTCCTCAGTGCTTGAATTAGTAATAACACTAGGCTTCTCTTCTCTAAGAGCCAAATCTAAATCCATTACCCCAAGGTAAAATTCAATTTGCTCTTTCCATTCATAGAAGTTTAGTCCATTGAAAACTGCAATAATTAAGAAATGTGAATGTGTAGCAACAGGTACTGCAAGGTATAAAACTTAAAAAATTAATGTTGAATCATACATATCACATACTAACATAATTCACAGATTCATACATCGTAAAATGCATACTTATGTTCACCTTTGGGGATCCATTAATACACAACATTCAACTATAATGATGCTAATAAGATTTCACATAATTTGATTATGATGCATACCCCAACTAAAAATATTTGTCATATTTGGATGTCCAAATAAAACTAGAAGTGTATCAACATTATCAACGTTCATGTTCATTTATTATAAAACAAGTAATCATCCTTTGGGTTGATCCTTAACTGTCCTATAATAATCAACTTCAATATACCACAACATAAACAATAATTTTATACCATTCATAGCATCACGGTCATGGTAATTTAAGATTTATCATCGTGGCTCATTTAAATTTGATTTAATGAATAAAGTATATAAAGATAATTGGTTACAATGGGAAGTTATTCAAAGGATAATTGTTTTTAAAAACAATTATCTTTAAGTATTAAATGATAATTGTTGATAAAACAATTATCTTTAATGCATTAAAGGATAACTGTTGATAGGTGCAGTTATCTTAATCGTAGTGGTTCAGCTTCTATAAATACAGATTTAGAAAACTGAATACCATCATTATCTGCCCATAAGAGTTGTATCCAATCCCTATCAAAGAAGATACAATAATTGAAAGGGTCAAGACCCTGAGAAAGTATTCTGTTATAAAAGGATTTTTCCCAAAGACTCTACGAAAGTATTCTACCATTAAAAGATCTTTCGCATTTATGGACAAATGTATGTTTACGTAAAACTCATGAATTCCCAAGATTCTTTTTCATGTTCTTGATATGATTGTTATTGAACATGAATTATAGATTAATGATTTCATGTGGTATCAGAGCAAGTGTTTGGGAATTCATGTTTTTTCATGTATGGTTATGAATGATTCTTGAGAAATTAAGTTTTCGAAAGTGATGATTTAAAGAAAAATACTTTTCACTAACGATGCAACGATTTTGAATCTTAGTGTTGTTTCTCGCTTGGTATGCCTTATGTTCCAATGGATATTATGATAAAATCCTGATGGTGTTTTCAATTCAACATATATATATATATTAAATGCAAATTATCTTTCCTATCTTTAAAAGACAAAGACACATTAATGATAGTGATGAAAAGTAAAAAATAGTGATTGATCATTTTATTGCTCTCCCTCATTCAAAATTGTATCAATGCATATTTAAAATTGTATTTGATAAAGTGTATATGCATTGAAGTGTTGTGATCAGATGACTGTATATTTTTATTGACACTGAAAATTAATTATGATGTTAGAATGTGTTCGTATCTTGGAATTATAGTATAGTGAATTTGTTAGTCACCTAAGTGTCCAAATTTGTATGAGTGATTTAATTCCAAATTGCATGTTCATTTCAAGTTTGGAATTAAGTATGGTGAACTTGTTAGTCACCAAAGTGGCCAAATTCTTGATGAATTAATTAGTTCCAAACATTATGATTATGTTTCAATTACCATGATTGTGATGCTATGAATGATATAAAATTATTGTTTTTGTTGTGGTATATTGAAGTTCATTATTATAGGATAGTTAAGGATCAACCCAAATGATGATTACTGGTTTTATAATAAATGAACATGAACGTTGATAATGTTGATACACTTTTAGTTTTATTTGGACGTCCAAAGATGACAAATATTTTTATTTGGGGTATGCATCATAAAAAAATTATGTGAAATCTTATTAACATCATTATAGTTGAATGCTGTGTATTAATGGATCCCCAAAGGTGAACATTAGTATGCATTTTAGGATGTATGAATATGTTAATTATGTTAGTATGTAATATGTATGATTAAAAACATTAATTTTTAAGTTTTATACCTTGCAGTACCTGTTGCTACACATTCACATTTCTCAACTATTGTAGTTTTCAATGGACTAAACTTCTCTGAATAGAAAAAACAAAATGAATTTTACCTTTGGGTAATGGATTTAGATTTGGCTCTTAGAGAAGAGAAACATAGTATTATTACTAATTCAAGCACTAAGGAGGAAAGAGTCTATTTTAAGAACTGGGAAAGATCCAATAGGTTGTGTCTAATGTATATGCGGATGAGTATTACAAGCAACATTAAGTCAACTCTTCCACAAACTGAAAGTGCTAAAGAAATGATAAAACTTATGGAAGAATGCTCCCAAACTGCTGACAAGGTTCTTGCTGAGACACTAATGAGTACACTAACCACCATGAAATTTGATGATTCACGTACTATGCATGAGCATGTTGTTGAAATGACAAATATTGCAGCAAGACTAAAGTCATTGGGAATGGATGTGGATGAAAATTTCCTGGTGCAGTTCATATTGAACTCATTACCGTCTGAGTATGGTCCTTTCCAAATGAACTATAATACCATGAAAGACGAATGGAATGTGCATGAATTGCACAATATGTTAGTTCAAGAGGAAATCAGAATTAAGAACCAAAGAATTCATTCCATCAATTATGTCAAACATCAAGGAGCTGAAAAGAAAAATCTTAGTAAGAGGGGGGAGGGTTAAAGTTTTACCGAGTGTGAGATATCACATTGGTAAGAAACATGAGAAGAAGGGAAGATGACCATTAAAGATCAGTCAGGCCTCCTCTTCTCAAATCCATAAAAAGGAATATAATGGAAACATATGTCATTTCTGTAATAAGGTTGGACACTTCCAAAAAGATAAGCCTTGTGCTTATGTATGTTATGAATCAAACCTTGTTGAAGTTCCATATAACACTTGGTGGATTGATTCTGGATGTACAACTCATGTTTCTAATATTTTGCAGGGATTTCTTACGACCCAAAGCACAAGGCCAAATGAAAAGTTTGTCCTTATGGGTCCAAAGAAAGAATTGAAAGATTGGTAAAGAATTAAATCCTTCCGGATTTAGATTTTACAGATTTGAATGTTTGAGTGAATTGTATCAAAGGCAAACAAACAAAACACACAAAGAAAAGAGCTACAAGAAGCACTCAGCTTCTTGAAATTATACACACTGATGTTTACGATCCTTTTGATGTTAACTTTTTCAATAAAGAGAAATATTTTATCACCTTCATTGATGATTATTCACGTTATGGTTATGTCTATTTGCTACATGATAAGTCTCAAGCTATAAATGCTTTAGAGATTTACATTAATAAAGTTGAAAGGAAATTAGACAGAAAGGTGAAAATTGTCAGGTCTGATAGGGGTGGTGAATATTATGGAAGGTATGATGAAAGTGGACAACATCCGAGCCCATTTGCTAAATTCTTAGAAAAGCGTGTTATTTGTGCTCAATACACAATGCCAGGTACACCACAACAGAATGGTGTATCAGAAAGGCGTAATAGAACCTTATTGGACATGGTTAGAAGTATGTTAAGTAATTCTCATGGTAACTTAGAACGGTACAAGGCTAGACTAGTTGCAAAGGGATTCACTCAAAAAATGGCATTGACTATAAAGAAACCTTTTCACCAGTTTCAAGAATGGATTCTCTAAGAATCATTATGCCATCAGTGGCTCATTATGATCTAGAGTTACAGTAGATGGATGTAAAAATTGCCTTTCTAAATGAGAATTTAGAGGAAGATGTGTTCATGGATCAATGAATGGGGTTCATAGAAAAGGGAAAAGAGCACATGGTGTGCAAACGTAAGAATTCAATATACGAACTTAAACAAGCTTCAAGACAATGGTACCTTAAGTTCAATGATACCATTGTTTCCTTTGGATTTAAAGAAAACAATGTTGATCAATGTATATATCTGAAGGTCAGTGGGAGTAAGTTTATATTACTGATTCTGTATGTTAATGATATCTTGCTTGCACCTAATGATCTTAGTCTTTTAAATGAGACTAAGAAGTTTCTCTCTAGTAACTTTGAAATGAAAGATATGGGTGAGACATCCTATGATTGGGATAGAAATATTTCGTGATAGATCAGAATGCAAAACTGTTCATCGTCTCAAGTACCAATTCAGAAAGGAGACAAGTATAGTCTCATGTAATGTCCTAAGAATGAATTGAAACGAAAGGAAATTGAAGCAATTCCATGTGCATCACTTATTGGGAGCCTAATATATGCTCAGACTTGTACGAGACCAGATATTAGTTTTACAGTTGGAATGATGGGAAGATACCAGAGTAATCCTGGTATGAATCATTGGAAAGCTGCACAGAATGTTCTGAGATATTTGCAAGGTACTAAAGGTCACATTCTTACTTTAGGAGGTCTAGTAACCTTGGAAAAGTGCGAAACAGTCTGTAATTACTGCATCCACTATGAAAGCTGAATTTGTGGCATGCTTTGATGCCATGGTTCAGGCTAAATGGCTACGGAACTTTATTTCAGGGCTTGAATTGGTCGATAGTATTGATAGGCTGCTGAAAATTTATTGTGATAATTTCGTAGCAGTCTTCTTTTCTAAAAACGACAAGTATTCAAAAGGTGCTAAAAATATGGAATTGAAATACTTTGTCGTTAAAGAAGAGGTTCAGAAACATAGAGCGTCGATAGAGCATGTTAGCACGAATTTTATGTTAGCTGATCCCTTGAGGAAGGGATTACCGCCCAAGACATTTATTGATCATGTATATAGTACGAGCATTATGTCAGCTAATGAATGTTGATCATTATTGTAATTATTGACTACTGACACTATGAATTCAATGATGTTTATGTTTATGAAAATTATCCTGTTTTCAAATTTATGTATACATGCATGTATGAATGATTATTTTGAAAAATAGGATTTGTCCCTAATGAAGACAAAATAGTATTATTGTGGGACATTATGATGTAAACTTCCATTAAAGTATCATATTAGGAAGAAGAACTAATATAGTAGTACATGGAAGGAACTATGCCTTGATAGTATATAACTGCCATGACTCTTATTGGTTTTATTTCTGATCATGATTTATGATGAGGTCAATGTATGAAAACTTTAGCACTATGAATGCGCATTATAATTGTTTTCATTAAATCATGAAATGTAATTTATGACATGAGCCAAGTGGGAGAATGTAAGATTTATCATTGTGGCTCATTTAAATTTGATTTAATGAATAAAGTATATAAAGATAATTGGTTACAATGGGAAGTTCTTAAAAGGATAATTGTTTTTAAAAACAATTATCTTTAATAATTAAATGATAATTGTTGATAAAACAATTATCTTTAATGCATTAAAGAATAATTGTTGATAGGTGCAGCTATCTTAATCATAGTGATTCAATTTCTATAAATGCAGATCTAGAAAATTGAATATCATCATTATCTGCCCATGAGAGTTGTATCCAATCCCTATCAAAGAAGATACAAGAATTGAATGGGTCAAGACTCTGAGAAAATATCCTGTCATTAAAGGATCTTCTCCAAAGTCTCTACGAAAGTATTCTACCATTAAAAGATCTCGTAATTATGGACAAATGTATGTTTACATAAAACTCATAAATTCCCAAGATCCTTTTCATGTTCTTGATATGAATGTTATTGAACACGAATTATAGATTAATGCTTACAGTTAATGAAACATGATCATAATGTTTGGATCTAATTAATTCATTAAGAATTTGACCACTTTGGTGACTAACAAATTCACTATACTTAATTTCAAACTTGAAATGAACATACAATTTGGAATTAAATCATTCATACAAATTTGGTCACTTTGGTGACTAACAAATTCACCATACTTTAATTCCAAGATTGCAATTCTTCATAAAATACAAAATATTTTAAAATCATAAGATTTTAACAACATTCAAACACATTTTTACATCATAATTAGTTTTGAATGTCAACAAAATATACAGTCATTCACAACACAACAATGCATATAGCTTTATCAAATACAATTTAAAATGTGCATTGGTACAATTTTGAATCAGGAAGAGCAATAAAGTGATCAAACATTATTATTTACTTTTCATCACTATCATTAATGTATCTTTGTCTTTTAGTGATTGGAAAGCTAATTTTCATTTAATATATATATATATATATATATGTTGAATTGAAAACATCGTCATGATTTTATCATAATATCCATTGGAACATAAGGCATACCAAGCGAGAAACAATACTAAGATTCAAAATCATTGCATCGTTAGTGAAAAGTAATTTTCTTTTAATCATGACTTTCGAAAACTTAATTTCTCAAGAATCATTCATAACCATACATGAAAAAACATGAATTCCCAAACACATGCTCTGATACCACATGTGAGCATTAATATATAATTCATGTTCAATAACATTCATATCAAGAACATGAAAAAGATCTTGGGAATTTATGAGTTTTACGTACACATACCTTTGTCCATAATTGCGGAAGATCTTTTAATGGTAGAATACTTTCGTAAAGTCTTTAGGGAAGATCCTTTAATGGCATAATATTTTCTCAGAGTCTTGACCCATTCAATTTTTGTATCTTCTTTGATAAGGATTGAATACAACTCTCATGGACAAACAATGATGGTATTCAGTTTTCTAGATTTGTATTTATAAAAACTGAACCATTATGATTAAGATAATTGCACCTATCAACAGTTATTCTTTAATACATTAAATATAATTGTTTTATCAACAATTATCATTTAATACTTAAAGATAATTGTTTTTAAAAACAATTATCCTTTGAATAACTTCCCATTGTAACCAATTATCTTTATATCCTTTATTCATTAAATCAAATTTAAATGAGTCACAATGATAAATCTTACATAAGATGCAAAGAAGAACAGAGTTAACGACTCAATGGTTCGCCGGTCAAGAATACACACAATCATGTATAACCAAAATTAGGAACCAAAGGCTAAGTAAGCTCATTGTGTAGACTTTCTTGCCAGAACATAACAAGAAGTTGTTGGAATCAGGTTCATATCCTTACATTAAAATTGATTTTTTATTTATTTCATCTTAGTAACAAATTATTCTTTGTTATTCTTCTTAATGATAGACAATTTTTTTTTAAAAATACATATAATAAAGCTCAAAATTATCAAATACTCCTTAATTTTAATCATATACCTATAATGCATGGGATGGAAAACTAGTGTAACCCAAAATTGGAATCAGAGGCTAGCTAAGCTGATTTTGAGGTGAGAAATTCATGCTAGAACATAACAAGTTGTTGCAATCATATTCATATCCTTATCTTTTACCCATCATCATATTATTTTCTCCAACTTCATCATAACCATCTTAATGTAATTTATGAGCCTAATTAAGTTCCCCACCACAACCTACCCTTTGGAGGTCGGGTTGCTTGGCACTAACGTACGTAACACCACTATGAGTTTGAATTGCCTTACCTGTGGCCAAATTCTTCAAAGGGTAAATTCCGATAGGGGTGGTGAATGTCCCCCACCACAAGAAACAATGACACATAATAGGAAAGTAACTTTGCAAGTTGATAGAAGTTGGACAGGGAATATGACCCCACCCAAATGTGCACATAGTGGACCATTGGCAAAGGTTAAGATAGAACATCATAGACACACCAATAGTGAAGGGAATGTAGGACCGAGGTTGGTAATTAAGGAGAAGTGGAATGAGGAGATTGGAGTTTTGAGGATTTGGCTGGGCAACAAGACAAGGGTGTTAGATGCCATTGAGATATGTATCCTTCACGGGTCATAATTTGTTGAATTTTATTGTCTTTTCCATATACATTGTGTATTCATGGTTGGGTTAATTCTTTGGGGGAGAAATTATTACATGATGCCTGACTATTATGTGGCTATATTCTAGATTATTTTTACTTGACAATAATCTGAGTTTTTCAATTTATTAGAAAGAGTTAATAAAACTCGATTATATGTCATGTGAAAATTATTATGTATAATTTCTCATGTTTTGGGATTATTGAGAGAGTGGGAGATGTAAAAAGGGGATTAATGGAATATTCTAACATGGTGTTTTAAGCGTTTGACAAATTATGGGAGGGCTTTTTTTTCACCCTAGTAAATTAAATCCCTTTTTTGTTGTCAGTTTTTTCTTTCTATGATTCTTTCCAGTTTTGTGCCATTCATGGATGAATTTCTTGTCAGTTAATCATCATTTTCTCTTTGTTGCACCCTAGATCAACATATGATAAAAATGATTCAAATTAAAATGCAAAAGTTTTTTTTTTTACAGTAATGACAACAAAGTTTGAACTTAAAATCTCGTATCCAAATATCTTCATAATTTAGTCAATCTTAATAAATTATTAAAATATTTAAACTAAACAAGTTTTGTTATATTTGAGATAAATAAGACTAAATTTTATTGGATGTCTGACAACATTATTTTTTCAAAAGAATATTACTTATTTTACACATTGTATAAATATTTTAAATGTAAGTAAAATCATATATATATATATATATATATATATATATATAACACTCCAAATATGGATATATATTATTTATAAAATTCAAATAAATTGCTATCATACATACATACATAATATAACATGGATGGAAGCTCTCGTGGCAACCTCAGTTGAGCTTGTTGTGGTGGCATATTTCGTAATTGCTTTATGATTATTCGGGTTTGTGTGGAAATACAACATCTCTCTGCATTGAACTCATGCTATTTACAATGGGCTTAAGTTGGCGTGGAATCTAACTTCGGTCATCCCATTTGGTAGTCAGATTCTCAAACTATGATCAACATGATCACTTAGAGAGTCAATGTTGTTCACCCATATGCTCCTAGCCTATATATGATCTAGCTTATCAAGAAGCTGGTAGCTAAAGATTGGAACATCATCATATCCATCGCACGTTGCGTGAAGGAAACACTTGTGCTCATGATTGGTTGGCCTACAAACGATCCCTTGATAACAATATATGCATGGCTCTTTCCTCTCTTGTAACTTGTGCTTCTGGTTTAGTGGTTTTAGACTTGGCTGATGCTTTAGGGAATGTCCCTGTCCATATAGACATTAGCCCTCATGTTGTATTATTTTCCCTTGATAAAAAATAATAATACAACATCCTTCTGTATATGTAAATTAGAATTAGAATAACTATCTTGAATGAAGACTTCCTTAATTAGTTGTTATTCTTGAGCGTAAGTATTGTAAGAGTTTTTTTTTTTTTTTATCTCTATCAATCTATCATTTTAATATATCTCTAGTTCTAATTTAAATTTCAATTTTTAAAAGAAATTATCAATAATTAAAATAACAATATATCACATATAAATTATTTATTATAAATTTAAAATATAATTTATATGTTCAAAATATTTATTTATTATAAATTTTATTCAGAATATAATTTATATATTATAAATTATAAATGTCAGTTATATAAAATAAACATTTATTCTTTGCAATACATTTGTTAAAATATAGTGGTAATAATTTATTTATATAAAATTATTCACTTCCTCCTTTATCCATATACATGAAACCGGTGCAAATCAATCCATATTTAATTTATAATAAACCGAAAATTCTAGATTGAATATATCATATCAATTAATCTTAATATCATCCAAATAAATATCTATTTGGTGTATGTGTATAAATGTATCTACTGTGTGACTCTCACATGTGCCTTTTTCTCTTAATCCCTTTCACTTCACGGTTCCTTTCTTTTTTAGTAGAAAGGGATAAGAAACACCAAAACGAAACCAAAGATTAAAATTTTCAATTCAAAACCACCAAGGAAACCGGAGCTGTATCAACAATCCGCTGCAGAGAACTTCCCACAATGTATGTCTTATATTCCTAAATCAATCTTATCTTTTGAATTTTTTTATCATGATTATCATTGAAGAAAAAGACAAATTTCAATTTTAATTATTATTTTTAGTTTTAATTCAAAAAAGTAAAGAAAGAAAAAAATTGGAATGCACTTCTATTCATAAGTTGACTCACAATATACTCACACTACTACACAAAGCGCTTTCCAAGACGGTTCAAAAAGGCCTTCCAAGACGGTTTTACACCCGTCCTCTATACCAATGTCTTTGAAAACTTACCCTTTCTAAGACGGTTCATAAACCGTCTTAGAAGGGTTTTTATTTTCTTTTTTATTTTTTTAATAGGGTTTCTAAGACGGTTCAGGGGCCAACCGTCTTAGAAGGGGCGCCTTCAAAGACGGTCTTGGTGGAAGACCGTCTTAGAATGGTTTTTATTTTATTTTTTATTTTTTTTAAATAGGGTTTCTAAGACGGTTGGCCCCTGAACCGTCTTAGATGGGGCGCCTTCAAAGACAATCTTCGTGGGAGACCGTCTTAGAATGGTTTTTATTTTATTTTTTATTTTTTTAAATAGGGTTTCTAAGACGGTTGGCCTCTGAACCGTCTTAGATGGGGCACCTTCAAAGACAGCCTTGGTGGAAGACCGTCTTAGAATGTTTTTTGTTTATTCTTTTTAATAGGGTTTCTAAGACGGTTGGCCCCTGAACCGTCTTAGAATATGGTTTTTATTTTTTTATTTTTTTAATAGGGTTTCTAAGACGGTTGACCTCCGAACCGTCTTAGAATGGTTTTTATTATTATTTTATTTATTTTTAAGAGGGTTTCTAAGACGGTTTACTCGTAGAACCGTCTTAGATTGGTATTTTTTTTTTTTTGCATTTTCTTTTTTCGGTTTTACCGTTCATAAGTATCTTACAATCATGTTTTCGTTTGATGTTAAATACTATAAAAGCAATCATTAATGGGATAATGAATACATGAATAAAAACTAACAATTGTTAATATTTGAACAATAACATATATATATATATATATATATATATATATATTTTATTTCACATAGCTCTCTATTTTCTTCCTATTTTTATCCTTGTTCAAAGGATGCTGTCAAAAATTAACGTTCACATAGCAAAATTTAATGTTGTGAACCAAAATAGCCTCAGCCAAATTGCTCACATAATATATTATATATTTTCTGCAACATTATAAATTTGTCCATTTTCCCCTCCCATTTCTCATGCCTTACCACATTATTTGTCCATATGTTTAAGAAACAAAATCCAGAGCACAAGAATAATAAGAATAATAAGGCTTAATCATATCAATTAATAAGCTTGAATAAGCAGCTTCAAGTGAAATGATTAGCTATAAAATACAACTAATTAAATTGACAACAACTAATTGAATAAGCAGAACCCATTTCTCATTGCCTTACCACATTATTTGTCCCTGGCATTCTTTTTGTTCCTTGCTGCATGCAACCAAAATTAAGAATTAATAATACCATAAACAAGTGTGTTAGAATAGTTGTTTATTATCTGTGTTCAGTTTTAATAATTGGGCAAAATGCCAAGTGCTGACCTTTTTTTCTGCCCTTTTCTTTGTCGTGGAGAATAATTAAAAAACAGAACATGTAGTATTTTTTTTTGTTTACAGATCCATGTAATTAGTATTTTATTCCTCTTATTTTGTTTGGCGTTTTAATAAAATTGTTTTTATTTGTCATTTACAATAACAATAAAGTATTAAATAGTTTTTCTTATTACATTCTTAATCATTTATTGTGCAGTGAAAAAAAAAATGTAGATGACAAAGAATATAACTAATATGAAAGACAACAGATATATTAGAAAATGAAAAATATTTTTTGATATTATATTCTTAATCATTTATTCATAATACAAGGATTTTTAATATCTAGAAAAATTCTTAAGAATTTTTTTAAATCTAAAAATATTCTACGCCTTAAAAGGAGCTCTCATATTATCTATTTCTAACGGCCTACCACCAGCATACTAGGAAGAGCCGAAGAGTCTAATTATACATAGGATTGGCCATACCAAATAGCTCTTAGTATTACCAACTCAAAGATAGCCCCCTAGAGTATTTTATTCATACACTGAAGCACACAACTATTGCTTTGAAAAGGCAAGTGTGGGGCAAGAGAGAAAGGAGAATTTACCTGCAAATTGTAAGCAGTTAAAATAGCAGAAGTAAGGGATTCCTCAACAAGCTTCCCACGAACAAGTTCCTCTAAGAAATCTGCCTGGATTTCAATGTTAAAATATTGGCTTAAAACTAAGCATTAAAGACTGCCACTCATAAAGGCTAATTATATAACAGGCTAGCAGGAACAAGTGCAAGGCTTGAAACTTAAAAAGGCAAACCATATTGTGCCTCATAATTTTGAAAGTTACTACAAATCATTTTGAACACAAAGACACCAAGGAAAATCAACAAGAGAATGACTACTATGAATAAACAGTTCCTTTTCCACTTAGTCCCTATACACCATAATCACTTGCATGCAATTCTCACGGTCTTAAAACAATCCACAACAGGGGACATTATTAAAATCAATTGCATGTAAATGTTGAGAACATGCACAGCCATAGGCATGTGACATTTCCATGTTGGGGCATGGTTTTCTTTTACCTTCATGATATTGATTCAATCTTTCCTGTAGATCCTTCTGGAGAAACTCTTCTATCCGAGTTGCTTGTACTTGATTCAATTGGACCATACTATTAACACTGATATTTCACTATTCACATTGCATACATTCTTTGAGACTGATGAATCTGTTTGATATGGTATGATCTTGCAGGATATTGTCATATTGATACAATAGGAATTAGAAGAAACATTACCTGTATAAAGTATCTTATCCCACTTCTGATCCAGGAGTGCAGATGTTTCGAGAATAGCCCCTTCAACAACTCTTATGGTAGAGTTGTCTAGATATTGTTTGATCAAATTTGCAAGCAGTGATGATGTTGCTGGAGAAATTTCTGATGGTTTCAGGACCACAGCATTGCCTGCGGAAATGGTTCCAATGACTGGATCCATTGATAACACTGAAGATAGTGACAAGTCATGGTTGGTGAATATCAAAATATTAAGTTGATATGAAGAAGGTTACAAAAGTATAATAGACTTGGCTCTAATTTATTGAAAGTTTAAGCAAGGGAATATTAACCTCTGGCTAAATTCATATACAGAGACCAGAAATAAATTTAGAGCTTAAAATAACTAGTGAAATTTGAATTTTGACAAAGATAAGCTATGCAAGGATAACATATAGAAGAATGCTTGAAGACTAGATTATATATGGAAGGCATATCTGTCTTAGTAATCAAATCCTAGTTCAAATCCTGAATTGTCAACCAAGTTGTTGAATTGTGAATTGTAAATCACATTGAATCATAGGATTCAGAAATCTGATGAAAAAAATAGCATGAAATATTTCACGTAAATGTCGTGCTTAATAATTTTAAACAAGACATTGGAAAACATCTTAACTATAATCTCTCAAGAACAAAATTCCTAGCCATCATTAAGTATATGAAGCCTTTATTTTAGAGGTATGGAAGAAAGGGAAATGGAACAATTTCAAGAACCCAAAATAGAAAATAGAGTAAAAGAGTGATTTTATTTCTTAACTCAATATGATAGACAGTGAGAGAGATTTCTTTTTCAAGGATCCTCCCATTCACAAAGGATTTCCCCTTTAATGGATTATGGACTAATTCCTACATCTTAATTGATACAATACAAAATGCCCCTTCCATCCTTATTCTCCCCTACTTATCTAGTTAATCCCTTTTATCTAACTGCTCTATGACTATCTGTCTGTATTTTATTTTCCCTTTCGACCTTACAATGCAACTCACCCTAAAATTCAACCTTTTTGACCTCAAGGTTGAAATCTGGGAACTAGAAAATATAATAAACGCTCCTCTAGGCATTATTGTGGCTGCAGGACAATAAACAACTTTAATGATAGCAGCTGCGTAATCATTTATGTTATTCTATGGCCATTTAGACCTATGCTGCTGCAGGCCACATGAATATTGAATAAAAGGGGACAACGACAGAATATTGAAACCAGGTTCAGGATTACTTACAAATAAAAAAATGGGGTGACACCAAACTCATTTAGCCGACATCACTAATTGCTCACCATCACTAAACTCATGTAGTAGTGAACATGCCTTCTAGCAATTAGAGAAAAGACATTCCATCTAAAGCATTGCTTAGACCCTATTAGCAGTTTATCCAAAAAGACATTCCAATTCCATCAAATAATTTATTCAAGCTCACTACACATCCATATTAACATTTTAAATAAATTAATGTGGGTTTGAAGTTTTGAACTTGATGACGTTATTACTCTTTTTTTAGTAAACAAGTAGAGTTCTTGAATTTTGTATCTAGTCACAAATCATTTACAATTTATTTAGTAGTCATATCTAGTGCATATAACAGACACAAACAACACCACAATCCTTGAAATTTATCAAGTTATTTTGCCACTTCATTATGTGCATTATTTGGACAAATTCACATGAAATTATGCAGGTTCATCAAAATAAAATTAAAACAAAGATGTGACCCCGTTGATCATTTGCTGCTTTCATGCGTTTTATAGAATCTTATTGACCAAAATGTGACAAAACCAACTGAATTCTAAACTGACTAGCATCACCCACGCCGCCCAATTCTAAATTCTAAGTTGAATTCAACAAACCCACAAATAACCTATAAAATTAGGGATAATGTTAACTATTGATGAACCTAACCCACCCATTTTCCAGTGAAATAATGCAATTTACTTCAAACATTGGACAATCTCTTAACAGTATGCAGCGCTCTCACAATTCCTCAATTTCTCACAGAATTTTTTTTTTAAAAAAAAAACGCATATAATTCGATTCACTCATCACGGTTTCAGCCTTCGGGCTTGGATAAAACGCAAACCTTCGAGGCTTCATGCTTGGACTGCGGCGGTGCGGCAAAGGTTGAAGACGAAGCCTCCCTGGACGGCCGCGGCGCGACACATGTTGAAGACAAAGCCTCCGTGGATGACGCAACACGCGACACGTGAACAAGGTCGAACACGACCCTTCGAAGGAGTGACGGCTTGAACAGAGGTCACGGGGCTTCAATGGACGCAAAGACGAGCTCGCGAGGTGTGTGGCCTCCGCCAAGGCTCGCTTGATCCTTTAGAGGCTGTCGGATTCCTGGCTTTCTTTCGGATTCCCTGTAAAGTAAAGGATTAAGGTCGTTGGGGGTGAGGGAGGAGAGGAGGGAAGGGGTTTGGGGTTAGGGTTGAAAATGAGGATGAGAGGAGATGGAGGGATGCGGGGGAGAAATTGAGAAAATATATAAAATATTAAAAAAATTTCATTACTATTTAAAAATAAGAACGGTTCTTTATAACCGACTTTAAATGCGCGTCCTAATTTGCAGTAATGCCCAGAAACAAAGACGGTTCTCACTTCAACCCGTCTTTGTTTTGTAGTATCTAAGACGGTTATTTAATAACCGTCTTCGTAAATAACACATTATTTACGAAATTGCCACCGCCTCACCAACTAAGACGGTTATGCTCCAACCGTCTTTGATAGCGCATCTTTAAATGCCTTATTTGTAGTAGTGTCAATTCTTGTTTCCAAATTTGAAGGGCCAGAATTATTTATACCAAAAGATTATTATTAATAAGTAATTGTTATTATTATTAATAAGGGTGTTTCAGTTACTGGATCTTTGAAAAATCTTCTCTTTTCTCTCATCCTAGCAGAAAAATTTGATTTTTGGTTCATGGGTAAGACTATATTCTTTTCAAACACTAGATTGTTGCATAAACCATGGTTAGCAGCTAGCATTTGATAGGAACCTAAAGAATTCTGGTTTATTATGATGTTATTCATTTTCAATGAAAAAGCTTTCATAGAAACAGCCTATGCCAGAGCTAGGTTTGTTCCAAAAGTATTATTGAACCAAATTGAACCATGAACCAAACCAATCTATAAGTTAAAAAAAATCAAACTAAAGAAATAGTTTGGTTTGGTTGAAACAAACTTTTTTCTAGTTTCGTTTGTTTTGAGGAGTACTATTTTCCAGTTCAATTTGGTTTTCTCCCTAGAGGTAATGAACTTTACTTTTAATGAGCTTTTTCCCAGCTCAGCTTAATCCAGTTGCACAACAACAATTCAGTTCAATAATCCTATAAACCAGTGCAGTTAGAATTTTAGAATACTGTAACAGTGCACCAAACCAACAAAACAGTTTGGTATTATTTCTAATTTCGATTCGGTTTTCTGTGCTAAACCAAACCATGAACAGGCCTGGCCAGAGCCTAGCACCTTAGTACAAATATTCTCTACCCATATGATGCATAACAAATCCTAGATTTGTGGATTCCCTCACCCATGCACCCTGATCCCTAATTACCCTCTTGCATCATTTTTTTTTTGCACAACAAATACCCTCTTGCATCATGTGAATCATTCCTCAAACACTACAAAAAAATGACCTATGCTTACGAACTCCTTTTTTCTACGATCATAAATTAGTGTAGGTAAAACTAAAATACCTCCGCCTACAACTGATTAATGTAGGTAAAATTCAATAACTTGTACCTACCATTATTTGGTGTAGATAAATTCATTAAAACTAAAAATAACTTTCACCCACAACTAATTTATGTATTTTATGTAGGTAAAACTCTAAAATATTTGTGCCTATGGTAAAACTCACATTACAAAAAATTTGTCTTATACCTATGGACACTTTTAATGACAATCATTAAAAGTATGAGATATAAACTTCATATATCATAAACATATAATAAATTGTGGGTATAAATATCATATAATTATAAATGTTTGAATATGTTTGACTTTGATTTTTTTTTTTGGAAATTCTTCTGTGTGACTATGATTTGTTTGGCGGGTATTTAATACCTGGAAAGAGAACACTCATTAGTACATGGAAAGAGAACACCACCAAACAAACAAGCAAAAGGTGAAACACAAAAAAAGAGACTTAAAAAGAGCTCTCCGTCGACTGAATCTCCATCATCTTTCCCCTTTCTCCCCTTTCGCTTCTTCGTGTTTTTTCTTCGCGGCCTGAAACCTAATAGACTCCAAAGACTTCGAATCAAACACAACGTCGATATTCAACATCAAATTCGTCAAGGCGTCATGCAAATCGAGAATCTTGAACAACTTCTCCAGCGACCTATGACTTATGCTAATCGCCTTGGCAAAGTTGAAGAGCTGAATCGCGGGACCTTTCACCATCTCCATGAAGCAAGCGTCGTCAATGGATGTTCCGACGCCATCGAAGATTTGCTCGCAGAGCTTCTTCTTGTTCGTGAAGAGAGTTCTGACGCAGACCTTCGTGGCTTTTATCTAGAGTCTGATTTTGTTCTTGAGGCGCTGAACGTCTTTGATGTTGAGCTTTTCGATGTGGAGCTTGTGGAAGCTCGTGTTGACGGAGGATTTTCGCACGCTGCCATAGACCTGGATGTACTCGCGGAGGTCGCCGGAGGAGACCATGCGATCGGTGATGTAGCGAAATTCGTAGAAGGCGTCGGAGGGGATAAGATCGATCTAGCGGATGCTGCTTGTGGAACGACAACTGCTGTTGTTAATGGAGTTGACGAACGTACATAAGAGTGAACAGAGGAAGCAGCACCGTCACTTTTGAAACAAAAGAGAGGTGTGGTGGTGGTGTTAGTAGTTTTAGGTTCAGTTTCTGTTGAATCATGTTCGTTGTTGGAGGATGTTGCTCTAGTGGGTTTGTGAAACTTGTGGTAGAGAATCATAATGATTTTGTTTTTTAATTCTTTAGTCTAAAAGTTTTTCCAATTTCATATGTGATGTCATATAATTTTAATTTACAAATCTTAAGCATGTTTATAAATCACATCATCATGTGTGGTCCAACTTCATGCCCAACAAAGAGGAAATTAAAAGTGGTGCATGTCATGTTAAAAGCATATATTATTATCCTATTTACTTGGATAAAAGGGAAACAAAACAATTGGGATGATGTCAATTGTTGTTGATCTTTCCAGAAAAAACAATTGGGAAACAAAACACATTAGAGGCATTAAAGAATCTTTATCATATGAAAAAATACTTATATATATTATCCATAGATTTTTCATTCAATTGTAATATAAGTTTGGTCGAGGGTTAAACTCATTAGTAATTTTATGTTTTAGTCGTTCCCTTGTTATAGTTCTTCTCCTCTTCGTTTCTCCCTTCTTCCTTTCACCCTTCTTTTATTTTAACTTATTTTTTCTCTCTTTTGTCTTTTTTCCGATTTATCATTGGGTTCATCTACCACCGACCCCAATTAACTTGGGTTAAAGGTGTCGTTGATGTTGATGTTGTAATATATCTATTGCTAATTTTTATTTTCTTTTTGTTTCATTTATGCAGCTTGCACTTGTGCTGCGGCTATTCGCTACTAGGAAAAAGCTTTTTCACATCGTCAATTTAACATTGGTTTTATAAAAATTGATGTTAACGAAAACGCAGTGCCACTTTTGTAAATAAATGGATGTTGTTAACATCAGTTTTATGAAACCACAAAGAAATTCAGCATCAACAACATCGGTTTTTCAAAAACCGATGTAGAATTTCTTATGATAACATTGATTCTCGAAAAGAAAACTGATGTGTTGCAAACACATCTTGTTTTTAGTCTAGTTTTAGGTTAGAATTTGATTAAATACTTAGGTAAATAGCTTAGAATTAGTTGAGTTTAGTATTTTATTGTTTAAATCTAATTTCAATACCAATTGTGCAATTTAAGGTCAAAAGAGGAGAATAAAGGCCAAAGAAAGAAGAAAACAAATTCTGGAGTATCACGCGAGTCGCGCCACTATCCACGCGAGCCACTTGGAAGACCAGAGAAGATCACGTATGAAGCGCGGAATCCACGCGGGTCGCGTCAGAACCCTAAGAATTAAGGAATTCTTCTCTGTCTATCCACGCGAGTAGCGCCGTTATTCAAGTGGATCGCGTGGGAACTTCAAGATTTAAGTCCTTTTCAACTATGCCACTTCACGCGACATACTTGGAGTATCACGCGGGTCGCGTGAAGACTCAAAGAAATAAGGAATTTCCTTCTGTCACTTCACGCGAAGCACTTCACAACCCACGCGACACGCGTCATTTCTTTCTGCCAGTCCACGCGACTCGCGTGGTATCGCGCGCGGGTCGCGTGAGGTTAAAACAGTTTCCTTATTTAAATCATATATTTCAAGATTTGGTATTATATTAGATTAGTTGCCTTAATTAAGTG
>PYAF01003204.1:115830-146904 GCA_007407185.1 Glycine tomentella
GATGCGTGGCTACGGATTTTATAATATGTTCTTTTTCATGCTTAACTTAATAGAATTCACCAAGAAATTGGGTTTTTGAATTAGGTTAAAGGGTTGATTCACTAAGACATTAGGGATTAACTAACTTAGGAAAGGCTTATCCTCCGAATAATCTTAACAAGATCACATGAGATATATTCTTTGAATACTTAGTTTGACATATTCACTAAGGGTTTAGGCTTCTCGATCAGATTAAAGGGTTAAATCGCTGGTTATGACTCTAGTAGTTCTAGGATTTACGAATTTAGGAAAGATTTATCATGTGTGTGACTTAAGATAATAAACCAATCAAGTGAAGGAGGTAGGAACAAAGGGGATTGTGCCTGACCACAATTGTTTCTTCCATTGGTAATTTCTTTTATCTTTTTACTGCACTTATTTTAATTTCTGTTTTTATTCAACCAATCATCCAACATCAACAATTATCTCTTTATTTGCTGTTTTATTTTCCAATCATTTAGAATTAATATTATTGTAAAAATTACCCCAATCCCTGTGGAGACGATAACTCACTTACCTACTTTATTACTTGTTAATGATCGGTGCACTTGCCGTATCAATCGCGTTAGCGCGCAACAAAAACCGATGTTGTGAAAGTTGAAATTTGTAAACCCTGAAACCACAAAGAAAGAACCACACCACACGTTCATTTCAAGTTTTCAACCCTAAAGAGACTCTTTCTCTCTCTCTTTCTCTCCCTTTCTCTCTAACCTTAGCGGTTTCAATTGTTCGAACTTGTTCAAAGAGCATGGCCAACGAAGAGCTTTGCCTCTTCCGACGGTTCGGCAAAACTCTCTTCTCTGGTGTCCTCGTCATCGGGCTCCGAACTGGAAAATCCCGCTGCAATTTCACTAAGGCTTCCGCTTTAGCTTTTTGTGCTCCTCCCCTCAACTTCAACAATTTCACTGTAACATTCTTCTCTCATTCTCGTAGTTTCACATTTCTCCAAATTTTATGTTTTGGTTTATGGGATATGGAGATTGTGTTCACATGTAATTTGAGTTTGATTTTGATTTTGCGTTTGTGGGGTTATGGTTCCTAGGAGAACATGTTTTGTGGTGCACTAATGTTGTTCGATGAAATGCCTCACTGTCGTTATATTTTCATTGGTTGGACCCTTTGCATCGGAAAGCTTAACCCATTTTTGTTCTTGGTTGAGCTAACATGCTCTGTCCTAGGAGAATTGTTCTCTATGGCTACTTGTGCTTGGTTGAGCTAACATGCTTTGTTGACTCGGGTTTGCGTGCCACTATGAGCTCTATTCAAGCTGTAAGAGAATGGACTAGATGCAAGCAACGTGTTCGATGAAATGCCAAGGCAAGTTAGCGAACAAATTATTCCAAGACCCTAACCCGAAGTTCACGAAAGATTATTCCAGACCCTAACCCCAAGGCAGGTTAGCAATGTGTGATGTGGTTCTTTATCCTTGTCTTACTTTTGGTATAAACGTCATGTCATTTTGGTATTCTCGTAAAATGTAAAATACTTGATAGGTTCCATGTGTGGCTTTGTCAATTACAGTAAACAATCTAAGTTGTTTAAAATTTTAAATGGATCTTAATAGAACGGTTTCATTGTGAATCTCTTTTTTGGATAGATAGCTCACAGTCTTATTAATTATCTAGTTATCCCTCATCATGAGTCATGACAGATATAGGACATGAATTTCTGCAAACTTGGTGCAAATTTTATGAAGGAACTTTTAGCTTTTAATATGCGACCATTACACCCTTACTTTAGTATCTTTTAGCCTTCTATTTGCATTTTGCTGATTAATGGGTATAAACTTTTGGAATCCAGGGCGCCACAAGTGTACTTTGTTGGGGAAGTGGTTAAGAATTTGAAGGAAGAGGTGGTGTAGGTACTTTTGCATCAGTTGAGGAGCACACTGCATCACCTTGTGCATTATGTATCATGTTTAAACTAATGATTTATTTTCCTAACCTTTCTTTTTTGTATTTCCTTCTTGATGGTGCAGGTACTTTTGATCAATTATACAAGCAAGGTTGGTGCTAATGTGACCAAGTTCTGGACCTCAAATGTCACCCATGTAATTGCAGCAACTAATGCACATGGAGCATGCTCCAGGATGTTGAAATATTTGCATATATAGTGGCCAAAAGTGTCGAGGTAAATGATTAATTTTCATATTATTAAAATTTGGAAAAACTACCATTAATAGAATTTCATTATACTTATGGTCTCTTTATTATAGTTAATATATAATTCTCTTTATTTTTATAATTAGATAAGGGTACTTTTTTAAGAGTATAATTTAATAAATTTGCGTGCATGGGACAATTAGAGGGAATTACATTTGGTCTCTTTCCAGCTATATACATATATACACACATGAGTAGGTTTTTTAATACACTACAAAAAAAATCACAATTTCCGATAGAAAAAATCCGTTGCTAAACTAGAAAATCCATCGGAAAAACGAAATTTCCGACGGACAAAAATCCGTCGCTAAAATGCTCGTAGGAAATTTTAGGCGTCGGAATTTTTTTTGTCCGTCGGTAATTTCCGCGGTAAGGTCACTACAAAAAATTGATATTTTGGTGGCGTCTAATTTTGTGGCGGCTTTAACCCCCACAAATTTTATTTTCACTTTTTTTTTTATTTTCACGTGTTGTATTTTCTGGCGGTTAAAAATCCCCCACAAAGTGCTTTTTTTTTTTGCCGAAAACAATATTTTTATTTATGTGTAATTGAACCCCATGACACAAAACTTTGACAAACATATCCTATACTAAAATTGTCAAAACAATAAATCAAATAATATACTTAATACAAAACTAAAATTTATATTGTAATTTTAGATTATTTTGCACCTGAAATTAACAATGTGAGTATTAATTAAATAAATAATATATAATGCACTGCATTTCATTAATATGAATTTAGTTATGTAAATTCATGATTTTTTAGTTTAAATTCATGTAAGCATGTGTGTTTTTTAAGTTTTGATTTATGTATTTTTTTGTTTATTTTTAATCCCTAGGTATGCACTTTTTTAATTTAGAATTGTATAGTATCATTTTTTTTAATTTAATAAAGAAGACATATATTAGTAAGTTGTATAATATCATTTTTTTCAATTATATTCTTAATTATTTTTTGTGTAGTATCTTTTTTTGTGTAGTATCTGTTTTGTAAGGATTTTCCTTTGCAATTCTAGTGATATGTGTTGTTCCATGAGCAATTTGGTCACAATAAATTCACTGAACATTACCCTCACTATAGTTTTAGAATACCGATTATTCTACACCAAAAAATATTGATTATATACTTAGCCATGTTTTGAGGTGGATGCGAGTGTGAAATTTTTGGACGTACGTTTGCCGTTTTCCATAAATTTATTGTAGAAATTGGAACTGTAGCTTTTATTAACATCTTTTATTATATATATATATATATATATATATATATATATATATAAAAGTTATACATAAATGTGAATATTTTACAACATTTATTAAGAATACTTTTAAAAGACAAATTTGAAGAAAAAAATAGTTTATTTTTAAATATTATTCTTCTCTTTCTGTTTTATTATTTTTCTCTTTAGTAAAACAAAATAAAATATATTATTATGTTTATATATTCTTTTCTTTATCTTATTTTCTCTCTTCTAGACATACCATATTATTTTTTCAAATATTGTTTTTGAGTTCTTCCTCTTCAAGTGAAAATCATAATTAAATCCCAAAAATAATATATATGAAGTTAGCAAGTTCTTTTTATGCAAGCGAGAAGAATAAATATTAAACGTCCAATAATCATACACAAATAGTCAAGGTTAAGTTTTGCTTAACATTATGGGCCACATTTAATTTCATTGATGGGGACAACAGCCCACTAGCTAGTAGTTATTGCAGCATAAATACAATGACCATATGTTGGAAATCCAACACAATAGTATGTCTCCCCTTATTATAATGATTTAATGACTGCTCTAATATTATACTCCACTACAAATGGATCAAAATCTAATTAAATAAAATGGACTGACGCTAGTTGTAATGCCTAATGCCATCCAGGTGTATGATATTGATAGGTTCTGGGGGAAGAAAGGTCAACTCTATAACCAATTTTATGAACAAAAATACAGGACTAAATTTAAAGGTATGTTCAATAACATCTAGTAAGACATTTTTCAAGTTGTCAACCATAATCTTGTGCTTGCAGGTCATCCTTGGATAAGAAATTGCAGTAATGTAAAAGTTCCACTTGATATTTTAATATTTAAGCTCATGAAGACATATATGAGATCTTCATCCTTAAACAAGGCTGCCTTGAGGGTGCGTATTTTAATTGTTAAAAGAAAAATTGAACTGCCAAATTACGGTCTGATTGAAAGTTTGATTATAACTGATGACAAACTATGATTTCTCTGTCAGTGAATGTCGACAGCCAAATATTGCTTCACCTGTATGTGGCCTGGCTGCACCAACGTTGCTAATGTTGTGTTCATATTAATATCCTACAATTCATGTTCCAATTGATTTGTAATCCCAACTAATTCTCATAAATGATGATTGCATTTCCAGTGTATTAATTGTACTCTCAAAGAGTTCAACCAAATTGATGCTTCTTAATAGTACATTTGTATTGTTTAAGATTCTATGGCTTTGAATGTGTATGTATTATGTATTTTGCTAAAGCTAAATTGCATGACCTATCCATCTCAACATTAGGAAATAAAATTTTTATTTAAGCTTTTAATGTTTTAAAATTACATGGAGGAAAATAAAGAGCATGAATCATATTTTTTTTTAAAATGAAATTATACATCAATTATGTATTAAACGATGTATAAAGTGACTATACAACATCAGTTATAAGAAAAACTGATGTGAAAAATACACTTCTACATCGGTTTTAAGATAAAACCGATGTTGTCAGTATTATTCAACATCTGTTTTTTCTTAAAAACCGATGTAAAAGTGTATTTAACATCGATTTTTGAAAGAACCGATGTAGAAATTTTCAGACAACATCGGTTTTTAAGTAAAAACCAATGTTGAATTTACGTATTTTACATTTTTTTCGTCAATTTTTTGTTATTCGGCGAGTAATTATATTAACATCGGTTTTCAAAAATTGATGTTAACATTAATACTTTTAACGTCGGGAGTTTCAACATCGGTTAAAAACCGATGTTGAATGTCCAAAAAAATCGATGTAGAAAGCCATTTTTTTAGTAGTGATTTATGGGACACTATTGGCTCTTAGCGGGCTTTCATGCTTATATTCTTGCTATTATAGGTCCAAACTGAGGGCACAGTATGACTTACCGGAGGCTCCATGTATGGATTGTTTAGTTCATTTCTGCTGTGAAACATGTGCTATATGTCAGGAGTATAGAGAGCTTAAAAACCGTGGATTTGACTTGAGCATAGGTAATAATACCTTTTAAACTTGTGAATCATGATTGATACACCACATATACATCAATTTTAGGACCTCTATTTGATTTCCATATATCTTAAGGTACTATACTTTCATTAAATCTGATTGGAGGGATGCAAAATTAATGTTTTTTTTATTTTCTGTCAGATTGACTTTTTTCCCCCTAATTAGAATTAATCTTTCAAGTTCTCTTACTTTTACTAGAGTAATTTATTGCTTTTATTAAGCCTCTTGTGACCGGAATATATTAAGGACCATCAATATTTTAACCAAAAAAAGACTTGGTAACTTGGCATTTTCCGGTTACACCTATTATTAGAGATTATGATAATTTTAAAAAAAAGCACCAACTGAATCAAACTACCGATATAAAAGGTTGACAAATGGAGCATATAAAATTTCACCTTGTGGTTTTACTTTGATGATTGCAGATTGTTTATGAGCACTGATTTCCTTTCTCTTTTAAATGTATATGAAATTGACTTGTTGTTGGGTACTTAATTGAAATATAGGGTGGGAAGCCAACATGGAAAGACAAAGACAAGGAGCTAATTTGCTTGACTCCACTCATTTGATATTATAGTAAAGGCACCAGAACAACACTCATCTAATGGAGACTTATTTGAGCAACTATCAGGTTTCAAATATGTCTTATAAATAACTTAAATAGTATATCTTGGGGTCAAGATTTCAGTTGCTAACATTCTTTCCCATGGCCTTGGATGCAGGTGAAAGTTAAACATTGTTAGGTTGGGAACAGAGACTTCAAATTGCTCTAGATTCTGCAGTAGGTGAGGATTATGGAAGATTAGAAAATAAAATTACCTACCTTAATTATGTTATGCAACAAAGTTGAACACTTGAACTTAATAGCACTTTAATTATATATCTGCAGGCTTGGAGTACCTTCACAATGGTTACAAGCAATGCAGCACTAACACTGACACACGACACGTGAAACGACACGACTTGACTCTTCGACACGTTAATCTTAAAAAATTATGGATTTCGACATGTTGGAACACGTTTAAATATTAAATAATATTTTTAATTTTTATAGTGTATATTTCCTTTAATACTCAATAATTTAACAAGAAAAAATTAAACTAAACTAATAATACCCATCAATGTAATCGAAAAAAATCCAAAGGGGCTGCATTTCAATCCTCAAAATAGAATATTCAATATTAAAATAGGTTTTAAACATGCGGGGATCCTCCCAATTAAATCACACCTGCAAGACTGCAATTAACAACAACATTAATAAGGAAATTAAAATAAAAATCCTTGAACATTTTATTTTGATGAATAATGCTTTAAAAAGACCAATAAATTTGTAAATCCTGAATTAATTAAAATTAGGCCCCCAAACTAATAATAATGTATGAGTGTAAAGAAAAAACTAAAAACAACCAACAACAGTGTGACTATAAAGATTAGGAAATTAAAATAATAATGTATGAGTATAATGAAAAAACTAAAAACAACCAAAAATAGTGAGTATAAAGATTAGGAAATTAAAATAATAGTGTATGAGTATAATGAAAAAACTAAAAACAACCAATAATAGTATGAGTATAAAGATTAGGAAATTAAAATAATAGTGTATGATTATAAAGAAAAAACTAAAAATAACCAACAATAGTATGAGTATAAAGAATTCAAGATTAGGAAATTAAAATAATGGTGTATGACTATGAGTATAAAGATAGCGCTGCCAACAACAGCAGTATGACTGTATGAACCATTGTTTAATGATTTTTTTTTAAAAATAAAACTAAAAAGAAAAAACCTAAAACAATTAGAATTGTGACTGGTGAGATTGAGAGTGAAAAGCAAAACAAGGTTGGCGCTTTCGTGCTGGACTGCTGGGTGTCCGTTTGGGTGCAGAAAATCGAGAGAGAAAAGGTGCATGGCTGCAAGCATATCAGAGAAGGTGCAAGAGGAGCACTTACCTGCTATGTGACTGCCGACTGGTGAGACACAAACCCGAACGGCAGGTCCATAGCAGAGAAGCTGATGGAGTGACGGGCTGATCGTGGCTCAGGCTCGGAGTGTAGAAGCGAATGGCATGACTGCTAAGTAGCGGACACAGAAGCAAAATCGCGAGAGGTGAGGCTGTGCATAAGAAATCCATAAATATAAATCACTCGAAATTTGCCTTTTCACGAAGTGCCCCCTTTGATTGTGTCCGATATGGTCAAAGTCGCATGTCAAAATCGATCAACACATCGGAGTTGTTGACCGAGTGTCGGACATGGTGTTGGAGCGTGTCGACGTGTCAGATCGTTTCCAACTCGATACGGGCTCTGTTTCGGCATGTCTGTGCTTCCCAGGTTGCAAGTCACCAATTAGTCACCAATTCTTCGCAGAGATCTTAAGACTAAAAATATTTTACTCATCAGCGAAAATCTGCAGGGTAAAATATCTGATTTTGGATTGTCAAGGATCTTTTCAGAGGAAGGTGACACCCATGTATCAACCGTAATTGCAGGAACCCCAGGATAACTTGACCCTGAGTATGTTCTCATCTCAATTACCATTTCAAATGTAGTATATAATTAATTACTAACTTAATAATACATTATATATTATACAACATTGTCATTAAAATATTATATGAAAAAAAAATTATATATGAGGTTTTAAGTAATTTTTTAAATTTATCCTGTTTTTTTCTCATATTTTTATGATTTTTACATATTAGGTTGACTGGATTGGGCAGAAAAATCAAATAGATGCTGGTGTGAGTTTATTTCTTCTGTCCATCAATCATAGATTGTAATACAAACTTACACATGCTTGTGATATTGAAATTATTTTGTACATATATGAACAGCTAAGGACGCTGGAGTGAAGCACATTGTGTTGGTAGGGACTGGTGGAACAGACCTTAACCATCCTTTAAACAGCTTGGGTAATAGGAATATACATGGTTAGTAATGAGGTAAAAATACATTTCTATCACTGGTCTTCATCAGCGGTGCCTTATGAGGGATCACTGCATGATATAACATATGGTGGCAAGCTTTTTTATGTTTAGTATATTTCTATATCAACTATTTCTCTCACCTGTACAGATTTGCATATTCAATTCAATTTATTATGTAAATAAATCACTTGTAACTTGTAACAGTGAAGAATCCTGTTGGGTGTGTCGGTGACGGTGGTGAGTGTATGCGTCAGGATTGTCTTATGGGGTAGAGGGGGGAATGGTCCGTGTGGATTGATGACTCGAGGTCCAAGGACAAGAGAAGGAACAAATGCAAATCCCCACGTTTTGGTCATAGCCAAATGGCCAAACATTACTTGTAAGTTGTAACTTGTATCTCTACCAATTGCTTTATTTAAATTTATTACAACTACTGTGATTTTTTATAATTAAGTTATTCATTTTTTTAATATTTTTTTGCGTGAGTTAAATATAATGAATTTTTTATTTCATTATTTCATTTGTTCTATTTTATACCCCATTTTAGTAAAAAAATAAATAAAACCCCAAATTAATTCTCATTTCACAAAATCAATCAAACATCAAATATCTTTTTTTCACAGATGGAATACTCTTTGTGGGAGTAATCGTTACTACATACCTTTATAGGTGTTACAACTAAAGATAACTAAAATCGTGGATTAATTTAAAATTAAATTTGAAGCATAGTATATAGTTAAACAATTGGAGTACAAATATAATTTGAAAACTATATAAATATTTAGGCAATTATCACTGTCTCAAGAATGATTAAGAACTAATTAATAGGAGTACTTGTTTTAATTCTTTATTCATTTCCCTCTACTATTTTTTAAGCTATTTAACCTTAATCATACGTTATATTTTCTTTTTCCATTTTTTTTTTTCAATTTATGGACAAAATATACTTGTCGATTAATCATATTGGGTGGTTTGCATGTTATGCCTATGTTGATCATGGAAAATAGGATGGTTTTATTATGATTTTTAAATTTCTATGTGTCTTTAAACTTTAAATATGTGGCAACCTGTGTTACAGCAGAGGTGTGTAAGCACTGCATGCTAAGCACTAAACTCTGACAGTTAAAAGAAGCTAAAGAACATGAACAATTCAGGCAAGTTTCTGCTTCTTGAAACACATGTTGGATACACTGGAGATTAGTTAGGAAACATAGTACATTAGTTCTTTCAAGTCAACTTGCACTTAGATTCTTGATTTGTTTTGAGAAAATGGCACACACTGTGTATGACATGATATTTTATCGATCATACGAGCCCTCTGCTCAGAACAAATTAGCACACAGCCTAAACCATGCTTCCCACTGTTCCATCTAACCAAGTTTTATTAGTTTTTATTTTAACATTAAAATTTTCTTTTACCCGAGGAAAGAAAATTTTAAAATTTGCATTAAAGAAAAATGAGATGATTTCTGCAAGTCAATCTTTTTTTAATATTTTTTCTCTCAATCAAATAAAAAAATACATCGTATTTTATTTTTTCTATTTTTTTCCTCTAATTTAAATATACCATTATAGACAGTTAGTATATTGCAATTATTATATTTTTAACCATTAGAGTTTTTATTCCTCAATGGGATAATGAGGTTTTAATTTTAAAATTAATTATAGATCTAAAAGTTAGTCACTTTTAAAGTTTATCATCTTCCTTCAATAATCCTTCCTTCAATTATATTATTTTTTCATAAAATTTAATAATAAGAAAATAAAATGTATTTAGTTTAATTTTCATTATTATATGACTTTTATATGTAGTTGGATGTTGTAGGTATATGTTAATGACTTTTACCTATAGAGGTTGTAGGTATACGTTAATGACTTTTACCTTCAGTTAGAGGTTGTAGATATAAGTTATTGACTTTTACCTACACCTAGAATAATTTGTAAGTATTACCTAAAGTGACAGACAAACATAATCTTAGGTAAAGATATGTTCGTAGGTAAAACTTGTACATACAGACTAATAATCATCACAATACGAATCCTCAAAGTTGATAGAGAAAGTATCTGTAGGTAAATGTCAATTATACTTTTACCTACATATTATTGACTTATAGTGATGGATTTTGTTTGTAGGTGTAAATCATTTTTCTTGTAGTGAAAATGCTAACCATTTGCACCTAAGGTAACTAACTCAACCCAGAACCACACTGACGAACAATGGAAGCCAGGTTCTTGGGGCATAACTCAATGAGGACGAGTTCGAGTGAAAAAGGGTAACACATACCTATGATGGAGGAAGTCGTACCTGTGACGGAGGCTGGGCCGCGATGATGCCGGAGTCACACATTTCGTCAGTGAACACAATGGGAGAACGCGAGTATGATTTCGTAAGGGGAACCAACAAAATCTCACACGACGACTAGGGTTCACCTCGTGTCTATTTGGGATAAATGAAAATTTCCGAAGGATTCAAAATGCATGGGAAATGGTTGGGGGAAAAACCAAAATTTCCGACGGAAGCTCGCCCCTGGGAAAATGGCTGTTCGAAATGGCCATTTTTTTGTAGTGATCCAAATTCTTCAAGTAAAAGCCACATAAATAAATAGAGCAAGTCTACACATTTTCATAAAACAAACCTACATATTGACAATATCTATCCAAATTCTTCAAGTAAAAGCCACAAATCCAATACGCAATATGAAATATGGAACAAGAAAAGGTTTTTAGTACACGGTACTATTCAGTGACATTTAATTATTTAGAACAAAACGTACCACTCAATTTAATTGCACAAGTTATGAATGTGTGGCAATACATGTGGGGTCCTTTGTCATGTGCAAATTGTCAATGAATTTTATGTTACTTCCTGCTTACAGGATGCTAGTTAGTGTTAAATAGTGACTCAAATCACTTGTTCCCATTTTCTGTTCGTTGTCTCTCCAATTAAAACACAGGACAAAACTCATGAGAAATACTTTTAAGTACTTCTAATCTTTTCACTACTAAAAAAATAGTTTTTAACATCGCCAATTTAACATCGGTTTTATGAAAAACCGATGTTAACAAAAATGCGGTGGCATTTTTGTAAATAAAATGCAATCATTAACATCGGTTTTTATAAAACCGATGTTAATAGAACCATTACATCATCGGTTTTTTAAAAAATCGATGTTGTTAATGTATTGTTACTGTTAAAATTCTCATTCACAAAACTCGCTGGCAGGCTTGTTTCTCGATATCCTATGTCATTCAAAACCTAAGTCTCATCATCGCCCCTCATTTCTCTCTCACTCTCATTTTTCGATTTCTCTCTCTCCACCTTTGCCTCGTCGTGAAAGACTGCGCAATTCATGGACACAGCATCGGCCCGATGTCCTTGGCGAGGTCCAACAGCACTGCCTCAGACTTCTTGATGCGCACTACGAGATCAGGGCTACGCACCTGGGGTTACTCCATTTTCGATTCCTTTCCATTTTGTTTCTTTCTCTTTCCCTTTAATGTTTTCTCTTTGTGAGTCTCGCTAGGGCAAAAATCATGACCAGGCTTAGGTCTCTTCACTCTTCATTCTCTCTCTTTTTCTCTTTTCTCGCGGTTCCCCCAAAATTGGGGCTATATTTTTAATTATATTTGGTTAACAGATCTTTGATGAGCATAATGGAAATGCTACTGCCATTTTTACCAAGGAGCATTTGTTAACTTGTGTTGGGTGCTCTTCCATGAGGGTTGGACGAGATGAGTGGTTATAAGCTTTACCAAGGGCATTGGTTGCTGGTTTTGTTAAGACTGGCAAGGAATTTTAGAGCAGAGGTGTGAACTTTAGCTTTTATTCTTGCGTTTCTTTTGGGGATAGAATATTGGGAGGGTCGAAATACAGAACAACAGTCTCGATATCAATGCCTATGGAAGGGTAATTGATCCTTTTTTTTTTACTTTTTCTTTTTTGTGTGTTTTAATTTGTTCAGTGCAGTTTCTGGATTCTGTTATGCTAGATTATTGTGATGCTAATTTTCATCGAGTAATGGATTACAATAGAATAGATTTTTAATTGTGTTTGATGATTTTGTTTCAATTATAAGTTTTGTCTTGTTGTGAGATGGTTAACAGGCTGAAGGACTTGTGGTTGAGTTAACACTGTCCTCTTGCTATGGTTTCGTTGAGCAATGCTGTGAGTTTGTGTTGAATCATATCCCTGTGATGCAGAAACTGAGGTATTAGTTTGTTTTCAATTTCTGCTTCGATATTTGATATTCCCCTCTATCTCTTTTGTTCATAATGATCATTCAAACTCAGAATTATGACTTGTGTAGTCAATCTGCCAGTGCAATTCATTAGTAACATAATTGTTTTGGCCAAAAACCAATTTTACTCTTAAACTCGTTGGCTGAATGGGGATATATGATTCATGGTATGGATACACATGCGCTAATATAATTCTTAAAGAATATAAATGAAGAATAGAGAAAATAGTGGTTATTATTATAAAATCATTTATAAAATAGAAAGTATCAAACTCGTATCCCACATCTCACTGGTCCCAAATAAAACGAATGAGTTTCAATAAATAAAGAAGAAAAAAAGTGGAAAATTTGAGAGAAGGACAAGAAAAACAAGTCCCTAAATTTACTTAAAAACCGTCAGTTTTTTGCAGGGGGCTCAACTATATACTTGTGGATAATAATTACTCTCCTGTTTGACCCTTTTATTGGTTTACTTCGCTATAGCTTCATAAGAAAAGAAAGGGGAAGGTTAATTCTACTTGTTTTTGTTTTGTTGGTATGTGTTCGAGCCTTACCATGTATCTCTATTTGTGGCACTTTTTCATGTCTCCTGCTTGGTTATGCAATATTTTTATATCCTTCACTGATATAAATACATAATTCACATAGGTTAATATCAAATTTCATTGGTTAAAGATCAATGAATTGAGCAAGCACTTCGAGAAGTGCTAGTAGCTGTTAAACTCTATCTCTGGCTCCATTAGCACCAAGGCTATGGTAATCTGCAATTCTCTGTCTGACTTTACTCTTCTCCTGTTATATATATATATATATATATATATATATATATATATATATATAATATAGTTATAGTTAAATAGGATGGGCAAGATAGTTGAACACTTAAACTTCAAACTTCTGTGTTTCTAAAGTCTGCTGAAACTGGATGGCTCTACTTTGGTTTTGCCTTAATCAAATGCACTTAAAAGTGGTTTCTCTATTATGTATTCTACCTTGATGGCTTTGAAATGTTTGGGTTTTCTTCACCAGCAATAGTGCAGGTAATTTTACTAGTTAAGGCCTTAGTTTTACTGAGTAACTTAAAGGAAAATAAAATTAAAAAGGTAAAATGAATTAAACTTGGATGTTGGGCTAAGTGACAAGTCAAAGCTATGCCTTCCTGTCGTCTATGTAAAACTCTTTTCTACCTGCTGCTTAAAATGCTATTTGAATGGGATACAAGTTTCCTAAGTCTGAATTTTATCCAATTAATATATATCTCTTTATTTTTAATCAAATTTCAATCCTTAATCTTTTTCCAATTATTCAATTTTTATTTGAATTGTGATAATTACTTAGCCAAAAGCGCTGTCCCTGATAGACAACCACAACAACAAAGTTTGATATAGGTGAGAAAAAATATCTCTCTTTGTAATATTCCTTCTTGTTACAAGTGATTGAATTTTATGGCAAACCCATTACAATCACATTCAGCAATTATGGCCCATGATCGTAAAAGCATTTGTAACTTTCTTATAAACAACTCAAACAAATTCATTTAATATTAAATTTATTATCTTTTTAGTCATAAATTTTTTATAATTTTTATTCTTTCTTCTTAATTTTTTTTATCTGTTTTACTTGTTCAACTTTTTTTTTTTCATTTTACTTTTAGTCCTTTAAAACTTAAAAGGATTAAAATATATGGACAAAAAAATCAGAAAGGAAAACTAAGGATTAAAAAAAATTCAGGAACTAAAAAAAATGAAATATTCAGAGATTAAAAAATTTTATAAACTAAAAAATAGTTTATCCTTTAAATTTTTATCCTACTCTTAAAGTGATAGCAATAACCTAACAACATAATCATGAGCAGAATCTGTGGATATTATCCTTGTAACTCCAATTCACGACAATTGTTTCATTTACTAATATATATATATATATATATATGGATTTCAAGATTAAATTTCATAATGCAAGGATTCCAACCACTGTTCGTGTCTCATTTTGCCAATGACAAATAACTATTTAATTGTTGAGGGTTAAATTTTGGTCCAAAGAATGATTCATGTGTCAATTTTGTGTGTTTTCAAGAGGTTTTGCAGGGGCCAATAGCATGGGCTTCGATTGTTTGGCTTTGTAGCTTGGTTTTCAGTTCTCTTGACAAAATTGTCAATGTTCTTACCCATCTATTACCTGGTAAATTATAATTTCATGTTATAGGTATTCAATTACTAATATTCTGATTTAATACTATTGTTTACTGAAAGTATCCATTGCTTAGTCCTTGCAATATGAAATGTTTGTTTAAGAATGTGGCATTTTATAAACTCAGTTGTTGCTGCACTTTTTTGGTTGGAGTATATATATAATATATTTGGGAATGTGTTTTGTGTTGCTTTGTTTACTCTTGAATTTGTTAGACATTGTTAGTGTTTAGGTGATGTACCTCTTCTTTGAACTCCATTTGTTTAAGCTTTTAATGTATCTTTTAAAATTACAAGAATAGAAATGAAGTGAATATATCATATTTTTTTTATAAAATGATATTCTAAATCGGTTATGTGACAAACGATGCGGAAATGGAATATACAACATCGATATCTGAGTCAAAACCGATGTAGAATGTGTATTTACCACATCGGTTTTTGATACAACCGATGTAGAAATATCCTTTTCTACATTGGTTTTAGAAAAACCGATGTCGATATATAAATTTAACATCAATTTTTTCAAAAAAACCGATGTTGAATATGCATATTTTTTTTTCATTATTTCTTATTATTTGACATCGGTTATTGAAGAAAACCGATGTTATGTGATTATGTTAGCATCGGTTTTCGAAAACCAATGTTAACATTGGTACTTTCAACATCGCCTGTTTCAACATCAGTTAAAAACCGATGTTGAATGTCCAAAAGAACCGATGTTAAAAGCGATTTTTCTAGTAGTGTTTTATTCAATCAACATTGAGTTTAATTTTATACTCGTATGAAAAATCATTATTAGTATTATTTTAATATAATTATTATAAAACTCAATAAACTTACTACAGTTTATGATTTAGTGATGAAATTTTACACTATCAATGTTTGTTTACTCATCAAAATGAGAGTTGCACGTTAATATGCAGTGCAATGAAAGTTGTCATTAACAGTCAGTGTTAGTTAGGAAGATAAAACTCCAATTTTGAACAATGAACAATACTAAAAAACACCTAAAATTTGTTTAAAAAAAACATCTCGTGTGCAAGTTTTTAATCAATTTTTTGTTGCTTCTTGCTCACAAGATGCTAGTTATTGTGCAGCCAGCACACAAATCATTTGCCCCATTTTCATTTAGTTCTGTCACTAATTAAAAAATAACATCACAGCAAAAAAGAATACAAAATAAAACTAACAATCAAGAGAGAAAATATGTTATTTTTCAATTGGTGCAATAGATGAAAAAAAAATTAAGTGGTCAAAGACTTACTGCAACAAGAAGGCCAATCTCTACTGTTGCAAACAACACCCCAAGAAAAGCACCAATACAAGCAAGAAAGTCCAACTTGTCAACCTTCCAGATACATCAAGCGTCACTTAGGTCAATTAATCCAGGAAGAGCAGAGAGGATTATAGAGGCAAGGATAGCCAGAGGGGTGTAGTATAAGAGCCTTGTAAACAATTCCAGGGAGCTTGGATTCAATCTTGATTATTTACAATAAAAATAGAATATAATAGCTCAATGCATTCATCAAAAACTATATTGACAGACGAATATTTGGCAAAATCCTTCCGCTAGAATAATTTGTATAACTTGATTAGTTTTCACTTTGAGCAATTACCTGGACATTAAAATCTTTTGCAGCCATGGGAATGACCTCAGATCCAAAATCATTTGCGTTAGGATAACAGCCCTTGCGAATATGTCAACAAAGAAGAATGAAAATCACACCATATTTAATTGTTTATTTGAGTTAAATATTAAAAAAAAAATCCTATGTTAATCCAAAGCTTTCTATAATTGACAGTGTAACTCATGAAACGATGAAAATCCAACCAATCGTAAAAGTATTGACCACCGGTTAATTATTCATTTTAAGTTTGTCTTGCATAGGCCTAATGCCAGTGTTGGATCCAGGTAAGGTAACCAACCTTGCCTAATAGAATAAGACTTGGTTACTTTTTTGTTCTTAACTTTAATCGGAGTCTCTCACTTTCTCTTGGGAGCAACAAGTGGTAACTAAGAATTCATGCCTTGAACATGACATTCACTTCATTTCATGGTATCTCATAAAAGAGGAAAAATTATGTGCAGTTTCTAGATGTTGTCTATATAGATTAGGAAAATTTAGTTAACTCAGTAGTGGTAGTAAAATAATTGACTAACTAATTTAAGGAGGGAAATGTTGGACTGCCTCCTTGCTTTGCTTATTACCTCTAGACTTTTGAAACTTCCAAGTTTGTGTTATCTTATTTACAACCTCTACATTTTCACTGCCATAATATGACAGGATCAGCTTGTTGAAGCATTTATTCATTATTCTTCAAGTTTTCTTTTTCCTCTATCAGATGCCAGATAAAACAGATTCATGGAACTTCATATATATGAGCAACATCATAACACATTCTGTATATTTGTGTGCTAATGCAAAATAGATCATATCACCTTCATCAGTTATTGCTTAGAGGGAAGGACACAGTTACTTCACTACCTTCATAGAATCACCTCCTACTACAAAAACTGATCGTTCTACTAAACATGGGGGAATAATAACCAACATGGAAAATACAAAGCGCAGAAAAGTGAATTAATTACCTGACAACTTTTAGCAGATAATCTATTTTAAACACATATATACCCATTGATGCAATGTATGGTAATTTCCTTGCTTCTTGAGCTGATAGTCCAAAAATACTTGCATCTACATGCTATGAGAACATGTACTTCAATCAGAACCAGGTGATTTCAGATTGATAACTGTAGTAGATTATCACTCAACCCTTTTAAGAGGAAATTGGAAAAGGAACAACCATAGATCTTAACAATTCCCCCATGGGGTTTTTCAAGGAATTGGCATATCTGTCCTCTTTCATCAACCTTCACTAATCCAAAATCAGAAGCCCTGCTACAGGTTAAAAGGAAGAAAATATTAATACTTCAGAAACAAAATATGTATAATGGAATAGAGGAAACTGTACATAGAATACCTGCCATCCACTGGGAGACAAGATACTGATATATTAGCACATGAATTAATGTGCTTCTGCAGGTTAAATTAGATCAGTTCTCATGTGAAATATTCACAGTAAGTGAATTGAAAAAAATCATCCAATTAACAGCCAATACCAACCTGTACAATTTCCATGTAATTCATATGATAGAGCTGATCACCACACAATGTCAGAATGTTTTCTATATTTTTATGATCAGCATCCTATTCAAGTCCCACAAACACAAATCAGTTTTGCAAATGTAAGAATGACATAAATCCTTCCTAAACACTTACATTTTGGGTAATCCATAGCTTGTTGACAAATGGACTATTCTTCCAAATCTACAATTATATGAACAGGATAAGGAATTATATGATACCTCAAGCAACCAAAGAAATTGTCTTACAGCATCTTCTGTTCCTTGAAACCACTTCTTTCCTGATTCCCTAGGTGTCTAAGTTGCTACTAATACCTATCATAACAAACTTGTAGTTAAGAATATAGTTTATGCATTGACCGTGTAAAGCGGTTTTACACTGTTATCCTTATCCAATCACAATTTGTCATATAGTTTAGTGCTAACAACAAAGGATGGTCATAATCATAAAGAAACCTGTTAAGGGTGTGGTCAGGGCTTCAATCTCTAGGTACATATGTATGAAATTCACCCAAATAATGCATAAATAAATAAACATAAAGAAAATAAATTAAAACATGTCAGAACCTTACAGATTTGCTCTTGAGAGAAGAACCATTCCCAGTGGAAGGTGTATCTTTGACAGGAACCTCTGCGTCCAGTTTCCCTACATCTTTGTTAACCTTGGAATTTGAACCATCGCAAATCTTAGCATCAGGTAGAGTCGTTGCTTCGTCCAAACCATCAACTTTCTCCGAAAAATCTACATAATTCTCCTTTAACGAATCAGCGTTTCCCCAATCGATAGCCCAAGCCTCGAAAAAAAGCCCAAAATCAGGACTCTCGATTGCTTCGACGCTTCCCTTGGGAAGCACGCTTTCGATCAAATCAGAGTTAGTGGATTGTGGTGGCGAATAGACTCGCCTGATGCGAAGATCCTTGGTCAAGCGGCGAGGAAGGTCGTTGTCGTAGCGCTTTTGCTTTCTTGCAATTGGATCAACAAAAGCCAAGAAGTTCCGTGCAGGGTTCATCCTTTGCGAGAACCCTCTATTACCAGCTCCAACTCGACATCACAGTGCGCCTCCGCCTTGATCTGCGTCGACATCCACCCCTCGTTGTCCGACGCCATGGAGGAGTTTGTTGTCGATGACCCCATCGGCATTGTTTGTAGTAGAATCTGAGAGGGCACGAGTGACAGAGACGTCGTGCCAGAAGATTGCGTACGCGATATAAAAGGGAAAACACATCCCTGGCCTTTCGAAGATGGTTTTTTACCACCATCTTTAAGGTCTTGTTTTTCACATCGGTTCTTGAAGAAACCAATGTCGTATTGTGTTTTTGAAAACAGTTTTAAGAAAACTTTTCAATTTTCAATTATTTACAAAAATGTCACCGCCTTTTCTTTTAAGACCATTTTTGTATAACCTTCGTTGATCCGCCGTCGCGGAAAACCTTTTTTCTAGTAGTGATATTTTTCTTGACACCGACTTACCTTAAATTTATTCCCTGAAATAGAGATTACTAAATCTTGTCACATGCATAATGAATGTGTATTACAACTATCTTCCTAACTATGATCTATATCAGTTTTTTGTTCTTGTCTTAATTGAAAAATACCTCTGAAAGTCAGACACAACTTATACTAGGGGGCTGCATTTTAAGATTGACATTATAGAAATTCTATTTTCATATGAGTAACACAGTCATTTCTAAAATAAGATTTTGAATGTCATTTTTTTACATGATTAAAATTTGTGATGTGTTTGATTTGAAATACTAGGGGGCTGCATTTTTGAATGTCATTTGTATTTTTTTACAATTTATTCTATTGTGATGTATTTTTCAGAAAGAAAAGGATGACCAAAAGTTTGACAAGTCATTGGAGGAGGTTCATACACCCTATTTCATGGCGCTGTAAGTGGATTGAATTGCAGATGAAGCAACTTCAGTCTCAAGCGCGTAAATATGAGAAAGATGCAACATATATACTATTACACAAAGCAGCTTGATTTTGCACACTTTACATTAGAAGACACTAATATCAAATCCATCCCTATATCTGATCGGATGCATAGAAATAAAGTTATGAACAAGAACAAAAGAAAAAGAGTTGAAGAGCAGTGTGATATAGAATCATACATGTCTAACCATAGTTTATTCTCCTATTATGGTATGTCATTTCTTTATTTGTTACAGTATTTATAATGGTATCTTTTTGTTTTATAATTTTTTTCTTATGTCTTTTTCCAGAGAAAACAGATTGTACTGCTGTTTTGAAAGATGTTTGTGATGTTAGTATAGGTGAGTATAGCAGTAATATACATGGTAATGTGTTTGTTATTTATACAACTGACAAAAATTATCTCACCATAAAATTGTCAAACTGTGGATCAAACAAGCACAAAAAATTCAATGCACAGTTTTTCCTCTTGATTTTCATGTATTACCTTATAATTATACGTATTTGACCTTTCTTTTGGAAGCAGGTTTTACTTGTTCATTTCCATGAGGGTTCTAAATTTCTAATTCTACATTATGTTTTATTTGATATCAGGAGGCGTCAATGATAGTAACAAAGAATTCAAGCTGAATGATGAGTGGTCTTCTGGAGAGTATGGAAATGTTGATAAATGCTTGAATGACATCATTCAGAAGATTGAAGCTATACAGTCACAAGTTTAGCAATTAAAAACTACAATTGACAGGTGACGAGTGAAAGTCGTGGAAAGTTTTGTTCTATAACTCAATTGAGCATGCATGGCCCATCTTATGGATTTAATCATTTTGATTCTACTTTCACCAGTAATGGAAACACATTACCATTTAGTTTTCCTCATTCCTCATCTCAGCTTCAATATGAGTTTCACATAGGAGATCTACTTATGCCTGGAAATGCATCAGCTAGTGGTGAAGTGATGATTCCCTGTATTGAAACCACTGATGGGCCTGAACTTGATGATCCATTGAAAGATGTAAGCTTTATATACAAACACAAGAATTTGGTATGTGGGTTATGGTTGACATTTGGTATCTCTGTAATAATATATTTTTCCATTGCTTGCCCTATGCTTTTGGTTTTTGTAATTGCTTGTACCATCCTTGAAGGGAGTTATTCACAATGATTGAGATGCCATATAACTTCTACCTAGCTCATTCTTCTGACTTCTTTTTTGAGAATATTTTTAATATTGTTTGGTGGATGAAACTTGTTCAGTTGTTCTTTATAAATCATATTGTTTCTTGAACTGGAAGGTGTTGATTGGTCAATGTCAAAATTATTTTTCTTCAGTAATTATGGTCGTGTTTCAAGGTTGATTTTGTGTTGTAGTTCTCCCATGAAGCATGAATATGGAAGGTAGTGTCATATCATTGGTCAATGTGACCTATGGATATGGCCACTTGTTGCATATGCTTGCATTTCCTTTGATTTGGGTGCTTAGTGACACATTTCAGACATAGCTCATATACAACTATATTTCAAGAATTAGGAGGGTCTGCAATGAGAATTTAGACTCTATGTGAAACTCAAATGAAATTGGGATTGTTGGAAAAACATCTAATCTGGTAAAGAAATCAATGATCTGGGTATCAACATTTTGGGGTTCCATTTGTTTGTGTAGGATGGAGTAGGGTCTATTAGAATAGGGTTATAGAGAGAGCATAGGCCATAATGAGCAGATCTGTGATGTTTTGCATCAATGAATGGAACACAAGGTTAGAGCAGATTTGTAAAAATCAGATAAGAGTTGGGGAAAGGTGAAACATGATTTAGTTAGCTTGTGTACACTACTAGAAATATGCCTTTTTACGACATAGCAACGATGACGGTTATTTCGTAACCGTCTTTGTATCATAGGCAGTGGCATTTTTGCAATTATGTTGAAGTTTACCATCGTTGACAGCCGTAAACGAAGACGGTTATGCACAACCGTCGTCTTTTTGCTCTATTTCAAAGACAGTTTTTGTAAAAACCCGTCTTTGTTTTATGCAACCCATTTGAAATTTATATTTTCCTTAATAACTCCTGTTCCTAGTGGACATTTGCACACACTCTCCACACCTTCACTACAAGAAGAAAAATGCTCCTTTCCCGACAGCCTACCTCCCACTTTGCAACTTGGAGTTCTGAAGAGGGACCTTTCAGAACTGATTGGAGCCCCTTCCCTCTTGTTTTGTCTCGTCTTCGAATTTGTGAAAGGTAAGGGTATTTTTCTTGGTGTTGTCTTCTGGGTTAGGGGTTTTGAGTTGTTATACACATTCCAGTACAAGGTTTTGGGCGGGTGAGTGTTTGATAAGCATTTTTGTTATGGAATCACTCTTAGAACAGTCGTTCATGGAATATCCCTGTGTATTACCATTCCTTTTGGGTTTTAAAAGTGGCAGATGTGTTTTTCATTTGAATTATAACAACATAATATTTTGGAGTATGGCCATTATTTTGGAGGAACTGCTTAATATGCATGTTGTATGAACTTTGAAATACAAACCTGTTCAACAATTATATAATGCATTCTAACTTGGAATTTGCTTGTGTTGCTTTATCATTCTAACTTGAAATTTCCTTGTATTGCTCTATCATTATTTTACATGACATGCTATTTGTGTGGTGAAACTTTTATGCTCTGGGTAAGCAAGTAGTTTCCTTTTAATGCTTTTATACACATGTTTGTCTGGTTTGCTTGTTGATTTCATTTTCAGGCTTTCAGCTTGGTGAAGTTGTACCTATTCTCTGAAGTCTTTACCTTTGTACTTTTATGCCGAATGGGTTTAGATTGTAGGTGCCAAGTTTTTGTTATTCAGGGTCACCTTGCTGCCAACCATTTCCCTAGTTTAGTTTGTGGAACTTTGCTTTAACTTTTTCTAGTGTGTTGGAGTTTTGGATTTTGTGCATGTTTGTCACATAGAGCCTTTCATTTTAGCATCCTATTGTGTTAAGTTCTGATTTGTGAAATGCATTTATATTGGATAGTGATAGTTTGGGCAATTGGACTTTCAATTACTTTTGTTTTGAGTAAGGTGCTTAGTGCCCACTGTTTCAAACATGGCTAATACCTTAGCAAGTTGTGTTGGTTTGCTTGGGTTAGACAAAAGTTTGGCCATGTGTTTTATCAGCTGGTTGCTAGCTTTACTAACCCATTTAACATGATTAATCTTTAAGTGGGGTGTGGGGATTGCCTCACTACTGGAAATATAGCATTCAACATCGGTTAATTTTGACCTTCAACATCGGTTTCGAACCGATGTTGTATCAAGCGACGTTGAAAGTCTGGAAGTTAACATCGGTTTTCAAAACCGATGTTAAAAAATTCTGACAACATCGGGTTTTATTGAAAACCGATGTAGATCTGTAACAATTAAAAAAATAAAAAATGTAACAGCTAATACTACAACATCGGTTTTCGTAAGAAAACCGATGTTAACTTACCATACAACATCGGTTCTCAGTTAAACCCGATGTTGATTATGGATAATAACATCGGTTTTCACAAGAAAACCGATGTTGTTGTGACAAAACAACATCAGTTTTGGAAGGAAAACTGATGTTGTTATCGGTCATGGAAATAAAACCGATGTTGATTTATATGTTAACATCGGTTTTTGTTACAACCGATGTTATTTTTTAATTTTTTTAAAATATTTTTTTCTGTTTTTTTAATTTTAGCAGTTCTTCAACCTGAAAATTTAAAAATCCAGATCCAGCCAATTCACAATTTATAATATTTCAATAACAAATCCAATGTAATTATTGTCAATCTACATAAAGGAATATGCTAAGCATTAATATACAATTGTTTTGAAAATCCAATAAACCACCTAATCTACTAATACATCTTCTCTAATTTTAAGAAAAAAATTTGCCCATTGGAGTCTGATCCCCTTCAAAGTGTCGGCTTCCAATGGTCTTTGATCATTGAAAAACTGCATGACATAAGAAAACATGTAATAAGTACAATACAAAAACAAGTAAACAAAAATAATTTGTTTTCACTTAAACAACTAATTAATTATCATTTCCCAGCTATCTGTGAAGCCTCCTTGGACTATTGTCTGCATCCAATGCATGACAAAATACCCACACTCAGTGTTTCCTGTTTGCTTATTACACTAAGTTGAAAAACACAGTCAAAGTTAAATGGCAATTACCGTAAATATTAATAAAAATTAATTCAATACTTAAACCATGATTTATGAAAAGACTTACTTTAAGTGCAATCCATTTAGTTGTAGCCTTTGATTTATTTGCTGGACAATCATCCACTCCCTTCAAAGCACTGTTTAAGACAAAAATGTATGCATAGTGTACAAGTTACCTTTCAAAAATAACGTAAATGTGTTAGAAATTAGAACCTACCTGTTAATAATTCCTTTAAGGTAGTTATCAGGCCTGTTATGCAACGAACAGAACCAGGCGACTATATTGGCCTTCGAACATATAACTACCAGTTGCCAATGTGAACTGCATTGTCAAAAACAAGGTTATTATACTGCATACATTAATTAAATTGTGATTGTCATTTATACTTACCCATTCAAATACGGTGCAAGGTAAACTTTTTTCTGTGAAGTCTGCATCCATTTCTTCATGTAGTCCTCGATCTGAAATTGAGATTGGCCAGATCTCTGTATCAACTGTGGCTCGAGGAATCCATACACATCGGGATGATCCGATTGCAGACTTAAATGATTCACATGCCTATTGTGCAGTGAAAATAAAGTAAGTTATGGTACAATATAAAACAAGTCACCAAGTAATGCTAGTCAATTGCAAGAGACTTACAACATCCACAATTGAATAACGGAGATGTTGAGACATTGACCACCATGGATGATCTCCGAAATATCCTCATGCTTGATGTACAATGGGAAGTTGTCATTATGCACCCCAAACATCTGCGGGTCCCATGGCATCTGGAAGGGTCTAAGGAAAAGATCGGGGATGGTCAATGCTAAATGGTACAAGGGATCAGAAACACGTTCCGACTTATGTACTGGTTTCGCCGGTCCCTTGGGTTCTTCTTTATCCTACACAGTTAACAACCAAGGGTGAGCGATCATGTTAAGTTCAAATGTGACAAATCATTCGTAAACTAGAAGACATTAGGGAAAAATAACAAAACCTGAGTCAAAATTGTATGTACAAGATGTGTCGGCCAGGCAAGGAAAATGTTGAGTGCCTGCCCAACTAACACAACCTCGTCAGTGGGAACAGGGACGGGAGCCTCTGCATCGTGAACCTCCTCAACACTCACCTTTACCTGATCAGCGGCAAGAGGGACGCTGTGCACAGTCGTCGATCCCTCATGAACTCTGCTAGGGGCAACAAGGCGGGGAGGATTGTCATCCACATACAACCCACGTCTGTCAGATGCACCCGTGTCTGGGTCATTGGCCGAGGGATCGACACAGCTTCCCTTGGTGCTGACACGGGCACCAAGAGGACATGACTCAACCTCCGGAGGCTGAATGGCAGCCTGAGACTGGATGTGGGACTGCAGCTGGCTGAAGCTGATCATCACCTGTTGGGTAACTCTCGGTGATCGACTGTGTAAGTCGATCAGTGATAGATTGCTCCAGCTCGACCCTGATGTTGGCTTTCAGGCGATCCAAGTCTTCAGGCGCCATGGATGAAGACTTCGACTTGCGATCCAAGTCCGAAATACTGCGTGATGGTCACACCAGCTCCAGCACCACGGACACGGCCAGGATGCTCCGGTAGTCCAATGGCAGCAGCCAGGACATCCTGACGACCACTGGCGACAAAAGAACCCTGGGTGGATTGCTCTTCCAGGGAATCCTGCAATCAAAATAAGTTGACCAAGAAATATTGTTACTCGTCATACGAAAATTAATTAAATGTGTATGACATTGTTGTTTTACTTATAATCCTCTCAGCAATCTGGCGTGCCGCCTCCGAAGTCATGTCGCCGCTTTTCTTTGTGCGAGCCAGCTTCCACTTCACGTGTCGTCGCATAGGGGACGGAGGATGAATGATGGTCTCCGCGCTGTCATCACGAGTTGCTCCCTCCAGCTGCTTCTTTTGTTTTTCCTCCATCAATCTCTTCTCTAGCAACTCGTATCCCCCGCATGACAATACATGAGGGGCGGTGTTTTGCTTCTGGATTGCCTGGGCCTTCTTTCTCACATCTTGTAACAGGTACACACATATGGTTACCGAATAGGAGACTGTATGACTACATAATTGAAAATTTAATGGCTAACAGTTGAAACGACTAACCTCCCAGGAAGCTGCTCGCCTACTCTGACAGAATTGGGTCCACTGTTCGTGACTGATGCCGTACTTTTCGCAGACAGCGTCGACAACGTCGTCGTTGCCTTCGGTGAGGACCCATTTCCTTGTCAAGTCCGATTTGAATTGCCTCCAGCGCTCACCAATGGTCTGCAGAATCTTCTTCTTTGTCCGTTGGTCTGACGCTTCAGGTATATCAAATTCAGCCTGCATTCTATGGAACTTAGTTTGCAAGTCACATGAACAACAATTAATTTGTGTAATGGTTTAAACTGTAATACCTGAATGTCCTCCCAAATCAAGTCCTTCTGCACTGAAGGCACTTCCTTCCAATTAGGAAGGGTAATATCCACCTTGTCTCTGGCCACGACCCCAAGATATGTCCTCAATCTCTTTGCCTGAGGACCTTCAGCCTTCCCTGTGCTAGGATCCACATGGACCATCGGTCTTTCAGCACCAGGAGCTCTAGTAGCCAGTGACCTCAGCCGTGTTGCTTTCCTCGTCTTCTTCGATGTAGGCGACGAAGGTGTTGGCTGAAGAGGAGGTGCTGTCTCAGCAGGAGGTAGTGGTGGCTCATCACGATGAGGGGAGCTGGGTGGTGTAGTCATGATCCTGTTAAAAACAATAACACACATAAGTAAATGTTAATGAAAAGTTATGTTACGTATGAAATAGTACATACAAGTTGAAAGTAGTTAACAAAAAAAAAATTACATTAGCTGATGTTAATTAATTCTCCTTCATCATGATCATTACGATTTGCATGAACATCGTCAACCTCGTCTTCTCTATTCACGTTAGGTATTTGTGTTGAGAAATGAGTCACACTTGTATCAGCGGCTAAGTCATCGTCGTCAACATTAATGCCAATGGTTTTTCCGTGTAGTACCACTGACCACCTTTCGTCACACGGATCTTGTACATAAAAGACTTGTTTAGCTTGTTCTGCCATGATGAAAGGTTCGTCCTGATAAGCTAGCTTGTTAAGATCTACCAAAGTAAATCCTAAATCCTCGGTTCGCACACCACTATTGACATCAACCCACATGCATTTGAAAACACAGTATAATAACCATGCGTTTAACGCTTGTTTTTGGTTTTTTTGGGGTTTTCTGGAGTGCCACGCTGATGGCGTGGGAAGCCACGCTGATAGCGTGGCAAGGGGTCCAGAAAAACAATTTTTTTCTGGAGTGCCACGCTGATGGCGTGGGAGTCCACGCTGATAGCGTGGGATGTCCACGCTGGTAGCGTGGAGTCCACGCCAGTAGTGTGGGAAGTGGCTCAGAAATGAATTTTTTTTCTGCCAGCCCACGCTGGTAGCGTGGGAGTCGCGTCTGGGCCTATAAAAGACCAGAAGCACGAAAAGCTGGCATTTTGCACTCCCTCCTTCTTCCTCTTCGTCCTAAACCTCCATTAGAGCTTGCTCCAAGCTTTTTGGGACCATATTTGAGAGTCTAAACACTTCCTTTCGACCTTTGAGTGTGAGAGAAACCTATGGAAGCTTGAATCCTTCGATTTTTTCCGCTCTTGAAACCCCTTTCTGAGTGAGAAGCGATTTCTCAGAGGAAAAGCTTAGAGAGCTTGAGATTGGCGAAGACCCACGGCGTATAAAGGACATAGAAGCTCGAGGAAGCTGTCCTGAGGCCTTTAGAGTCGCCACTGAGGTAAGAAACACAAGTTTCTCTGTTTGATTTTGAATCTGAGGGGTTTCATGAATAGTGACCCGTTTGTGCTGGGGTTAGAATTAGCCCAGGGTCCTGTTGAGAGATGTGTTCAGAGTGATGAATAGATGAAGGATTAGCTTTCAGTTTCTGTTTCTGATGACTTTGAATTTTGGCTTTGTGGTTTGTATGTGCGGCCTTTAGGATGAATCAATTGTGATGCAGAGGCTATTCCAGAGCCTAGATTATGTCTGTTTTGAGCCTGAAAGGCTAGGGGAATGGTGTCTGGGCTGAGGCTTAGACCGTTCCATTGATGATTGATGGCTATAAGACTGATGAGCTTAGGCCATGCTTGTATTGTATTGAGTCTGAGATGACTCAGATAGCTAGTAATTAGCTTTGATGGACCTTGTATGGTTTAAGAGCAGCCTGGTGTGGGCTGAGTTTGTTTATACCCTAGGATAGGGGATTTATGTTATATTATAATATATACTGAGACTTGTATGTCTGTGAACTGGTTTTGATATGAGATTGTTATGCCTTGATTAGGCATTGATTTTGAGACTGTTGGTGGTGGGAGCCACACACCTACAAGGAACTACAGACTGAGACCTTACCAGGTAAGTTCAGTGTTCCTGGGAATGAATTCACGCTTTGACTGCACATCACACTCCTGGGGAAGTGTTGGTCATGATTCATGATGCATGCATTGGCTGTGGCATTACTTGCATGGATTATATTGAGATTGTGTGCATCTGTATTGGACGAATGATTATTATTGAGATGAGTCTGTTGGCCAATAGATTGAATACAGGGTATAGAGGGTTCTCTGCCTTGTATTGTCGGCATTGAGGGTTCTCTGCCAGATGAAACAGCATAGAGGGTTCTCTGCCGAGGCATTGAGGGTTCTCTGCCAGGGCATTGAGGGTTCTCTGCCATTTATTATGTATTGAGTTTATGATGATGATGTTTATAATATGATGAGGGCCAAAAGGCCAGGTCGGTGGGCCATGTTTGATGTGTATGTTTGTATATGTGTTGTGAATCTGTGGGCCAGGGTGGGAATGATTTCCCAAGGACCCTGAGCTTACTGAGATATGTTATCTCACCCCGTGTGGGGCTTACATGATTTCAGGTGATATTTCTGGAAGAGAAGATCAGTTTCAGGGCAAAAGACCCAGTTGAGACTAGACTGCTTGACTGAGGGGCGACAAGGAGAGCTTGAAGGCTCTGTGTTGATTCTACTTTGATGTATAGTTCTGTATACCCTCATGGAGGGCTGATATTCTTTTGTACCACCACAGGATGTGTGGTGTGGACTCTGATGTATATGTCTGTACAGAACTATTGTGTGTTATGATATGAGACTTTCCCTGAGTATATTTATGTATATTTGATAAACTGCCTCAGTCTTGTAGTTATCTGTCTCTATGATGTATGTATGAGAAACTGGATCAGCAGGGGCGTGATACGTGTTAGGATGTGTGTTTTATCAATTCTTATTATAATTCCATACATAATGTATCAAGAAATGCGATTCTGTGCTTCCGCTGAAAGTTTATTTTATATTTATATGATAATCTGATATTATTAATGATAACACGTCGGAGGCCTACGGGGTGTTACACACAGACTGAGAAACTAACATAATTAAGCTCCCATATGTCATTAATGACTCCAAAGTAAGGCAAGGACGCCAAAAGTGGCTTGTTGTCATGGACAGTAGCAAAGTGTTGTGACTCAGCTCTTAGGCTAACCCCACTATTTTGCATGGTGCTCTTGTCATCTTGTTGTTTGGTATAAAAGGAGTACTTGTTGATATCGTACCCTTGCCAACTTCTGACATTTCTTTTTGGGCCATCTGCTAACTTCCTCAGTGTTTCAGATGCAGATTCATCACTAAATATTGTATGTTTAAACCAATTCAAGAAAGTCTTGTTATGCTCTTTCAACAGCCTATTCTTCGTCATTCTTGGATTACTCTCCTTAAGTAGTGTTTCATGACGAACAATATATGGCAGCACTTGATTACTGTTATTCAGGACATACAAATGAGCTTGATACAATTCCTCCAACGAAGGCGTTATAACATGTAGCCCTCGTGTACCCTTTCCTCCCACTCTGTCCTCATGTCGCAACTCGGGGAGACCAATAGGTTTTGCTTTCTGAAGGTACTCTGAACAAAATTCAACCGCTTCTTCTGCAATGTACCTTTCAACTATGGATGCTTTAGGACGGTGTAGGTTTTTCGTATACCCTTTCAAGATCTTCATGTATCGCTGGATTGGGTACATCCACCGTAAATAAATTGGTCCACATATTTTAATTTCCCTCACCAGATGAACAAGTAAGTGAACCATTATGTCAAAAAATGAGGGAGGAAAGTACATCTCCAACTGACATAGTATAATTGCGGCCTCTTCTTCCAACTCTTCTAACTTTACAGGGTCCACGACTTTTGTACATATGGCATTGAAGAAAAAGCACAAGCGACTTATAGCATGCCTGACTTTGTTTGGCAAAATGTCTCGAATCGCCACGACTAACAGTTGTTGCATCAACACGTGGCAATCGTGAGACTTTAATCCAACTAGTTTTAAATCCTTCATCTGTACAAGGCTCTTAATATTCGAAGAGTATCCTTGTGGCACTTTAACTTGGCGTAGACACTGACAGAAACTTATCTTCTCCTTTCTTGACAATGTGTGGCATGCTGGAGGCAAGTAAATTTTTTTACCATCGGACCTAGGATGTAATTGCTCACCTATACCCATCTCAGCAAGATCTTGACGAGTGTTCAAACCATCCTTAGTCTTACCTTGAATGTTAAGCAACGTGCCGATAACACTGTCACACACATTTTTTCCCATATGCATAACATCAACACAATGTCTAACATCTAGATCAGACCAATATGGAAGCTCAAACAATATGGACTTCTTCATCCATACGCATGTATTACCTTTCTGCTTCTTTTGAGTCTTTCCAAATATAATATGGATGCCCTCAACACGCTCAAGAACCTGCTTACCGGTTAATGGTTCCCGTGCAACATCATGCTCCTGAGTTCCATTAAATGCTTTTTTCAATCGCCGATAAGGGTGATAAGGTCGCAAAAACCGTCGATGGCGAGTGTAAACTGTTTTTCTTCCATGTTTAAGCTGCAAGTAACTCGTGTCTATCTCACAGATAGGACATGCACGATGGCCCTTAACACTGTATCCA
>PYAF01003204.1:147004-177112 GCA_007407185.1 Glycine tomentella
TAATGGTTCCCGTGCAACATCATGCTCCTGAGTTCCATTAAATGCTTTTTTCAATCGCCGATAAGGGTGATAAGGTCGCAAAAACCGTCGATGGCGAGTGTAAACTGTTTTTCTTCCATGTTTAAGCTGCAAGTAACTCGTGTCTATCTCACAGATAGGACATGCACGATGGCCCTTAACACTGTATCCACTCAAATTCTTGTACGCAGGAAAATCATTAATGGTACAAAATAGCATTGCACGCAACTGGAATGTCTCCTTACGATACCCATCAAACATGGCAACCCCCTCATCCCACAAGTATGCCAAGTCTTCAATCAAGGGACTAAGATAAACATCAATGTCATTTCCTGGCTGTTTTGGGCCTGATATCATCATAGACAACCAAGGAGGCAGGTTGTAAATGACTAGCAAAACAGGCCACGAACTGTGCTGAGTACTCAAACTGCCGTACGGATTCATTCCATCACTGGCAAGTGCAAGCCTTAGATTTCTTGCCTCTTTGCCGAACTCCGGATACAAATGATCAATCTTTTTCCACTAAACTGAATCTGCCGGATGTCAGAGCATCCCATCAAAGTTTCTGCCCTTTGCATGCCATATAAGGTCTTTTGCATCATCTTCATTAGCAAACAGACGCTTAAACCTCGGAATGATCGGAAGATACCACAAGACCTTCGCGGGAGGGCGTTTCGTTGAACTTTCATCACTGCCACATTTGTTATCGTCCTTCACTTTGTATCGTGATACCCCACACGTGGGACATTTATGCATTTGTTCAAATTCATTTCTGTACAATATGCAGTCATTAGGACAGGCATGAATTTTCTTATACTCGATACCCATCGGACAAAGTATCTTCTTCGCCTTATAGTAACTGCTTGGCAACGTGTTTTCCTCTGGAAGCATATCCTTAAGTACCTCAAGCAGCGAACTGAAGCTTTTGTCACTCCACCCATATCTGGCCTTGACATTAACCAAATTTAACACCGCAGACAACAGTGTCAATGACTCTTTGCACCCCGGATACAACGGCTTCTTCGAATCACTCTCCAACGTATCATACATAGGAGCATGTGCTTGCTGAAAAGACTCATGTCCCAGATCACGAATCATATCCTCTAGTCGATCTCCGATGTCAACATCAACCTGTTCAGTCTGCGAGACCGTCTGCGTGTTTGTGAATTCACCATGCCATATCCATGTCGTATAAGTCTTCTTAATCCCATCGCATAGTAGATGCTCCCGTATGTCTTCTAGTGTTTGCCGTCTACCATTCAAACAATTGATACAGGGGCAGAAATATTTTCCATCCCCATCGGGTCGACCTCTTTCGGAGGCAAATTGTAAAAAAATTTCAACTCCTTCGTACTCAACCGTGATGCGACTTGCATTCACCAAGATCGATCCATGTGCTTACCAACTCTGAGATACTGACAAAGTTCATCCATGCATGAAAACCTCACTTTTTCATTCAAGGTGTGGCCCTATCCCATTCAGGAAGGCATATTTTTAAAGTATATTCATATCTATACGTTGAGTCTTTATCCTAAATATGACGAAATTTCGGCAACATTTCGCTTTGGTCTCTAAGTACACGAAATGAAAGCGGTGACATGAGTTCCACCACAGTCAAGTATGCACCTGGAGAACAAAGTGAAATGCATTGTACCGAAATTTTATCATATTTAAGACAAGAATGACAACGTATAAATATGAATATACTAAAAAAATATAAGCCCTCCTAAACTGTCCAAACGGACAATTCAAGATTCAATACAATGATTAATCCAAACTGTCCGGAAGAATCACTGTAATGAATCTCAAATGGGAAACTACGGTTCACTCATAATGAACATTATTTGTATATAGACATAGTCATTAATGGCATAAAACAGTTTACACAAGTACGCATTACATATAGAAGGTAAAAAAATTTGAAAGGCATTCGTCAGTACCTGAGATGATGGTCAATGACAATCTCCAACAATGAATCTGGTGATGATGATACAAAGACGCAAAGGACAACTACATACAAATGATGTTGAACAGTGAAGATGTTATATTCAAAGATGATACACATACGATTATATATGTAGGACAGAATTGGGGCTGGTGTGAGCCTTAACAGAAGCCTAACCTTTCGTGAAGGAGCAAAGCCTGCCTGTGGATTGGGTTCTACTAATGGTGGTGTAACTGGGGTTGCAGCCTCACTTGGTTGCTCTTCCTGCAAAGAATTAAAAACAAGATTAGTCATTACCTATGTTTGAGGGAACATAGCCATGAAATTATATGTAGTATGCAATTTATCTGGTTAATGCAACTTTAAACTCATCACTAAACCTATACATGGAATGTGTGTGTGTGCGCGTGCGTATGCGCTATGTGGTTGCCAATATAAATAACAAAAGAGAATGGATAAAAGAAGACAAAAAAATATAAATAAATAAAGGAAGCACGATGTAAAAAATAGGGTGTATGTGGCTTTGCGCTATGTGGCTGCCCATATATCAAACAGGCCCTAAAATTGTAGCTGATGAGGAAATTTGAGAGTGAGCTTTGGATGATACCGAAGTTAGTAGCTGTTTTGTGTCTTAAAGGAAATGAGGATTCGATAATGTTTGTTCCATTGGTTGCAATTAGTGGTCGATTGGATGAGGGACAAAGACTTGATCTCAGATACTTAAAGAAAAGTAGTGATCACAATTTGGAGCTTGGCTACAAGGAACATAATTAAACCAATGATAATATTTTTGGTTTTCTGTTCATGCCTTGTAATAGTTCCTTTTTGTTGTGGTTTTGGGTTGAGCGTCATTTGAATGATGGAGACTTTCTTCGCTTCAATCGCTAGCCTAGTCTTCGTAAAATGTCTATCATGTGGTATAGAATGAAAATGATGCCTTATTCTACTTTCCGGCTTAACTTGTCTGTAACTCCACCATCATAAGGCTGAAATCTGTACCTTATTATGGTGAAGTTACAGACAAGTTAAGCCAAAAAGTAGAATAAGGCGTCATTTTCATTCTATGCCACTTGATAGACATTTTACGAAGACTAGGCTGACGATTGAAGCGAAGAAAGTCTCCATTATTCAAATGACGCTCAGCCCAAAACCACAACAAAAACAACTATTACAAGGCATGAATAGAAAACCAAAATTATTATCATTGTTTTAATTATGTTCCTTGTAGCCAAGCTCCAAATGGTGATCACTACTTTTCTTTAAGTATCTGAGATCAAGTCTTTGTCCCTCATCCAATCGACCACTAATCGCAACCAATGGAACAAACATTATCGAATCCTCATTTCCTTTAAGACACAAAACAACTACTAACTTCAGCATCATCCAAAGCTCACTCTCGAATTTCCTCATCAGCTACAATTTTAGGGCCTGTTTGATATATGGGCAGCCACATAGCGCACAGCCACATACACCCTATTTTTTACATCGTGCTTCCTTTATTTATTTATATATTTTTGTCTTCTTTTATCCATTCTCTTGTATATATCATTCTTTTATCTATTCTTTATTTTTATTTTATTTTATTCTCATTTTCTTGCCTAAACTAAACCAAAGACAACAGAACATCAGTCTCATGAACCAAAGAGAACAGAACATCAGCAAAGGACCGAAGTCATTAGCATAGGACAAATATTAGCATCAAGTTTCCCTTGTATTTCATAGACACAGAGAGCTATAACCCTTATTTGGTCAGCATCACCCTTTGGGATTCAATGGGTTAACATCCTGGCCCATGACATCTATAATAGAAGCAGCCCCTAAAGCTAAATAAAGTTCTGCAAATTTGAAAATGAAAGTGCACCATGCCATTACTCTCAGGACCTATCAAAATCTAAATGTATCCATGACTCCATGTAACAGTATGCACTAACAGGTTATAGGACCAGTTAAAGTTAATGCGCGGGGCTACATGAATAGTGAGACATGTTAATAAATTCATTTATTAAATAATGAAAATGGTAGCAAGCCACCAACAATGCGCGACCTCAGCAACCATGGTGCCTTTATATCTAAACAGCACAGGATACTAACCTTGGGGGGAGCGCGACCTCAGCAAGCTACCAACAATGCGCGACAATGGAGACACCGCGCAGATCCTTGAAGCAACAGGTGTTGTGGACCGTGATATGGGCGCGAAGGACAAGGCACGAAGGAGAAGAGATGGGTACAGTCTCGACGACAAGGCATGAAGGAGAAGAAGAGATGGTGTTGGCGCTTCAGTGGGTGACGACAACGAGGGAGGTTTTCATAGATATGGGCGCGAGAGTGAAGGGTCGTAGCTCTTCGGAAAAGACAAAGGCTTTAAGGCGCGATACTGAAGTTTAATCGTCGCGACGGGTACCTATCATACCCACAACATCGGTTCTCATACAAAAACCGATGTTAATCTATTATTTTAACATCGGTTTCACTTAAAATCTTGACAACCGATGTTAACATTTCATGGTTAACATCGGTTATGCTTAAAAATCTAGAAAACCGATGTTAAAATTTCACCGTTAACATCGATTTTACTTCAAATGTTGACAATCGATGTTGACATTTCATGGTTAACATCGGTTATACTTAAAAATCTAGAAAACCGATGTTAACATTTCACCGTTAACATCGGTTTTACTTAAAATCTTGACAACCGATGTTAACATTTTATGGTTAACATCGGTTATACTTAAAAATCTAGAAAACCGATGTTAACATTTCATCGTTAACATCGGTTTCACTTAAAAATATTGAAAACCGATGTTAACATTTCACTGTTAACATCGATTCTGTGAAAAATCTACAAAACCGATGTTAAATTAGTCCGCTTATTTACAAAATTGCCACCGCGTTTTTGTTAACATCGGTTCTATGGATAACCGATGTTAAACTAGCGATGTTAAAACCTATTTTTCTAGTAGTGCCTTCTTATCTCTCGCTAAATTTCAGTTTAAGTGCTCCACATCTAATTGCTAGCACCGTATTGGGGAATATTGTTTTCGTTCTTGCATTGTGGATTTAGGGATTATTGGTTTATCATAGGGATTATTCCACTTGCACTATGCTAATTTATAAAATTACAGTAGCCTCTCATGCTTTGTTATTTTAAGGGGATTGTGTGTACAGTCCATAGTCCATAGTCTATAAATAAAAGTGAGATAGCTGTCTGTAACTTTCTACATAAGGATAATATATAAAATAAGGAAAGTAGTTCAAACAAGAAAGGTGTAAGTTTATCTAGTTTGCTAACCGAACAAAGATGTCTACGAACATGGGAGTTATTGCTTGAATGGACAATTAAACTCACACTTTATTAGGCTCAACATGTTATATGAGGATCACTTTATTGAGTAGAATTTTTTAAAGATGCAAATGAAAATATTTTGTGAATATTAGAGGACATTATTTGTTGTAGCCGTAAAAGAAGGGTTGTTTCATGTATGCTACTTGTGAGTGTGGCTTGAGTAAAATAGTTTGAAGTAATTGTCTCACTTCTGGCATGGGATAGCACAGGATCTTTTTGGTTGCCTTTCTTTGGTGTTTGGTACACTCTCTCTTCGAGGGAACTTTCATAACAAATGTGGAGGGACATACTATATTTATTTTCTATCTTTTTTGTGCCTGTGTTTTGAGGGATTTAGCTTGTTCTGTAATCTTTCATTCTTTGTTCTAATAATATCATTCTTTGTCCTTCCACCCAAAAAAAATTTATAATAATTTGGCTATTTGTTATAAAAGCTGGTTACATCCTTTATGCTCCATAAAACTACTGCACTCTATAGACGTTAGCATCATTGTTTGAGACATGACATTTCTTATAGATATGGGTGTACCTGACATTTCTTATAGATATGGGTGTACCTGACATTTCTTATTTAATGTTTAAGTTTTACCCTTTTGTATTGTTTAAGAAAATCACCTTATCTCTCAGTAAGAGTAAGAATTATCTAACACATTTTTAATTAATATCAGGGTTTGAGATTATAAAGACTTACTGGAACGGTAAGCTGAAGTTGTAGAGTCGAGGGGAAAACAAGCGGAGAAGGAGGTTGAGGTATTTATATAAGTTGAATTTGCCTTCTGCATATTTTTCTATCTAGATATCTAACAAAATAACTATCCAAAATGATTTAGAACCCATAATTTAGAGTTTTACCTTGAAAATTTTAAAACTTAACATCACTTGGGCTGTCCTTTGCCAACAATTGTTTTTTTTGGGGTCAAATAAGTCCCCTCTAAAACAAAAGATGGATTGAAATATGTTTAGAAAGTCTTTGATCGTTTTCTTTTACTACCCTTTTTCATCAAACCCACTATTTTACCAATCTAAGTTCCAATGTTAGTTGGCTTGTGAGAAATGCCTGTTTGCAAGCCAAAACTGCAATCAACCTCAATTTTGACCCTCTGTTCCAGTGTTCCCACATTAATCTCTTGAAAAAATTTATCACTCCATACCCTGATTTTTATTATGCTAGGAGGAAAAGATTTAGCATTATGTGCTTTGTTTGTTCTTATGTTATAAAGTAAAGATAATATGTATAATATAAAACCTTTTGTCAGGGTTTAATCAAGGCTAGAAGCTAATGTTGAAATCAATTTTGCTATGGGTATGATGTTGACTTTAGTTGGATATTTTTCTGATTCTTTTGATCAATCCGCCTTTCCTAAAAAGGTTAATACTGGTGGTCTTCCTTTTTCATGCTTCTCTAGTTTTCCTTCCCATAACTAATAGGTGACAGGATCAGTCAAACTCACTAATGTAAGCATAATATTACCTATGCAGAATATAGACTACTGCTTATGTAATGCATCATAAATATGCAGATACAAAATTAGTGAATCTTGTTCATAGGCAATGAGGTCTGTTTTGTTCCTTTTTTTATTTTTTCCATTTTGTGAAGCAAATGAAGGGTAGCTCAATCACTAGAGGCAAAGCTCCTATCAACAAAAACTATAAGCAAAACAGTTTGCAAAAATACAGAGGCTGATAATTTGTCTATACTATACACATGATTAACACAACAATATGACGTCACGTCACTTAATTCATGTAGCTAACCCCATCTAGTTGTAAAACAATTGGTTGTTGTGTGATGCATTCAAAGTTATTAACAAAAATCTGATAGTAAAGAATATATTTGAAGTTTTAATCTTCAACTGAGCCAAATGGTTTGTGTAATCCATGTAGCCAACCTGACCTAGTGGGTTAATGCTTTTGTTGATGTATTTATCATTTAGGAATTACATTGACATCCCATGTGGTTTCTTGAAATTTCACACAATATCACATCCCTTTTAAGGCTTACAACAGTAACCCCCTTACATGTTACACATTGTAATGTGTTCGAGTAACAAGGGTACACAATGCAATGTATTTCAAACAATAAGGGGGTTACTATATAGCAGCAAAGGCAGGGAAAGCGTGTAAAACTTCAAGAAACCACGAGAAGTGTCACTGTAATTGGGCTACCGTTTATGTTGTTGGTGGGCCTTCCTTTAATAATTCTCAACATGATCCAATTATATTTTCTTTTTCATATATATATGTTTCTTTTCAAGTTGGGAAATCTATTGGCCTTCACATCAGAAGCTGTGGGTCATAAACTTTTATGTTACGTTGATTCTTGTGAAATTCTTCCATGACACTGATATTACTTTGTAATTACCTTAGCACAAATGTTGTGTAAAACTATTGATTTTGGTTTCTCATTTTCAAGGTAGACTTGTTAGTCTTGTTGTGTTCCGGGAAATGTTTGTAGTTGGTGGTGCAATATTTCTAAGAGCAAATAGCTTGGGTTGGAAGGTATGAACAATCTCATTCTCAAGTTTTCCATTTTGCTTTAAAAATTATGTAGCCATAAAGATGAAACCCTTGATGTTGTGTCTTTCTCTCATTGGGAAACCTGGTTTCATTTTTTAAACATTGTTGGGACCTGTCACCTAAAGGTTGAACCAGTCTTTCTAAGCAAGGTAACTTTGATGGGTATTTTTAGTTTATCATACAATGCATGATGCTATTGTGTTGCAGACTTGCTTATGTGTACTACTTGCATCACATGTGATAAAGTTGTTGATTTGAGGGGGAGATACTTGAAGCACAAAGAGATTTTGAAGATAAAGAAGTGTTTTGGACTTTCAACATGATTGAAGCATTGAAGAAAAGCTTATGATCAAATGTAAAAGGAAGAAAGTTTTCTGATGATCCAAGTCATTGCATTCATATCATTCATAAGCTTAAGAATTAAATCACAAGGCATTAGGAAATTATTTTGAATCTTGAAATAAACTAAGTGTCTTTTGGAAAAATAGCATTTCACTGGTTTAATCGATTAATATAAGCAAAGAATCGATTATTTTGTTCTTGATGCTTTCTGGAAAATTCTCAAGAACAGTTTAATCGATTACACTATCGGATTAATCGATTATTTTAAACTTAGAATAAATATAATCTGCCTTAGTGACCTTTTTAATTGATTACTACTAATCTGTAATCGATTACATTACTCATATAGATTATATCATCACTCTGGCTTAATCGATTACCGATTATTGCAATCGATTACGTAGTTCAAACATGTTTTTCATAATTTCGGATATAATCGATTACCAATTATTGTAATTGATTACACAGTACATTCATGATTATGCATATTTCGGATATAATCAATTACCGATTATTGTAATCGATTACCCAGTACATTCATGTTTATACATACTTCGGATTTAATCGATTACGCGTCGAGATAATCGATTAAATTGCTCGTTGTAGTTACCCAGAATCCTTATGAACACTTTAATCGATTACAGGAGTGTGGGTAATCGATTACATATGCTAAATAATCGATTATAGGAGCGCATTTAATCGATTACAAGCGGTTACAAAAGTTATTATAAATAGATCCAATGCTCAGCTGATTTAAGAACGAGAGTAATTCGTATTCTGAGCATACTAAAGGTTTCTAAACGTTCTCTAAGTGATATTTCTGAGTTCATAGAATTCTTGCTTCCTTGAAACTCATATGGGTCTTAAGGATTGAGTGAAGCAAGATTTTCTTTTCTCAAAGCTTAAGGAAAGCCATGTTCTGAGTTTGTTATTTGCATTCAACCTGGTAAATTCATTCTAATACATCTCATATTTGGATCATCAGGTGATTTCTTTCCTTACACTTTGAGTTTGTAATTCTCTTTTGAATTTTGTATTTCCTTGTCTATTGTAAATGGGTTTCTTGCATGAAAACTAAAGATAGTGTTTCTCTAAGGGAAGCTGAGTAGTGTTCTCAGTTTGGGTTTGGTCTCTAAGGGTCTAATAGTGTTTTAGACTTTTGAACTTTATCTAGGGTTGATAAAGAGAGGCTTGTATTTTGTAAGAATATTATTTGCAATAGTGGAACTCTACTCTAAAAATGTTGAGTAGAAGAAAACTGGATGTAGCTTCATAGTGTTTGAAGTGAACCAATATAATTCATTGTGTGTTTGTCTAATTCTGCTTATTTGATTGCTTTATGTGAATTCTTGTTAACTACTTGATTCTTGAGGCATTACATCTCTTGGGTTGATCTTTGGATAAAGATTCTTTGTTATGTTTGTGATAAAGATCCAAAAAGGGCAAAAACTCTGATTTTGATTAATAAACTTTTAAAATTACCAAGGCTAACCAATTCACCCCCCCTCTTGGTTAATTGTGAAGTGTTCCTATATTTTACAAAAGTTATGGCATGATGGAATATTTTAATGTGTTGTTTGTCTGCAAGGTTATCGAGATATATAAATATATACAACAGTGGAAGTTAGCGTGTCACTGGTTTTAGGAGACTATACCCTGTTCATAGCTTTAATATGAACAAACTTCTTTTGTGTGTGTAAATAAAAGCACTAAAGTAAATGTTTCTATTTTTAAATTAAAAATAACAAACTTTGTAGCTACTACATCAATTAAGAAATTCCCTTTATTTGAACATGCACCATGCAAGTCTTTTACTCTAAGACATTCTACCTAGGAGAGTAATTTGTCTTTTTAATTTACCCTTTTGTAGGGATCATGTTTCTTTCACAAGAAGCTTGAAATTTATTCATGTAAGAGTATGTTGTGTTTGAGAATGGAGGGTTATATTTTTTTTCTTCGTATCTTTAGAAATATTTACACAACATGAGATCTTCCCTATTGTAACCAATGGGCTAATTAAAAGAGGTAGAACTTCAACTATGTCTGGTATATCTACAATCAAGTCATCTGCTGAGTCAACTAATTTGCTGAAGCCTTTGTAAACTTGTGAAGGATCAAGTACATCAGCATAAAGTGCAGATAACAGAATATCAACCATTTCTTTTTCTTTGTCATGTCTATCCATGGACATAGAGACTAGTTTTTTGACAAAATAGGACCCATACTTTGGTTTTCCCAATTCTTTCACTTCATTCATTATTGCAACAACATCATCAGTGGCAAAATATTCCTCCACTATTATTGTAGCTTTTTTCTTGTAGTTGTCAAGATCTGTCATCGGTTTCTTTTCAATTGAATGGTCAAATTCCTACAAAACCATATATATTTTCATGGTCGTTGGTGTTCCAAAGACAAGCAATTTTAGTAAATATAAGAGACCAAATCTTAACCCCTTACCTCACTGCTGTCATAGTTTGGATCATTAGGATCAGGAACATTCGTGTTATCTGTATCAAGCAATCCACCCCAGGTGCCTTTTCCCCCAGAACCACCTAAATAATGACAGTAGGATAAGTCAAGTGCCTTTGTATTTCACTGTCATCTCACGCTGGTAGCGTGAGATCCGCACTACTAGCGCCAACTCTTTTGCCATGCTACGCTGCCAGCGTGGTAATGGCGCCACCAGCGCCATTATGAAGGAAACAAGCCAAATCCTGTCTGCCATGCCGCGCCACAAGTGCCACATCCGTGCCACCAGCGCCAATTGCAGGAATGAGAAGGATATTGCACTGTCATCTCACGCTCGTAGCGTGAGAGTCACGCCACTAGCGCCAACTCTTCTGCCATGTCGCGCTGCCAGCGTGGTAGTGGCGCCATCATCGCCATTTATGAACAAAATAATCCAAATCCTCACTGCCATGTCACGCCACTAGCGTGGACACTGCGCCACCAGCGCCAATTGCATGAATGAGTTACATTTTTTACTGTCATCTCACACTGGTAGCGTGAGATCCGCGCTACTAGCGCCAACTCTTCTACCATGTTGCGCTACGAGTGTGGTAGTGGCGCCACCAGCGTGGATGCCGCGCCACCTGCACCAGTTCGTTGTCTGTGTAATTTTTGAAGCTGTTAACGGGCAAAATGGGAGTTTCACTAACTCCCATATAAATACTTAAACCCACAGTGCTGAAGGGAACGAACAATGAACGAAAATAGCTCACAAAGGGTTTAAGAGAGTTTGTGAAACGTGGCTAGGGCTTGAGGAGTGGATGGCCCAAGTCGAGATAGGTCAAGTAAGCACATGTAAAGACCAACCATGTACTTCTCTTCTCAACCCTAACAGAACAAACAAGTACAAATACAAATAGGTACACACACTTATTACATTTGACAAAAACATATCCAAACACATTTGTTAAGGACACCAAGTTTGGGAAGAGGGGTGGTGGGAGTGTAGAAAAAGCCAAACCCATAATCATTAAGTTAATGAAACCTTATGTAGTGTCAATGCATGAATGTTGCATAAAATACTACTTCTTGAATGGGATAGAGCCACACCTGTTTGCATACATGACATTCATAAACATGCATATCACATTTTTAATTTATCACCTTGACAACAGATGGAATTCCTGGATCGTAGTTGGATGAAAGCACCACGCATTACGAATGAGTATGAAATAGGTGTTGAACAATTTCTTCAATTTACCAGTTTAAATGCACCATAGTTGAGGGGAAAATTTTATTGTCCTTGTGTCAAATGTTTGAATGGGAGACGTCAATCCATAAATGACATCAGAACTCATCTAATATGTGACGGCATCATTCCAACTTATACAAAGTGGAAATGGCATGGTGAATTGCCGGCCACGCAGGCAAAGAATGAAACTCCCACCGTTCATGTCTACAACGAGGATCATATAGAAGACATGATTCGCGACCTGGGCGAAGAACGTTTTCGCCAAGCCCATTCATCGACATATTCTAAACTGGAGTTTGATTCAAAGATCCCTTTGTATGGTGGTTGCACGTCCTTCACACGGTTGTCGGCGGTGTTGTCTTTGGTTAACTTGAAGGCCAGATTTGGGTGGAGTGACAAAAGTTTCATTGAATTGCTTGTATTGTTAAAGAAGATGCTTCCTAAAGAAAACACCCTCCCTAAGACTCACTATGAAACAAAGAAGATTTTATGTCCTATGGGTATGCAATACCAGAAAATTCATGCATGCCCTAATGGTTGCATCCTGTATCGACATGAGTATGCGGATTTGTGCAGCTGCCCACTTGTGGGTCCCCTAGATACAAATTAACTGATGATGACAACAATGATGAAACAAACTCATTCAGCGGTCGGCCCGCAAAGGTCTGTTGGTATCTTCCCATAATTCCAAGGTTTAAGCGGTTGTTTGCCAATGCAAATGATGCCAAAAACCTTACTTGGCATGCATATGGGAGGAATAATGATGGAAATATCCGACACCCCGCTGATTCTCCTCAATGGAAGGCAATTGACCGTATGTACCCACATTTTGCTAGTGACCCAAGAAACCTCAGGCTTGCGCTAGCTTGTGACGGAATGAATCCTTTTGGTAGCCTATCCACTAACCACAGTTCGTGGCCAGTGTTGCTTATGATTTACAACCTCCATCCTTTGTTGTGCACAAAGTGAAAATACATAATGTTGTCTATGATGATAGCAGGTCCACGACAACCAGAAAATGATATCGATGTGAATTTGGCACCGTTGATTGAAGACTTGAAACAACTGTGGGTTGATGGGGTTGATGTGTTTGATGCGTTGGATGATTTGGTTAAGGTTGTACCTGATGTTTATTACAAACCGGTAGCGATGCGTTGGGAAGGGTCTACATTTGGGCATCCAAATGTTGAATCCTCGTTATTCATAACATTCTTAGATGTCAATGAAATTCTAGCAGGGGACAAGTGTTTGAACATATCCATAATGCAATTGTGGATCATGTAAGTCTATGTGTAGTTTTGGTATTCGTTATAATAAGTTATTTTTAATAGTCCTTACAAATAAATTTGTTTGTCATGTTTCAATTGTGGGGATTTGATAGGTATATGGCGGAGTGGACCTCATCCTTGGTAAAATCATCGGTATATACATTTTTTGAGCCTCAATCAATACACAATGCGAAGGACAGACGTGCAGAAACTCAGGAATACATTGACACATGGATGAAGGATTCCCAAAGAGAGCTGTACCTAGGAGCATACTTGAATCAGTAAGTAAAATGTTTGTATTAGTAGTATTTGGAAATGACCGTGCTACATGAAGTAAACATTATGTTCGAAATATGCAGGCCCATTAGCAGCTTTTTATTCTGTGTCCTAAAGACCATACGGTTGTATGGCTTTGTTCATTGCGTAAGAAGCCAGATGTTCATATAAAAACCGTAATTAACAAGTAATATGTTCAGGACACGATACATGAAATAGGTTCGCATATCATTTATGCTTTAACAACAATTCTCATGTTTGTCAATGTTTATCAATGCAATGAAGAAATTGAAGACCACTACAACCGATAAAGCAAATCCACCTCCACCCACCTGGATTGAGTTAAAGGTTATAATTTCGATAAAGCCTACATATCCATGTACTGATATTTAACAATTGTTGGATTGAAACAAGTTGATTTGTTTGTTTACTTATGTTTTAGAGCCATGTTCAACCCGGAGGATATGAGTGTGGGTATTACGAAATGTATTGGATGTGGAACATAGTTACAGGGCATTTGAAGAATGAGTGGACCAAGGTATAATTATAGTAACAGCTTCCAAATTCATCAACTTAAATGAATATATATGTGTCAATCACATTAAACTACATTCATATTTCCTATACTAATATATATGTGTTAATTGAACATGGAAGAGATCAACACATTAATGAAGTCAACATACTTATTGTCATACTCAACGAAAAGGTAATATTTTGGTTGTCCAAAGTCTACTCATGATTTCCTTCATGTGATACATGAATGCATTATAAGTGATTGTAATTTTGGTTGTCCAAGGTACTATTTTGAAGACTGGGAAGTGGCTACAAGTGGGGACGAGTTGGGTAACAAGCTGATGGAATTCAAATGCAACACAAGGTGTTGTTCTTTTAACCTTCTGCATTCTAAAAGAATGTGGTGGAATTGATTTTGTGCTAATAGTAATGCTGGTGATTTTTAGTTTTAGTATTTGAGTTCATCCTGGTGTTTGCTTTAGCATCAATAACTGGGAGGTCAGAAGCAGAATAGTTAGCAGTAGCAAATTGTTCTGCTATAGCAGTGCCATGTGGCAGAGTGGCCTCTGGCCACTGAGGTATGCTTTTTTGTTCACTAAGGTTATGTAACACTTTTTACTAAACATGGACAAAATCCTTGTTTTGCTGAACTATTTTTTATAGAACGGTTTGTGATTCCATTCCTTCTTTTGTATTTGAAGGATTTTAGGGATACAACCTTCAATAAAACCCAAAAGCCTTATTTCCCTGGCTGCAAATCCATTAGCTGCCCAAAGCCCAATAGCCCCAGCCTTCATTTGCAAGTTAGCTTGATGAATTTTCAATAAATGACAAATGTCCACTCCCAAAGTCCCACCTGTGCATGCCCTAAAGAGCCATTCAATTTAAAAAATGAACAGCAATAGATTGCTTCAATCATCCCAGTATGGATTCTATATTGCGTTATGAGACCAGCCCAGCATGTAATCATTGTTAACAAACTAGCTAAACCAATGCTCACAATATCTCTGATTTAGTATTTGCTATCTTCACAGGTCAATGGAGGTGAGGCATCAATATTATAAAAGATTAGTGCAACTAGCCATTTTTAGGCAGATCCTTTTTTTTCACTGTAATGTTCATCGCTAGTTTGAACTGATAATTGATTCTTGGTTCCCTTTTGAACTATCAGGATTGTTAACTCTGGTGAGTTACAGCATAGGATGTTATAAGTGGTCAGTAATGTTTTGTATTCTCTAACATAGTGTTGGTACAATAATCTAGGTTGTCATGGTTTTAGGTGATGTCATGTTGTAATTCCAATAGAAAGTGTTAAATGCTTTTAATATATGATGTGGTTTTAATGGTTGAGATTTCAAAAAATTGTGTTCATAAATGTTGAGATAAAATTTAATATATGATGTTGGATAATCGTTTGCATTCGTAGGTTTTTTCTTAATAATCGTCTTCGTTTATATTTAATAAAAAAATTGAAATAAAATAGAAACAATGACAGTTATTAGGAGAAAACCGTGATCGTATGTCCACCTACGATGACGGTTTCCTCAATAACCGTCTTCATAGGTTTTTAATTTAAAAAAAATAATTAAAATAAAATCGAAAAATGACCGTTATTGCCATAAACCGTCATCGTATGTCCCCCTACGATGGCGGTTTTCCTTAATAACCGTCATCGTTTGTTGCTATTTATAAAAAAATTAAATTGAAATAAAAAACCTACGAAGACGGTTATTGCGAAAAATCGTCATCGTATATCCATCTACGATGACGGTTTTCCTTGTTAACCGTCTTCGTTTGTGTGCTATTTTTAAAAAATTAAATTGAAATAAAAAACCTACGATGACGGTTATTAGGGAAAACCATCATCGTAGGTTAACATACGATGACGGTTTTTTCTTAATAACCGTCATCGTAGATTTTTTATTTAAAAAAAAGTTAAATTGAAATTAAATGAAAATGAAGACGGTTATTAAGAAAAAATCGTCATCGTAGGTTGACATACGATGACGGTTTTTGGTTAATAACTGTCATCGTAGGCATTTTATTTAAAATAAAAAAATTAGAAACGATGACAGTTTTTTAGAACTGTCGTCAAAAGTACCTCACTTTCAACGACACGCACAACAATGACGGTTCAACAATCGTCATCGTATGGCCTAAATAACCGTCATCATTTCCAATATCTGTAGTAGTGGTAGAGTGAAATTCAGTTCAAATTGATACGTTACTGAACTCTTTGATCTAAATTTACAAAAGCATTTTGTTCTTAATCAATCACTAATGTGTAATTCATGATGACTGAAAATCGGTTATAGATAGTCCTGTATTATTTCCATGTTATCCAATTTCTAGCACGTTGAAAAATTGAGATGCTCAATTCAATGTTTTTTCGAAGGAATATCCTTGGTGGTTGTGATATACTTTTCATGTGTATTAACTTTATTTTATTTTAAAATTTAAAACTGTTTCATAAATAATTGTGTGCATATGAATATTTAGAAATTGTATATATGGAATCTCATGTTTGTATCCCTGCCATGTCATTTTCTTGTTTTTAATAGTTGCCATATCCTCTTAATTACCAATGTCATGTAATACGTATTCGCATTCATATTACTACCTGGAACTGGAAGCACTTTTGGGTATGAAATTGCAATCCTCATTCCCTATGACTGGATTTATTTGTTAATGATATGTGATGCAAGCCTGCAATTATTGTTTGAAAATTTTAATTAATAACAAGAATTTTAACTATCCTGGGGTCAAGCATCCAACTACTAAGCTGCTACGCTATAACGATTCAACAATCTGTGTATTATTTACAAACCTTGCTTTGTGAATTTTTAATATTGGTTTTTTCTTATGTGCAGACCAAGGATGAAGTTCTTATACAAAATCAGGCAGCTAAGGAAGAGTGGCATGGTTTTATTGATTATGATGCAACCAAGGAGTCCATTGAAGAGGATAAATTTATTTTGTGATGTTTCAAGTTTCAGAACCTAACCCCTATGAGAATGCTATGCATAATGAGCATTCTACTTGGATGTCATGTTCTATTTTGAAGTCAATGTCCCCAGGAAAAGAAGGAAGATATCTACCTCAAAGAGGTTAAGCTGAATCCTATTGGAATGGTTATTCAACAAGTTGAAGGAATTGAGAATTTCTCCAACAAGTTGTAGTATGCTTTTGTCGTAATTATTAAATTCTGGTTGTCTTATACTCTCTTTCATAGAGGCATTATATCAATTGCACATGATGTGAATATGGTAGTATACTCTATTCTTTTGGGGAAGCGCGCTTTTATTGTTATTTATTGGTTGGAACTATTACGTCAGTAATTGAATTGAACTATACCTTATAATCTAAAAAATTCAAAGCATTTCAAATTGTTTGTTGACATGAACAAAATGAAGGAAAGTTTTTATTGTTATTTATTGGTTGGAACTATTACGTCAGTAATTGAATGAAACTATACCTTATATATTCTAAAAAATTCAAGGCAGTTCAAATTTTTTGTTGACATGGACAAAATGAAGGAAAACCTTTCAAATTATTTCCATATTGGACCTCGGCATATGCTTGTTCCAAGTCGAATTTCAATGTAGATGATAAAAAAAACTAATTCTGCATTGTCATTTGTCAACAGATGATGAAAGAAAACTAATCAATGTAGCCATGGTGCACAAAGGTTGTGCTGTGGTATTCAAAACCAAGCAATGTCAGCAAATACATTGTGTAACCTTGAGAAAATCTGATTTGCACTGTTTGACGTCATTCATCACCATCCCTCCCTTGTACTCTGATGAGATCATTGTTAGGAAATTAAATTTTCCGACGTTATTATGTACTACATATTATATTAATAATTATATTATGCTATTTAATATATATTGGGTAAATTAAAGTGATCAATTAAATATACCAAAATAAATTCCTAATTAAATATGGGATAAATGGGTGGATACCAACATTGGACTAATTAGATTTAATGAGAGCTTACTTGTTCAACAATAAATACTATATATAGGATTATGGTCCCCCAGTATGTCAAATCAAACTTCATTTTTTTCTTTCCCATCTAGAGAGAATGCCCTCTAAGGAGTGATTTGACTGAGGAAGACTAAAACACATAAGCAAAGACTAAAAGGTTAGAAGAACAAAAGAATAAATAACTTATGCAATGAAAATAAGTACACATTATTTATTTAAGATGTCTTGATGATTCAATATGATGCTTCTAGGGTTTTGTTGGGTGATGGTTTTCACCATAAGAATTTAGGAACTAATTTTCCAACAATTGGTATCAAAGTCATTATCATATTGAATTATAGAGAAATTATTAAGTTTTTTTTTGTTTTATCATGTTGAAGACAAAGCTACATGGTTTATACCTTTTGCATAAGGCTGTTATGTGCTATTTGTGAATCCATGGATATCGTGGTGTTGTGTACGTGGAAACAGCTTGTTATTTTTTGTTTCAATTTTTTTAATATAAAAAAAAAAACCAAACTGTTGTTTTACTGTTATGATTTCTGAGCGTCATCTTATCGTGGAAATAGTTTGTTATTTTCTATTTCATTTTTTGGATAAAAAAACAATCTATTGCTTTACAATTATGGTTTATGAGCGTCGTCGTTTTATCATGGAAACAGTTTGTTATTTTCTGTTTCATGTTTTTTTAGTATAAAAAAAATTGTTGCTTTGCGTTATGGTTTGTGAGCATCATCTTATCGTGGAAACAAATTGTTATTTTCTATTTCATTTTTTTGGATGAAAAAAAAAACAAATTGTTGCTTTGATGTTATGGTTTCTACGTGTCATCTTATCGTGAAAATAATTTGTTATTTTTTATTCCATATTTTTGGATAAAAAAAAAGTTGTGCTTCAGGTTTCCTTTAATGTTAATAAATTATAGGGGAAACATTATTATATATTGTTTGTTAAATATGTTGGCAAATAATTTGCTGTTTCTTTTTCAAAAAATAATATTATTGTCAACAATTAAATAATAATTTGTTATCAGGAATGACATTTAATCCATGATGATAAAGTTTGGATAATTTTATTATAATCCCACTCAGAAAATTGAGAGCAATAAAATTAAGGAACTTAGACATTTAATTAAATAAAATAAATCTTTGGTTTATGTTTGTTTTATTTAATTATTATTACTTTTTAACTGTCCTGTATTTCATGATAATTAAGGAATTTAGGGATTTAATTAAATAAAATAAACCTTTGGTTTATATTTGTTTTATTTAATTATTATTGCTTTTAATTGTCTTGTATTTCATGATAAATTAGTTGAAACAATATTGTTGTCAAAGTAACTTCTTTTGTGGATAATACCTTATTGTGAAGTATAAAGATGAGTATATTTTTATTTATGTGAATAATCATCGGTCCAAAGGAAGATTATTATTTGGCCAAATAGTATATATACATGTGGTGATAAATATGTGACGATTATAAAGATTTTCATGTAAACAATAGTCGGTCCAAAAGAAGACTATAGTTTGACAGAATTTATTGTCAATGTTTAATTAATGCTTTGAGAGTACCACTTAAAAATTGATATTTTTGGTCCAGAGATCAAATGTTAATGTTGTGCTAGGTGTCTTGTAAATGGGTCCACGTTAGTTTGGATTGTTTGTTAATGTCATGTATATGTATTTTGTTTTAATTATGCATTTGGTATGACATGGATGTTAAATAAAGAGAATGTGAAAATTGTTCTTGGTTACATGGATCTAGACCTTGCGCTAAGGATGGAGAAACACATTTTCACTCCGTAAAATCCGAATTTGGATTACATAGAGAAGTAAGAACGCTCTAACTGCATGAGTCTGATGATCATGAAATGCTCCATTCCAGAGGTGTTTCTAGGCTCTATTACTGAGAGCACTAATGCTAGGAAGTTCCTCAAAGAAATTGAGCAATATTTTGCTAAAAATGAAAAGGCGGAAATGAGTAACACATTAGCAAAACTCATAACCATGAAGTATAAATGAAAGGGGAACACAAAGGAGTACATTATTAAGATGTCTAATCTTGTTGCAAAACTCAAGGCACTAAAGTTAGAGCTATATGATCATTTGCTTGTACACTTGATTCTCATTTTTCTTCCTGCAAAATACGATCAATTTGTAGTGAGTTATAATACACAAAAGGATAAATGGACTCTTAATGAGCTCATTGCTCATTGTTGCAAGAGGAAGAAGGGCTTTAGCGAGAAAAAACTAATAGTGGATTTTCTTAATGGCACATATCGAAGGTCAGATAAATTAGCGATCATCAGGTATACTGACTCTGATTTTACTGGAGGCCAAGATAGTAAAAGATCCACATCAGGTTATGTCTACATTTTGGCTGGAGGAGCTATTTCTTGGAAAAGTGTTAAGCAGACACTTGTAGCTTCTTCTACTATGGCTGCTGAATTTGTAGCTTGTTTTGAGACGTCCAACCATGGGGTATGGCTACGAAATTTTGTCACAGGGTTGCGTGTAGTAAGTTGTGTGAAAGGCCACTAAAGATTTATTGTTACAATAAGTCAGCAGTGTTGTATTCCAACAATAATAGAAGCTTTTCAAAATCAAAGCACATCGATATAAAGTTTCTAGTTGTTAAAGAAAAAGTTTAGAGTGGTCAGATTTTCATAAAACACATAGGGACGAACTTCATGCTTACGAATGAACTTATTAAAGGCTTAGTGCCTAAGGTCTTTCATGAGCATACTACTCATATGGGTGTTATTTTGTTTGATGACACTATGGTTTAGTGGGAGTTCTTTATGTTGGTGTTCTATATATGTAAAAACATTTATATGTTTATTTTCTGCAGAATAAAGATTTTGATGTTATTTTTCCTCTGAATGTGTATTTTTGTGCTTGTGTTTCTGCTTTTGTGTATGCGAAAAATTAAGGATTGATCTCATAAGTACTAAAGAAGGAACAAATGGAAATAGGCATGGTAGAGATTACATTGCATGTAATTTCTATGCCACTCATCCATACTTGATCTATGTTGTTGAATATATTGGTGTGATGATTACGGAAGGTTTAGTTACGCCTAAGAGTGACAAAAGCCACCATGATCTCATATTGATATAGGAAATGAACCAGATTGTATCTAAGGAGGAATCTAAGGATAAATAGCATAAAGTTGCAAACTAAGAATATATGATATAATTATCTCAGTTCAATATGTAGCCCAAGTGGAAAATTGTTAGGAAATTAAATTTCCCGATGTTACTATGTGTGACATATTATATTAATAATTATATTATGCTATTTAATATATATTGAGCAAATTAAAGTGATCAATTAAATATACCCAAATACATTCTTAAGTAAATATGTGATAAATGGGTGAATACCAGTGTTGGGCCAATTAGGTTTAATGGGAGTTTACTGGCCCAATGATAAACACTATATATAGGGTTATGATCCCCAATATATTAAATCAAACTTCTTTTCTTTCTTTTCCATCTAGAGAGAATACTCTCTAAGGAGTGATTTGACTGAGGAAGACTAAAGCTCATAAGGAAAGGTTAAAAAGATAGAAGAACAAAAGGATAAATCACTGGTGCAATGGAAACAGGTACGCATTATTTGTTTAAGATTTCTTGATCATTCAATATGATGTTTCTGAGATTTTGTTGGGTGATGATTTTCATCATAAGGATTTCTTAACTAATTTTCCAACAATCATATCATTTGCATGTATCTATTATTCATAGAATGTGAATTCTATGATTTCTCATGTCAATTGGCACTAAAATTCATATTTGTTCAATAATTTCAAGTTCACAATTATTTACATTTGGAAATAACATGAGACACTAATAATGCACATTTCATCAAAAGGGAAAACTAGGAAGGGGTATCATTTATTTTTGAGGAAGGGATGGGATATTCTTGAAAGCCATTTTTTTGGTGAGTTTAATAGCAATGAGAGCCAAAATGGTGGCTCTAGGAACAAATGCAACATCAGGGATGGCTTTGATAACACTTAACTGTGGCACAGTTTGGTCAGTCTTCTACTAAATTGATCCCAAAACAGTCGTCTTCATTCTGATAGAAGTCGTCTGTGGATTGAGAGGAGGCTTCAGTGGGTTCTTCAACCAGCTTCTTGGATGAGGAACATACATCTTCATTCTCCTTCTCCAAAAGATTAAAGATCATCTTCATCTTCTTAGTGAACTTCTCTTTGGAGGAAGATGACGCCAAGGCTGCTATGGCTGCTGATCTTTGATTGAGGAATTTGCAGGTTTCAGGGTCTGCTGCTTTGGTCAATTTCAGATGACTTTTGAACCAAAGCGAAACCTGGTCAGGATAGGCTCTAGAGTGATCAAATTGAGACCACCATTTGACAAGTGCTTGCCTCTTGAGCATTGGTAATTGTCCTTTGACTGAGACATTACCATAAACATATCATCACTGAAAAATCTAGGCGAGGGACATCTTATTGAAGAAGTGTAAATCCACTGGGAAAGGATCATTAGAGGACTCAAACTTCTTAGTAAAAATGAATAATCCTAATACTACTTCTGAGGGAAGAATATCTAGGATTGGTCCAAAATAATTCCACCAATGGATAAACCATTGAGGAAACCTGTATTGAACATTCTGTTTGAAATAGATAAGCCAAGAATGCATAAAATCTTTATTTTGGAAATAAAAAACATTATGCCAGGCAGATTGATAATCCCAATAAGAAAAACCAATGGGTTCATAGTTGAAACCTTAAGGATTTGTAGAGTTGAATAAGCAATCTCCTCAGAATCTTTGTTCTTATGATGTTTAATATGGACCAAGTTGGTGTCGACCAGAATGAACTCATAAAAATGTCTTGTTTTATAGATTGAGAAAGGTTTAAAGTGAAATTGATTTCCCTATAAATCTTTCGGGAAGATTTTCTGGGGGACTTTGTTTGGCTTAGGGTTCCAAAAATCTGGTTCCATTTGGATTACATCCTCAAACTTGTTTTTTGGAATGTACTGGGTTTGAGATTCAGGTTTTTGGGATGCCAAGGGTTCAGGAATTTGAACAATGGCTTTTCCTTTTGGTTGATGAAGGATTAAAAGGGTTTCTTTCATGTTTTTAATCATGGTTGCAAGGCTTTCATTGTCTTCTTCTTCAAAAGCAATATCTGCCCAGGATTTTGAAGGAAGACCTCTAGGAAGATGGGTTAAGCCCTGTTCTTGGAGGGCCAAAAGGGTTTGAATGGGTATTGCATTATTTGCCTTTGTTTGAGATTGGGGTTTTTGTTTCTGAGTAGATGACTCCATAAGAGTTTGAGGTAATTGGGTAGATGACCCAAATTGCATTGATGACCCAGATTTAGATTTGGTTTTGGATTCTTCTTCCGGTTTGGATGAAGATCCGAACCCTGTATGGGTGATTAAACCAACCACAACTAGTCAGGGTTTGGTGCTCTTGCCTCTCCCTCTTCCTCGTGAGGAGGAAGATTTAATTGAGTCTGGCATTTGGTAATCATTGGTTTCTCCCCTGTAAATATTCACGAGTAAGATAATTAGGTAGAGAGTTTGAGGTACCTTTGAGAAATTCAATTTCAAAATAAAAGTTACTCAAGATTGCTTGCCATCTGGCAAAAATTTGTTTTGATGCAAGGTTTTTAACGTCCTTTTGTAAAATCTCTTTAGCCTACGAGGTACCCACTACTCGGAGTACCCTCCCCAAAAAAGATGTGTCTGTCAGGAAGATTTACAATTAACATGAATTAAAAACCTTTGATTTAACAAATCAGATTGGAATTTTGATATGCATAAAACAATTGCTAAAACTTCTTTTATACAGTTGAATAATTCTGCTAGACAGGATTCCAATGTTTTGAAGTAAATGCAATTATTTGTTCTTTGCCATTAACAGTCTATTTAAGGATCCCACCATAACCAATGTTAGAGGCATCAATTTCAACAATCATTTTGGTCGAAGGATTCGGGAGGTAAAGACAGGGAAGGTCTTTGACTCTAGACTTGATTTGTCAGACAAGATTAGTATGAACACTGGTCCATGAAGGGGGTGTCTTCTTAAAACGATCATAGAGAGGCTTGGTGAGATCGCTCAGATGCGGAAAGAAGTTAGCAACAAAATTTAAACAACCAAGAAAACGTTGAAGTTGGGTTTTCTCGATGATCTAGTCGGGAAATTTGTTTGAAAACTCAATAGCACGATTGATAGGAGTGATGGTGCCCTGATAAATATTGTGACCAAGAAACCAAAACTTTGTTTGAAAAAGATTAATTTTAGTTTTGGATAAAGCAAGACCATTTTTCTTGATTACCTGAATGAAAATGTTTATATGTTTAAAGTGTTGATCAATTGATTGAGAAAACACAAGAACATCATCGATGTAGACAATAATAAAGGATGAGTAGGGATTAAAAATGTCATTCATAATTTTTTGAAATTCTGAATGAGCATTTTTTAATCCAAAAGGCATAACTCTCCATACGTATTGTCCAAAAGGGACAGTAAAAGCTGTTTTATAGCAATCACTATCCTTGATTTGAATTTTCCAAAATTCATATTTCATGTCAAATTTTGAAAAGATTTTAGCGGAAAAAAGACGATTAAGAAGATCCTTTTTATTCGGAATCAGATAACGGATCCACTGAAGGGCTTGATTAAGAGGCTTATAATTGATAACAAGACAAGGAGTGCCACACTCAATTTCAGCTTGTTTGTTAACATAAAAAGTAGAACAAGACCAAGGGCTCTTGCTTTACCTGATTAATCCTTTTTGCAAGAGATCTTGAATCTCCTTCTGACAATGACCAAAAAGGTCTTGGCCCATCTGGATAGGGCGAGCCTTAGTTGGGATTTGTTGATCATTAAAATCCTTTTCATAAGGAAGATCAACAATATGTTGCTTTCTCTGCCAAAAAGCATTTGGGAGATCAGCACAAATAGGGCAAAAAATTAAATTTAATACAAATTAAATAAAAAATTGGCAAAATGGTGCAAGGTTGGAACAATTTGGGAATTTGGTGCACCCTAACACGCCCAAGCTAGGCGTGTTTAAACACACCCAAGCTAGGCGTGTAGGGGTCCCTTGTTCCCTATAAATAGCCCCAACATTTCATAGAATGCATAAGCCTACCATTTGACGTTCTGTGTAAAAGTTGCTCTGCTTCAGGATCTAGAGCTTGGGATTGGATATTTTGTGAAGTGAAGTGCTGCAAACAAGTAAGTTGTTGATTAAACAATGTTGCATATTATTTAAACTTGTTATATTTTTTACTTAGAAAAATGTTAGGGGCATATAAAGTTGTTAGCGACATAGCTGTTAGGTTGCATACCTGAATATGTAGCATGCGTGCGACATGAAGAAACCCAGTTGTGCGCAACATATCACAAACGACATCGGGTATATCGTCGGGATCTGGTCCACCCGTCACCTTACCACGTCGAGTCTTCAATACTCGAGGTGTGCCCTCATTCCACACAACTTGTGAAACGTGCGTGCGCTGAATACGCCTACGCAAAGCGCCCCACTTGTATGGGGTAGGGACAACATAGGTTGTTGGATCCATGGGCTCACCCTCATGATTGGATGCAGATCGTGATGAAGCAGTGGAGGATGAATCAGCCATCTAATCAGTATCTTCATGTACAAAGATTGAAAACCATGGTAAACAAAATATTAACGATTAAGAAATCATTCAAACAACGTTTTCTTATGTATGAAAAACATTAAACCCTAAACCCTAACACAAACATCATTTTGATTACTTTTCCTAATTTCTATACTAATTTAATAGCAGGTCCTTGTAAGTATTAAGTAATGGTGCTACTTTTTTGGCTATGGACCACGATCATAATAATTTATACTTGTATTCATGCCACAAACCTTGAAGATAGAGACTCATCTAGAAGTGGCAACGAAGCAAAGTGAATAGAGAAAAGCAAATAAAATTGCAGTCAACGAAGTGCTTGCCAAGGCAAAACTTGAATTGGAAAACTAATTACTCAATATTAGTTAGTGAAGTGTATGTATTACAGTTTTTGTGAATTGTGTATACGTAAGCTTCCTCTGTATGTATTATAGCAATGGTTTATGTACAACATCCTCTGGGATTCCTAATATTATTCTTTTGTTCTGTTTGCATCTCTGTAGAAAGATATACACTTTGTCATTTCAACAAATTAATTAAATCATAGCTGATAAATTGTCATTAATTTATGGTGAATTTAATTAGTTAATGAAAGCTTTGCAGATATCCGTCGAGATAAAAAGGTTTAGGTTCTTCACTGCCATAAACCCTAAACCGGAACCCATAAACCTTCATTATGTAACCGAAGAACTAAACCCTTATCACAACATAAGACCTAAACCCTAAACCGGAATCCATAAACCCTAAGTATGTCACCCAAGCACTAAACCCTCATCACAACATCAACCCCAAACCCTAAATCGGAATCCATAAACCCTAAGTCTGTAACCAAAGACCTAAACCCTAATCACAACATCAACCCCAAACCCTAAACCGAAATTCATAAACCCTAAGTCTGTAACCCAAGCACTAAACCCTAATCACGCCATAAGACATAAACCCTACACCGGAATCCATAAATCCTAAGTCTGTAACCGAAGCCCTAAACCCTAATCACGACATCAACACCAAACCCTAAACCGGAATCCATAAACCCTGAAGATGTGAATAAGTGGTGCAATGAACCAACTATTGAGAGAGATTTTCATCCTCCACCTTTCAAGTATCCTCATTGTGCGTGTTCTGCCAAAGTGTGTAAAAGGGTTAAGGGTAGATACTCTAAGTACTATTTTATTTGCCCTATTAAGCAGGTCTGATTACAACCTTCCGTTTGTAATTACTATTATAGTTTGAGTTGTTATTAAAGTTCTTTTTTCTTTCTTTCATTTTGAGATGTTGATTTTCTTGGAAAACATCTATGTTTAGTACCAAAAGAGGGATCATTTTGGTGCCCCTGAGCTGCATGATGTATATAGGAAGTATCTTTTTTCGCTTATCTTGAATTATATGGATCATGGATGGATGTAATTTTTTCCAAACAGGGTCAGCGATCTTGTGGATACATTGTGTCAGAAGATGACGTTAAATTGCTTAGTAGATAAAACACTATTCTTGTCCAGCAAAATAGCCTGAATTATGAGATGGGTGATGAATTGGGTAAGGTAGATGGTTTGCATGTACAAATCAAAAGGATGAGAACCGCAGACAGTACTGCGCGTCCATCGCTGGAGAATGTATCCGAGACTCTGGAAAAAAAAAATGCAGGTGCAGCACTAAATGCAGCGAATTCAAAACTTGATAGTTTTTCGGATTTGGTTTTTGATGATGAACTCACGATATGGCAAGGACTACTATAGTTGTCCCATCAACCTAACCAACATCAACAGTAAATCATTAACCATGAACCTGAACCCCCCAAACCCTAAAGCATGAACCTCGACGTACATTGTTTCGACTTGTGCCAACTCCATCATCATATACACAGATAAGAAGCAAAACACAACAAGAATAAATCATGCTAACCCTGTTATCGAAGAATTAGGACTTGATTGACCTCGGGAGTGGAATAAAGTCAAGGGTTAAAATGAGTTTTTCATTAGTTGTTTCCATTGTGGCAAGTCCATCATCATATACACAACACCAATCACTCTTCACTCTGCATTGAGAAGAGGCAAAACACAACAAGAAAGAAAATGTCTGATCATGTCTTTCTCCCATTCACGTTCTTCATTAGCTCATGCTCTTAGTCGTCAGAGTAACCCTTTAATCCCCGCAAACTGCTCTCAACAACTTGGCAAAACGAATTTAGCAAAGCACTTGTCACAACTGTCACCGGTGACGGAGTTGATCTTAGTGCTGTCCTTCGAAATCCCCCAAAACCAAACCTTTCTAACCTAGAAAAGATTCCACTATTCCCTCCAACAGGAACATACAATTCCCTTGTGGCCATGACACTTACGGAATCAAATCACGCTATGCCAAGGACTACTATAATAATAATAATAATAATAATAATAATAATAATAATAATAATAATAATAATAATAACTTACCATGATAAACTAATAAGCGGACATTGTATGTTTACTGTACAACAACTATGAGGGCACTATTACTGGTTACAGGGAGATGTAGCATGTGATAACAGAAGGAAAGTACACAAGCAGAACGTCTTTACAGATGCAGTTTTTCATGTGACTACACAATAAACATGCATTCCCTATATATACATATATAAAGTAGAGATTTATTTATTTTTGAATTCATAAACCCTAGGTCTGTAACCCAATCCCTAAACCCTAATCACAGCATCAACCCCAAACCCTAAACTGGAATCCATAAACCCTAAGTTTGTAACCAAAGACCTAAACCCTAATCACAACATCAACCCCAAACCCTAAACCGGAATCCATAAACCCTAAGTCTGTAACCCAAGCCCTAAACCCTAATCACGCTATAAGACATAAACCCTAAGTCTGTAACCAAAGCCCTAAACCCTAATCACGACATCAACGCTAAACCCTAAACCGGAATCCATAAACTCTCAATTTGTATCCCAAGCCCTAAACCCTAATGACAACATCAACCCCAAACCCTACATATATCTTGAAGAATCGTCTATGAAGGTGATAACGTATTTCGGACTACTTTCGTCCATGTCTGGACAACAAATATCTATATGTATGATTTCTAATAGATTTGAGATCTTCTTTGAAATCTTCTTGGACTTGTTAGTTTGCTTACCCTTAATGCAATCTATACAAATATCAAAATCAGCAAAATCCATACACTAAGTACCCCTTCATTTACCAATCTCTTAATTCTCTCAATAGAGATGTGTCCTAATGTTAGGTGCCACAACATAGAGGAATCCTCATTCATAACACATTGATTCATGTCAACATTAACATGCATAGCATCATAAGTGGTATCATTTTGCAAATTAATATAGAAAAGACCATATTGCAAATCAATCCACCATGTGTTATGATTAATCATATTAGACTCATAACAAATTAAATAGGTAGGCATACCTTTCTTTTCCAAACCATAGATTGAACTTAAGATAGTCTTTCTTAATTCCAGCTTGAGGTGGTATTTTACCACTTCCCTTGTTCTTATGGCCTTTCTTATTATCCTTCCTTTCAATCATCATAAGAGAACTCTCTCCTTGTTCCAACTGCAACCTCCCCTCTTCCTGAACACATATGGTCATGAGTTCATTAATAGACCATTTATCTTTATGTGTGTTGTCAGATATTTTAAAGGGACCATATGGTGCTGGGAGAGTATTCAAATAAAATGCACCAGAAAGGAGTTAGACATGTCCACCTCTAGAGGTTTTAGTTGAGCTGCAATGTCCCTCATATGCATGATGTGCTCACGCACACCCGTCAGAGTATTGAGCTTCATGAAAGAAAATTTCATTATTAAGGTATTGGCCAATGCCTTTCCTGAAGTCTCAAATTGTTCATTAATGTACTTCATGAGCACTTTCACATTGTAATACTGTTCAACTAAGCCCTTAATATCAGCCTGTATTTTAGTCTTAATGAACATCACATAGAGTCAGTTGGATCTTTCCAATACTCATACAAATCCATCTCCTCTGTTCACCATTCTCTATAATTGTTGGTGGCTCAACTTTTAAGATAGCATAATCAATGTTCATATACCCTAACGTCAGTAAAATCTTTTCCTTCCATATAGAAAAAATAATCTCCTCTCAATTTCGGGACAACAATTGTATTAATAGGTTGTATAGTTGCAAAATAATTCAACACATATGCTTATCATTAAAATTTGAGACAAAAATAATGTATCATGCTTTACCAATGTAACTCATTCTTATAAAATTATGAATTTAGCGACATAAAATTTGTCTGTGGGCTAAAATTTTAATTTAATTAAATTCACATAAACGTTATGATAAAACTATCAAGTTATATTTCTTGATCCCTGTGGGAAAATAAAAAAAAAATAATTTAATATTTTATCCTAATTAATCATACAAAAATATAATAGAAATTCCTGTGGGATAATATCTATTATATTATATTATGATTAATTACAATTAATATTATTTACCTTATGTGATCTAGAGGCTCTTAATATATAATTTAAATAATTAAAGTTGTTGTGGCTAGGCTTTAATCAATTAAATTA
>PYAF01003204.1:177212-190836 GCA_007407185.1 Glycine tomentella
AATTAATACATGTAATGAGTAAAGTAAATGAATCACATACAGAAAAGGTTTTCCTAAAAGATATACACTGAATATCTAAACATTCATATCTTTATGTAATAATATATATATATATATATATATATATAAACTGAATATCTAAATATTCCTATCTTTATGGAATAATATATATATATATATATATATATATATAAACTGAATATCTACATATTTCTATTTTTATGGAATAACAAGATATAAACTAAATATCTAAATAGCAATAAATTATGTGAACACATCATAAAATTGTCATTAGTTCAAAATGCTTTATAGTCATTTATTTAGTTCACGAAGATCAAAATTAAAGTTTAGCAACACAAATAGCGTAAATGACAATAGTAACAATAACATAAATAAAAATACAATTTAGTGTCAGAATGTGAAATTTTCAAATCATAAACGGTGTCACGCAATATCACTTTAAACCAAATGTGAATGTGAATCGTGACACAAAAACCAAGATTTGAATACGGGTTAATTTCACAAAACTCAAAGCCATGAAATTGAAACATGTTTCATTGATACTATTGTCTTCGATCTTCAGACGGGTTAACTCGACCCAGTTTCAACAAAAATAAAAATCCAATGATTTTCTAAGTCATTTTCAATACCGAAATACATGTTTTAATTTACAGAAAGCTTAGAAATTCAATTTCCATATGATTCCAAGTTCTTAATAATTAAAACGTTCAAATAAAATACTCATATTTCAATGAAACAATATTTCACATACATGAGTGTCAAACAAAAGCAAGACAGAGGCAATAACTGGATCTGATACCAAATGTGAGAAAAACTAAATAATCTAATCATGCTTATACACAATCAACATAAGCAATTAGATTAAGTGCGGAATAATTTGTTGATTTGAGGGGGAGCTACTTGAAGATTGAAGTAATTTGAAGACTTGGAAGTGTTTTGACTTTCAACATGCTTGAAGGCTTGAAGAGAAGCTTGTGATTAATTGTAAAAGGAAAGAAAGAATTCTGATGTTCAGAGTCACTGCATTCATACCATTCATAAGCATCTTAGCATTATATCACAAAGGCATTAAGTAATTGTTTTGAATCTTAAAAGAAGCTAAGTGTTTTTGGAAAAATAGCCTTAACCTGGTTTAATCGATTAATATACACAAAGAATCAATTAAATTGTTCTTCAAGCTTTCTAGAAAAATATCAAGAACAATTTAATCGATTACACCATCGAGTTAATCGATTATTTCAACTCAGCATACTGATAATCTGCCTTAGTGACTGGTTTAATCGATTACCACCGATCCGTAATCGATTACACTTCATACTTAGAAAAAGTGATCACACTACCTTAATCGATTACCATTCATTGTAATCGATTATTTAGTTCATTTCATGTTTTGCACTTAGTCTGTCTTAATCGATTACCATTTGTTGTAATCTATTACATAACTCAAACATGATTTTTAGAATGTCTGTCTTAATCGATTACCAATAATTGTAATCGATTACTTAGTACAAACTGATTTTAGAGGACTTCTGGAGTAATCGATTACACGTCGGAATAATCGATTAAATGACCCGTTGCTGTAACCCAGATCTTGCTATGAACGGTTTAATCGATTACAGGAGCGTGTGTAATCAATTACATATGCTAAACAATTGATTACTGGAGCGCTTTTAATCGATTATTTCAGTTACAGAATTTAGTATAAATAGAACCTATGCCTTTTCTGATTTGGGGAATGAAGTAGAACCTGAATTTTCGAACACTGAGCATTCTAAAAGCTTTCTAAGCATTTACAAAGGCTTTCTTCTAGGTTCTTAGGCTCTTGCTTCCATTGATTCTCATATGGGTCATTAGGATTTAGTGAAGCAAGGCAATTCTTCTCAAAGTTTAAGGAAAGGCTTGTTCTGCATATTGTTTCTGCATTCAACCTGGTATTTTCATCCTTATACATATCATTCTTGGATCATCAGGTGAATTCTTTCCTTACTCTTTGTGGTTGTAAACTTTCTGTTGAATCTTTGTTTTTTTGAAGTTCTATTGTAAGTGGGTTTCTTGCAAGATTAGAGATAGTGTTTCTCTAAGGACATCTGAGTAGTGTTCTCAGTGTGGGTGTGGCTTCTAAGGGTCTAAAAGGGTTTTTAGACTTCTGAACTTTATCTAGGATTGATAAAGAGAAGCTTGTATTTGCTTGTAAGAATATTATTTGCAATAGTGGAACTCTACTCTAGTGTTGAGTAGAAGAAAACTGGATGTAGCCTCATAGTGGTTGAGGTGAACCAGTATAAACCTTGTGTGTTCATTCATATTCTGCATGTTTGATTATTTTCTTTGTGAATTCTGTTTCACATCTTATTTCTTGAAGCATTACAAGTCTTGGGTTGATCTTGGGTAAAGATTCTTGATTGTATTTGTGATAAAGATCCAAAAGGGCAAAAACTCTGATTTTTACTCAAAAAGTTTTAAATTACCAAGACTGACCAATTCACCCCCCCTCTTGGTTAAGTGTGAAGTATTCCCATATTTTACAAAATTAAGATCATAATACCTCCCGCCATTACTATTCTTGTTTGCTCTAAAGATGATTTGCAGTTGTTCGTGAGTCAAATAATCTGTAAACAATTTATAGGTATCCAAACTAATCTGAATTTTGGCTTAAGGATCTTCTATGCTTTCACTATCACTCACTGATGGTGTATTGAGATTTTCAGATAGCGAGCACAAGGACCTTGGCCATGGTACACATCTCCTTTTATAATCTCTTCCCATCAAAGAGATTGTTTTTTGATATGCATAAAACATGAGCTTAGTTGCTAGAAAGATAAGGGATAAAATTAACTGATAAGATTAGCAATAACTTAATCCTAAGAAGATAAGGTGAGTGGACCACCTTATGTGATTTTGATTTAGTTAATCAAAATAAACCAACATTCTTATGTTTGCATTGTTATGAAGTAGAAATATTAAAAGAAAATATTTAAGAGCACATAACGAGTAGGTATATATCGAATTATAGCATAAAGTAACAACATGTATTCTTTCCACAAATCTGCATTGTGCAAAATCTTTGTCCCTCTTCTACAAGTGATAATCCAGCAAAACTATCTTCAAATATTTGGCTCCTTAGAGGCACTTGACAGTGAGACAAGTGTGAATCATCAAAACACATATTACTTGAAAATAGTTATAGTACAAGACAAATAAACATTGTGTACCAGAGTGTAAGCAAAATTGCAGAACAGGAATATGTTGCTAACATGATAGCTGAGCATTCAACCTCGCCAAATCCAAACATTTAATTGTACCTGGAACACATCTTACATGAAAATAGTTATAGTACAAGACACATAAACATTGTGTACCAGAGTGTAAGCAAAATTGCAGAACAGGAATATGTTGCTAATATGATAGCTGAGCATTCAACCTCACCAAATCCAAACATTTAATTGTACCTGAAACACATCTTACATGAAAATAGTTATAGTACAAGACACATAAACATTGTGTACCAGAGTGTAAGCAAAATTGCAGAACATGAATATGTTGCTAACATGATAGCTGAGCATTCAACCTCGCCAAATCCAAACATTTATTTGTACCTGAAACAGTCATTAAATGAACATTTTTTTCAACTAAATGTGTGGATTAGGTGATATTGGAAATTAGTTTAATCATTATGTCATTGTTGTTTTTTCTATTAACAACCCTTTTTCTTTTGTTGTGGTACGACCAGCAATTGTGTCCTTACTACACAAGCACAATTATGAGACATACCAAATTTACTTCCTATTTTGACAAACTTATATTTGTCAAACTCTATCAAACATTTTGTTGTTTAATGTAATGTAATTATGGGGTTGTTATCTATCCTTATGCTGCACTGATGGGTTGCATGCTAATGTCATATGTTGACCTTGTTTGTCTGTCTCCCAAATACATGAAAAAAAAACTTTGATGACACGTTTGGAAGTCAATTTAGGTTATGGTTTTAGGACTATTTTGCTTTGCTCATTATGCATTTATTTAGATTATCTGAGAATTCTTTGCTAGATTTTGAGAATTTTTTTTCCAGTTATATATAGAATGTCTATGAAAAAAATTGTGTTTAGTGGTGGTTGCATTACTACAATTGTAGCAAACAACATCGGTCCTTATACCCCTACAAAGTTGGTTATCCAACCGTCTTTGTCTAAGACGACGTTCAATAGAGGCACGAAACAACGACGGTTGAAGGAGACCGTTAGACACATTCAAAGTTGGTTCTTTAAAATAACTGACTTTCAATCCATTAATTTAAAAAAAAATGAAGGATTTTAAGACGGTTATTTGAAATAATCGACTTTGAAATTATTAATTTAAAAAAAAAACAAAAAAAAGGAGGATCTAAGACGGTTATTTGAAATAACCGACTTTGAATCCATTAGTTTAAAAAAAAAACAAAAAAAGAAGGATCTAAGACGGTTATTTGAATCCATTAGTTTTAAAACAAAAAAACAAAAAAAGAAGTATCTAAGACAGTTATTTGAAATAACCGACTTTGAATAGCTAGACCGACAATTTTAAAACGGTTGTTTTAAATAACCGACTTTGAAGGGGGGGTTAAACATACAACTAATTTTGTAGTAGTGTAAATTTGTTTTCATTTATACTATTAGCCTATTTGAAAATAGGTTGAGAATAGAAAAAACATATTTGAGACATGAAAAATATAGTTATTAGTTTATAAAAATCAAATTTAAACATACAAGTTAGGTCGTCTTATTTATTTATTCGTATATCAAAAGAAGAAAAATATATAAAATATGAAGGGAAATTCTCTGAACTAAAATCACAATAATTTAGATTCATTTTCAAATAAACAGTAATTACTTAATAGTGAGTTCTTATTCATGGCATGCACACAGCACATCATTAGTGGCTCTAACATAAAAATATCTATCTTATTTTTGCAGAGTGAATAACTCATTTGAGTCTACTGCAAATAACCTATATATCCTGTAATACAATGTGATTATCCTATACACCAAACATTTTAGTTATCCTCTTACACAAACTGAACTGTGAAAAGAAAACACTTACTCTTGGTATATCTATGAATAAAAAGGCTAGTATCAACATGCTTTTGAACAATTGGGTGCTCTCCAAGCCTTAACACTTGACAAAGCTCCAAGAAAACTGCTCCTAGCACATAACTGCACAACGAATTCATGAACAGGAACAAAGCAACATTCAAAAACACACAAAAAACATAGATAGATTGAGATTAAATCAACTAAAATATAGGGGGAATATAACCAATGTCAAACTCCAGTAACAAAAGAAAAGCATACTTACACTTCTGTCCTTAAATAATTTGAAAAATCAATAAGGTATGGTTGATTCTTGTGCATGCAAGAAAAATATAATTTCAGCATAAAAATTCTTGTGTGAAGTATCATGCAGCATCCATGACAAAGAGAACTCGGATTTACGTCCACAGGTGAAATTTCGCTCAAGCGCTATCTTCAACAGGCAAATTCAAGAATTAGTTAAATCAAATAAAAAAAACATTTTCAAAACATGTACAAATAAATAGAAAGCAAGTTTAAAATGAGTAAGTAAACACTGGTCCTTACTTTATAAAAGGTCAAAGCTTGTTTAGCCATACGTTAATCATTATACCCAAGGCCAAAACTTAAATGTTTAATTTCGTCATAAGCTGTGAATTCAAAGAAAATAGGCACAAAAGAATATAAATAACTACATGTATGAAATTATTTACAGCAATCAAACTGATCATTATACTATGGGTAAGTTATAAAAACAATGATCAAATGGAACTCAATTATTTCATGACAAAAAAAAATAGGATGCTATAAAGGTGTATCTAATGGAACTCAATTATTTTTTATTTTTTTAATCACTTTGTGCTTTTAAAGTGAGTTAGTAGAACTTATGCCTGAAAAGTACTTGCATGATTTTTGCCTGAAAAGTATAAAGAGTGAGAAGTGAAGAAGAAGAAAGTGGTGTGAGGATTAGTTAGTTTTTTTGTTGGGAGAGTTAATGAAGGAAAATGAATATGATGATGATGAGATTGAGAAGAGGGCATAAAACGAGTGGAGAGGAATTTAGCTAAGAAAGGGGTGAGTTGAGGTTGTTCCAGAAAAAGAAAGTAGATGACGGTGTGTGTTTTCTTTTACATGTGTGTGTGGGCACACTGCCCCAACCAAACCACCCTTTTTTTGGTGCGAAATTTTCAGTTTCTTATCCAGCCACTTATGGTAAAATGAGAAAGTCAGAGCAAACAAAAATATATAAAGATATTTTTGTATTTTGGTTAAGAGAGTTCAAAACTATTTTTGAAAAAAAAAAACTTCAAAACTTTCTTTCTTAATTTAAGTTTTAAAATTTTAATATATTTGCAATCTCTACTTATTGTAAGTTGTTGTCACACGATCAGGCATTCATGAACCTGGATGTACAATAAAGATCAAGCAAATAGTATTTTAAAGACTTTTTCTTAAGTTGAATTATTTAAATGATATATTAATCATTTGAATTTCATCATACAATTCTAATTATTTGATTGTATGAATGCATGTTTTTCAGGGTGTATTCCTAAATTTCTAAAAAAAATATATGTAAGTATAGTGATTTTGATTGTTGAAAAATATTTTTTATTTGTTTTTTAAGGGATATTTTTCATTTGTGTTATGACATATATAAGGTTATATTTTATTTTCTTCTTTTCTGTTTTGTTTTAAAATCTCTTTTTCTAAAATAACTTCATCTTCAGCAATTAATTTGTCATCAAAGATCTTTTAAATTATATAAAAAAAAACAATTAGGAGACATTTCTCATTTATCTTTTTATATTTTTGTGATCTACCTCAAGAGTGTGGGTAACTAGGTGTTGCATGTGATGAGACATAATTTTGGTGTAGGAATCTGTTTTACAAAAATGCTTACGTTATAGTTAGCTTATTTTGGAAGTATGATGTAATCATTTTTGTAACACATGACAGCTCTTAATAAAACTTATTAAGCATTTTAACATGTGACTTAAAACTAAAAACATAACATTAACATGTGACAACTTTCAATAGAGCTACATAAATATTATCAGCAAGAAAGGAAAAAAAAAAGTTTGAACAATTGTGGAATGAAAAATGAGTAAATAAGCTGTGTAATGATATTTTATATTGTTATGATGTATACATTTTTATGTCTATTTTATCATTATAATTATATTTATAAGTTATTATTTTAATTTTATAATTATTTTCACAAATTACCTAATAATTTTTATTATTTTTCATTTTATTTTTGGTCAAATGTGGTCAAGGACCCTATACTTTCATATTGATTAATTTGTTTCTCAAACTCTTTCTATAAGGATCACTACTAAATCAAAGCTTAGACTATTTGTTTGAGAAACTTAAGTGGTGTACTCCAATTGACACAGCATGGTATAAAGAACTATTGTCCATTCTTCCTTTTTCATACCTTGAAAAACTATATTCAAATACTCAATTATCAAAAAGTTATAGCATAAAAGTGAATTGCAAGGCGACTAGCTATTGAGAACAATATCCGTAGGTGTAGCAAAGAGTTTCAGTACGAGGATGAAGAAATAAATGCACACAAGGAAAATAATATGTTTCAGCAGAAAGTTAGAGTGAAATTTTGTTAAAAGTTTCATATAAGCATGAACCAGATCACCTAGAAGCATGGGATATCAAAGCTAAATATCATGTGTTACTCGAAAACAAGGGCACGGGCATTAATAAAAGAGAAGCTTTATAAAAGTAGTCAGGCAAAAAAACCAAAAAAATACAAATTAAATAAAAAATTACGCATTTAGGGCAGTTTCGAAACTATTTACCAATCTGGGGCTGCTGGTCACGCCCAGAACCAGGCGCGACTAGGGGGGTAGTCACGCCTGGTTCTGGGCGTGACCAGTCATGCCCAGTTCTGGGCGTGACCAGTGTGTATATATACCCCCAGGATTGCACTGTTCACTCACTTCTCAGCTTTGGCTTCTCTCTAGAAGTGCTCTGGGTTCTCTCTAAAAGTTCAGAGGCATCATCTTTCTTCGGTTTTCAGCAGCGAAGCTCTGCGAACAAGTAAGTTAATTTATTTTTTAATTATGAATGACATTTAATTTTTTATTTTGTTGATTTAAGTAAGTTAATTTATTGATTATTAGTTATATTTAATGTTATGTTGTTGATTTTTAAAATTGTTAGAGGCATATGATTTATTTTGTGTTGTAGAAAACTGTTAGATGCTAGGTTATAGGATTTAGATTAGTTTAAGGTATAGTGGTAAAGTAGAATATTTTAAGGCTTATAGGATTGTAGAAAATCGCTAACCCTATGGTCTAGGGCCTAGTGTCTAGTGTTTAGGGAATAGTGTGTAGACTTGTAATTAAATTACAATACAAATAAATAACCTAAACCCCAAACTGAAGGATTTAAATATATTTTTAAAAAAAAGAAAAATAAATCCCAAAAACGTAAATTGTTCTACGTAACCAGTAAACAGTAAATTTATTTAAGCCTGAAGTAGATTGTCATTAAATTTTAATAATTTTAGGTTTAGTATATTATAGAAAATTGCTAACCCTAGGGAATAGTGTTTAGACGGGTTTAGAAAGCGGCTTTATTTGGTGTGCATATCAGGAATCTCCGGGTCTTTAGAATTGCAATGAAAATGGGGTATGGGATAATCCCAATTTTGATGATGAATTAGAACCCTTTGCTCGGTGCTTGAGAGTCTCAGAGTTGGTGGGTAAGGAGTGTATACAACAGTACTCCCCAGATCGTCGTGTTGCTATGCAAATCCGAATGGATCAGGGCATTCCTGGTATGCTAGCACATTACAATGAGAATCCCTGGATAAGTTATAGTCAGCCAGTAAGGGTTACAAATTTGTACCTGGAAATTTGTACAAATTTGTATCCATTACTGGCTGACTATAACTTATCCAAGGATTCTCATTGTAATGTGCTAGCATACCAGGAATGTCCTGATCCATTCGGATTTGCATAAGAACACAATGTGGCAAGTACTGTTGTATACACTTCTTACCCACCAACTCTGAGACTCTCAAGCAGCGAGCAAAGGGTTCTAATTCATCATCAAAATTGGGATTATCTCATACCCACATGTCATTTTCATTGCAATTCTAAAGACCCGGAGATTTCAGATATGCACACCAAATGAAGCCGCTTTCTAAACCGGTGTAAACACTATTCCCTAGGGTTAGCGATTTTCTATAATCTACTAAACCTAAAATTATTAAAATTTAATGACAATCTACTTCAGGCTTAAATAAATTTATGGTTTACTAATTACGTAGAACAATTTACGTTTTTGGGATTTATTTTTCATTTTTTTAAAATGAATTTAAATCCTTCAGTTTGGGGTTTAGGTTATTTATTTGTATTGTAATTTAATTACAAGTCTACACACTATTCCCTAAACACTAGACACTACGCCCTAGACCATAAACCCTAAACCCTTGGCCCTAGAACATAGATCATAGACCATAAACCCTAAACCCTAAACGGTCCTAGAAAATAGACCTAACCGTAAACGCTCGGCCCTAACCCTAGTCGTACCCCTAACCCTAATCGTAACCATAAAGTCTAACTCTAAACCTAACACTAAATCATAAACCTAAACGTAACCGTTTAATTTAATTACATACATTGATTTATCAACTATAAAATAGTCTCATAGATGGTTGATTCATCATCTTCGGCATCCTCACAGTCATGTTGTGCCTACCCCATATAAATGGGGGGTTTTGCAGAGGCGTATCCAGAGATTTCACGTTTCACAGGCTATGTGGAACGGGGACAGAGATCGTGTGTTAAAGACGTGGCGTGGTAAGATTTCAGGGGGGTCCAAATGGTGACGATATTCCTGCAATTGTTTTGGTCATGTTAGGGCAGGCAGGATTCTTACATGTCGCACGCATGCGACATATTCAGGTATACATTTTGTAATTGGATAATTGTACATACAAAGTAATTCCTATAAATGTATTTTATTTATATGTTTTTGAAACTTGACTTCACATCGATCCTGCACTTATAAGTGCTTTGGTTGAGCGGTGGAAACCTGAGACACATACCTTTCACACGCCACAGGGAGAGATGACCATCACGTTGGAAGACATGGTTGTATATTAGGTTTAGGCAGTGAGGGTCAAGTCGTCATCGGAGCTACGCCTGACGACTGGGCCAGCATCATCAAGGAGGTATTTGGTCATCCTGCTCTGGAGGCTGAGCTAAGAGGAGGATTATTGTGTCTGTCCTACTTTGATAGGAATTACGGGCGTGGGACGAGGTTGGAGGGGAATTGGTTGAAGTGATAAGGTTTTCGAAGGCTCACGTCGCGCGCATGATTGGAGCATGGCTTCTATGCGACAGATCCGGCGGAAGCACTATCAGTTGTTGCTATGTCCCTTTGCTAGCAGGGGACATGACAGATATAGCCAGGTATAGCTGGGATCTGCGGTCCTCGCACATTTGTTCAGACAAATGTGCGAGTGTACAGATCCGGATAGGAGTGACATTGGTGGGTGTCACGTGCTATTGCAGATATGGGCGTGGCTCATATTTCCACCCATTGCTCCAGCTATACCTCAGCCTACTCATCAGGAGTGGCATTACGGCCACAGGTATGCGTTCTTATTTTCTTTTATTAATTACCTTTCCACCCATTTCTTTTATTAATGTCATTTATTTAAAATTTAGGTTTAATGCTTTAGAGAGGTATATTCCACACAACCTTCCGTGGTATCGGATTATGTTAGATTCCCTTGCTCGGGATGAGGTACGTGATGTTATTTACTTAAGTTTTGGATAATTTGCATTTGTGGTAATCATTGTTCTTTTCTAATTGTGTGTTTAATTGTTTTGTTCAGGTGGTATGGCAACCGTATCCAGGCTATCATTTCCTTGGTGCTACTGAGCATGAGCGACTGTTGTGGATGGCAACTACTCCAATGATATGCTTCCACACAGTTGAATATTCTCATCCTGACCGATGCATGTGACAGTTTGGAAGGGATCAGCCCATCCCTGGAAGTCCAAGGAAGTTGACGGGTGTGCATGACCTATCCCTGCGAGGGAAACAGATGGATAATTGGAGGCGTAAGCTCCGACCCTTTATTCGTCGTTGGAATCATAGGGACCAGCACATAGAGCTACCCCCCCAACTGACTGGGTTCATGTCACCAAACCATGAGTACATGGCTTGGTATAGGGAGAACGAGAAACGATACATCACTAAGATGGCTGCGAAGATGGGTCGTGGTGTAAGTGTTATTTAAATTTAATTTGTAAACTAATTTTCATTATGATGTCGTTATTGTCTTGACTAATGAATTTGTTGTCTAATTTATAGCTTGATGGACTGGAGATGATGTATTGTGCCAGTGGCAAGCAGGAGTGCCTGGGTTCAGCATGGACTACCTGCACGAGGAGGTTGGTCGCATTATGTCCATGTTTCGACAGAGCTGTCGGTTGGAGGAGCCAGGCCCATCTGCACCCCCATCACAGCTTCCAGATGAAGATGATGTGTATGTGGATGTTCCTCGTGGCCGTCGTGAAGGACACGGACTGGAGAGTCGCCAGAAAGTCATGCGACATGTTCCTGAGGTTATACCCGCTCCCAGGCCTCGCGCTGAAGGTTGCTATAGGCCTCCAGTGATAGGACCCACGTACGGCAGTCAGGCTTTCTATTACCAGTCTGCTCAGTAGCCGGATATGGGCTATCAGGGGTTCAGTACGCAGAGCGACATGCCTCCACCGTCAGAGTACGGGTCACAGCATGTGTATTATGCCCCAACTTTGGCCACGGCATCAATGGACTGTGGGACTAGTTCTGCCATTCCTGTTCCGGAGTGGACTGATGAGGACATTCAAAGGCTGGTTGATTTTAGTCCGGATAGTCAAGGAGATTGGTCAGCACATGGAGAATACGGCACCCCAATTCCTGATCATCCTGACCCAGCATCACAGGATCCGATGACTGCATGCCCACCAGTATATGCAGCCCCTCCTTAGCCAGCCCCCTCCGATGCAGGGCCTTCCCAGGCAGCCCCTTCTCAGTCATCACATCCTCAGGCTGTGCCTCCTAAAGTAGGATCTTCTCGGCGACGTGTTAGACGGGTGAATCCCGATCGTCAAGCGCGTCATTATCAGTGGCCACCTGAGTCGTAGTGTTTATATGTATTTACATTTGTGTTTATATATTTTTTGTTTCTTGTAATGTACTGTATTTGTAATGGATAAATTTATTTTTTTTGGTTATGAACTTTATTTGTAATTCATAAATTTATAACAGTTTTATGCACTTTATGCACCAATTTGTTTTTGGTTAACTTAAAATGTAGTATAAGGACCGTCATTAGAGATTGAACACGCCCAACAAATGGAGGCGTCACTGCACACGCTCAAATAGGGCGTGAGCGGACACGCCACTACACACACTCAAATAGGGCGTGACCGGACACGCCCAACAAATGGAGGCATCACTGAAGACGCCCAAGTTAGGCGTCGTAGAAAAGGGGGTCACGCCTACATTTGGGCGTCACTGAACCTTATATAAGGTTGACCATCCAACACAAATTGCATCGACTACTCCCTCAATCTGAATACTTGCCTCCGTAACTCTGAGATTGTTTTACTATGGCATTCTTAGCAGAAACAAGCAGCCAAACCATTGATAACTCAAAATTAGCCTTCATTTATCCAAATGGATCGATGAAACACAACGAAAGCGGTGTTTCTTTTGAATGTCCCTCTCCAATACCAATGCGGGTTCCCGATCAGTGTTCTTTTGAAACACTGAAGCGTAGGATGAGCGACACCCTTATGATAAGCGGCGACCAGTTTGTTGATGAAATCTACTATAGACATCCAAACCTACATCCAGGTGAGCAATGTTTTTTTCATTCTTTTCAACTTACAAATGATAACGATGTTTGTGTAATGTTGATGTGCAATTAACAACTGTCGAACATTGGGCCTATCGAAATATTATGCACCATAAGAAGAATGCCTGAGGGTATACTCAACCTGCTTCAATCCACCATGGTCCCAACACATAATGCAATGCTATATTACAACGGCAAGTGGAACATACCACGACAAGGCGGTTTTGTGGGCTATGCATTCACGGGAACAAATCCAATCAGATTTGACATTCCTTCAAGCTGCAACATTGAAACACTGAAGGATCTAATCAAGCAAGTTGCGCCTGTTGGACTTCCCCCTTATGGAATCCACAAGTCACAGGTGGTTAGAAAACTTTTTTTCAGACAGCCACATAAAAGAGTTGCAGTGCGATGAAGACATCTTGAAGGTGTTAGCTGAATCCAACTACTGGAATCGTTTTTCTCCAATACACATTGTTGTTGCGATTTATGCGAATGTATATACGGCAAGTGCACCGATCGTTTAACAAGTAATAAAGTGTAAGTAAAGTATCGTCTCCACAGGGATTGGAAAGAATTCGCAATAATTATAAAGATTATAATTGAACAAGAAACAGAAAAAGTACGCAGAAGTGTTGGATGATTGTATTGATTAAAAAGGAAAATTGAAACA
>PYAF01003204.1:190936-235889 GCA_007407185.1 Glycine tomentella
CGTGATGCTCCAGATCTTGTTTCCTTTATTAATTGCCTTTAAATCCCTCTTTTTGACCTGCAAACACTCAATTAGTATTAAAATGCCTTATGTAATACAAAATACTAAATATGACTAATTTCTAGAGCTATTTTCTAACTATTCAATACAAATATGACCTAAAACTAAGCTATATTTAAGATGTGTTTGCAACACATCACACATCTTAGCTGTTTTTAGCAAACCCGTACCCGAATTGGAATAAGACATATGTGCTACACAAGACATGTGAAACTATGAATTTGTGTTGTTATTTTCTTAATTAATGTTGTTGTTTTCTTAATTAATGTTAACCGTGTTCTGTAACCACTTTGTTATGAGAATTAATGAAGATGATGAAATGGTAAACATAGTCTGAAACATAATGTCATCTCCTAAAATACAAAACATTTTAATACAGCTAATATTACAAACATGACCCTAAAATCATGAAACAGCACGACGATCAGGACAAGCTCTCCTATTATGTCCAACAGCCTTGCAAACTCCGCATCTGCTGCGTCTTTGACTGGTTTCTACTTCGTCCATTTCATTACGAATTCTGGTCACCTTTGGACGACCCTTTCCACGCAATATTTCTCTGTTGGGTATGATAACTGGACCGTCAGTCGGTGGAATGGCACCTTCATGACCAATTGGCTGCCATGGGATTGAATAAGCCTGCACCAAATTACTTACGAGGAACACATCATCGACATACTGAAAAGGATTCTGCCGAACATGTAAAGCAGCTGCTGCGGCGTGACTGCATGGGTATCTGAAGGCCTTAAACTTGCCACATTGACAAAACCGTTGTCCAAGGTTGACTGAATATGACCTCTCACAGCCATCCTCCACCTCAAATTGTGTTCGCTCAAGATTATAAGTGCGTACGTGGTGTCCTGTAGCAACAGTTTGGTTATGCCTCATAGCATCAACCACATTTCTACAATGTCGCGTTGAAGCCTCAACTTGTGAAATAGCCGCCTGACCCCTCGTTACAAAATATTCAACCAATCTGTTGTACGTGTGTTTCACCAAAGCAGTTATAGGCATGTTCCTTGCTCCCTTCAACACCCGGTTGACTGATTCAGCAAGTTTGTCATCATATGGCCAAATCTCCTCCCCTCTACATCATATGCATGTGTCCACTGTTCCTTGGGGATGCTATCAATCCATTCTGCAACCTCAGGGTTGCTATCACGAAATCGTGCTAACGCCACCTCAAAATCAACCATACAGGGATTATAACCTGCAAAACAATCATCCCATTAACACTAATCTACTTACACATGAAACATTTTAATATCATGTCATAATTGTTAACAATACCTAAATTCATTAGCGTCTTCTTCAAGCATTGATTTCTGAACTTTTGATTAAAATTACTGGCAATATGACGGAGGCAAAACACGTGATGAGCATGAGGGGGTTGCCAACCAGCATGATTCACCACAGCAGATAGTATGCTGCGGTGCCTATCTGAAATCAGACAAATGTTTTGCCTTTGAGTACGTGAAAACGAATGTTAGCAAGAAAGTATGACCAGGCTTCCAAGGTCTCCCCCTCGACTATGGCAAATGCCAGTGGCAGGCATTCATTGTTGCCATCCTGGGTTGTGGCAATCAACAATTTCCCCATATACTTCCCATACAAATGAGTGCCATCAATCTGAATTATTGGTTTGCAAAAATTAAATGTCTGGCAACACTGTCCAAATGTCCAGAACATGCGATGAAACACACGTTTTCCCCGTACCAGTCGATTTGCCACTAAATAATCATTGGTTTGAATATCATAAAAAGCACCTGGTGAAAAACGAAGCATTTAGCCACACCACCTGGGCCAAAATGCATATGATTCTTCCCAATTCCTGTAAACCATTGTCATTGCTTTCTGCTTTGCGAACCAGGCCTTACGATATGAAACTCTGAATCCAAATGTATGGGTGATCCTTTCCCGAACCAATGCAATCGACACAGACGGTTCCTCCTTAATCATTCCTAACAATGCAAAAGTAAATTCACATTAAATTTAACCATTATTCAACACATACAGAGGAAATTTTAAACACACGTACCTACTACAATTGAAGCAATAACATCAGCATCAAGCTATCTATGACCCTATGAAATATGGTCGTTAAGGCAGTTGTGATTCCCGCCCCATCTCGAAACAATCCACTTCTCACCGAACGTCGATTTTATTACCCTAACCCTCCATGGGCAACCCTCTGTATGAGCAATACACCTCATGCTAAACTTGTTAGGCTTGCTCTCAACCATATATGCCTCTTGATGCTCCTTCATCAGGTTCCGCTTACATGCGATCTGTGCATCCTTTTTGGAGGCAAATTCTTGTTTAACAAATAACGGATCCCCTAATTGCCATGGACCATGCACTGAACCCGAACCGGAACCGGTAAATGATTCTTCTTCGCTTAGATGACTCCAATCAATATATGTGTAGTGAGGAATTCCATCCCAAAAAGGAGTCACCTTAGCACCTTCAAATACAAATGTAGTAGAATAAATATAGCATGCACACTAAAATATTAAAGCATACAAATATACAAAGTTTACATGACTTCATAATTCATTTTACTAATGTTACATACCTTCAAAAGGATGTTCTGATTGTGAACATCCTACGTCGGGATGATGATGCATTCCAGACGACCCCACATCAGTGTCTCCTTCGAATCTAGTCGCATGCACACCAACATCGTCATCATTATCCAACGCACTAGCATCCTCTTCAAGAAGACGATCCTCCATTGCAATGTTTTCATCATCGTCGTCCTCTTCATCGTCATCCAGAACCCAAGTTGGGTCATGTGAATCTTCCTCAGACATGTTTACAACTGGATCAGCATATGACGATGTAGGCTTTGCAGCATTTATAGGAACTGACCTAATGGGAAACACATCATCTACCACACCAAAGTCCACGTATAGCTCTATAAAATCTCTCGTTGCCAATTTAAAAAATACTTCAATTAGCAATTCTAGGTCTTCGTCGTCCACAACTTGAAAACCCATGTAATGTTCACGTTGCCATAATCTCCTTGTAATCTGTATGATACTTTGGTTGTCTTGCAGAGCTAATTTTTGTCGAATCTTCTGATGTAAATCACCCATTGTCGAGCTTCGCTTCAAACGTGTCTGCCGTTTCTCCCCTTCAAAAACAACACCTTCTCTCCCTTCAAATTTCCTTCCACTATAATATAACACAACACGTACAAACTCGTCACCACCTGAACTCATTTCTTCTACTCAACAAAAACAAACACTTCTTCGCAGAGCTTCACTGTACAAATAAATTTCAAAAACACTGTGTTAGAATATCTTCTTAAACCCTAAACCCTAACCCCTAAGGCGTATAAATCCTAATCCCTAAACCCTAAGGCGTATAAATCCTAAACCCTAAACCCTAACCCATTAAACCATCAATCCTACACCCTACTCCATAAACCCTAATCTGTTAACCGTAATATGTGCACCCTAATCTGTAAACCCTAACCACTACACTCCAAACACTAAACACTAAATCGTAAACCCTAAATCCTAAACCCTAAACGTGTACCCTAAACCCTAACCAATCTACCCTAACCTAAACTAAGCTATACACCATAAGAAACATTTTCTACAACATTAAACCCTAAACACTAACAATTTCATGATACAATATATTAACTAATATACATAATTAATCAAATAACTTACTTGTTGGTAGAGCTTCACTGCAAAACCATTCACACTACACTTTTGCAACTTGAGTCAAGAATGCACAACAGTCAGAAATGAGGGAAAATCGAAAACGGGGGGCATATATACACACTGGTCACGCCCAGAACTGGGCATGTCTGGTTACGCCCAGAACCAGGCGTGACTACCCCCCTAGTCACGCCTGGTTCTGGGCGTGACCAGTCATGCCCAGTTCTGGGCGTGACTAGCAGCCCCAGATTGGTAAATAGTTTAGAAATAACCCTAAATTGGTAATTTTTTTATTTAAAATGTATTATTTAGGTTCTTTTACCAAAGTAGTCAACTAAAATTGTAAATGAATAAGGGAACTTACCCTCCATCCAGGTGTTCTTTAAATACTTTGTCAAATGCTCGACACATCTGTAAAATAGTGTATAATTTGGCCTATATAAAAGAAATACTACTTAGTACGAGCAAAATCCTAGAAGTTTCAAACGCAGGAAGATTGTTTTCAGCATTGATCAAAGTTCTGACCCCTGAATCTACAGCTATTGGCCTGCCAATTTGGTCCAACTCTGCATTAAGCTCGTCAATGGTTTTATTTATTAAGGCAATGATACTAGGTATATTCATCCTAATAACATACTCCAAATGCTGCAGGGATGAAAGTGGATAAAGGAAGGGAAGGGAAATTACTCACTCACTTTCACCAGTTGATAGACTCAATCTTGGTAACAAGGAAATCAATTTGGTATAGAACATCAAAACCGAAGATAACCATGCTATTGTTGCAGAATTATACCTCAACGGCATTAGTTCCTTTATCCATAAGATCAAGTTTTGTAACCAACCCCAGATGTCCTTTCTCTTGAAAATAGAATAATATAACAAAAGCCTTTATGAATGAATCTTGGCTCAAACGGAAAGATAAAAAAAAAACATATCCGAGGAAACAGTGTCAGAATTTGAAATTCCTTCAACTTTAAAAGACAGACCAGAAGGATCAACTTCTCTTGCAATTTTTATTGCGTCTGAAGTGGCAATATCTTGATTTGCAGGCGACTTTGAATCCAATATAATACAATTGGGCTGCACAATCAGAAAACTCAATTAGATAGATTAGGATAGACATAGAGAAGGAAAATGATAAGATGTAATACAGAGAATGAATTTGGACAAAGCATATTTATTGGTTCAGTATGCTTAATATGATTTGCCAAAATTACACACTCTACGACGAACAAGGTTGACTGGATATGAACACACACTCTACGACGAAGATTAAACCGCGGGAACAGGGCTCTCATTGCATCTCTTTCTATAACCTGCAAAAACAAAAACAAAACCCACTTGTCATGTTTTCTTCCTTCTTCTTTTTTTTGTTTTTTGGTTTTGGCTTAGGCATTTCATCAAACAGGCAAAGTGTGAAATGTGTGGTTAAGTGAGTTAGCACCGACCCTGAGCTTATCTTTGAGGCCACGTTGGAGGACGTGCTTCTCGAGAACCTGGACCATGCAATGATCGGTCTCAATGGCTACGACCTTGTGCGAGGCTTCGAGGAGCTTGAGGGTGAGGTTGTCGGTGCTGGGTCTGATTTCGAGAACCGTGTCGGTGGGGTTTATCGCGGATCTTCGAATGATGGTGTCCAAAACTCGAGGGTTGATGAGAATGTGTTGGCCTCTGCTCTTGTAGAAACGTAGAGCCTCTTTGCAATCCCCATCTTCATGCACTTGCCGCACCGATCAAGGCGGAGAGGTTGACTCCTATGTGTTGATGTTGAACAAACACGAACGAGGCGAAGAGGTGGGAGAGCGAGGCTGAGACGGAGAGGCATGTGGCCTCGATGGCGAAGGTTTAAAGTGAGGCGCAGCCGGAGGCAAGGGAGGCGTGGAGGAGGAAGAGGGCGTCGACGGAGATGAGGTGGTGGTGGGCGATGGCGAGGAGGAGAGATGTTATGATTAGGTAGAGAAGGAGGCGACGGGGGTAGGGAAAGGGGTGGAAGGGTTTGCTGTTAGTGGGGGGGAGTACATTAATGTATTTTTTTATTTTACTAAAAAAAAAAAACCAAAGTCGGTTATTATAAGAACCGACTTTGAATAGGCGTTATACAACAACGGTTATCAAATAACCGACCTTGAAGCTATAGTAAAATTTACAACATCGGTTTTTTCACAATCGACGTAGATTGTACGTCGTCAAAGGGAGCCTGTGTAGTAGTGTTGAATGGACTTGGTTGATTTTGCTATTAGTATTTCTATATATATATATATATATATATATATAAACACGAGTGTGTAGATAATAATGTAGTTGGTTTTGAATATTTTTCCAGCAATAATTAAGTACTCCCTCTCCCCCCTTTTGTGGATTTGAACTTGGTTTTGATATACATGGATATCATAAATTAAACTTACATCCAGGTTTTATTTTCTCTATAATTTATTTTAGATTTGTCGGCCTTCAGGGGAATGAATTTGTGGATTTTGTGGCTGTTTCACTTCATTACTTTTTAATGATCAAACTACAAAGTATAGGGTGGGCTAACAATTCTCATGAGACTAAATAATTGTTCTTGCTTTATCTTAATGAACAATTTCTATGTTCTCAAGCCATATATATGAGTGCTGATTATTCTCATCTTATTCAAGCTCTGTTTGTTCATTCATTTATTTTTTTTATTAGGTATTTATTTGATGATTGACAATGGTCACTTTTATTGAAAACCTCCGCGGACAAGTGTTGATATATGCATGGTTCATTTTATTGCTATGTATAATTATTATTTCTCATTACTTAGCAAATCAATTATGTACAAACTAATAACCCACCACTATAAATAAAAATCAGCATCATTTTCAAGCAATTGCCTTACAACAAAAACTTTATATCATTAATTAATATAAAGTACGTAGCACAAATGCTTTAATGATGCTCTCTCCTTATACAAATTATTCCAATAATTTGTATATCAAAATAGATAAACAAAACGTGTTTGTACACATGACAAATCCTAGTGATTTGCTCAAATACTTTTGTTTAAATAAATTGTTTAAATAAAATTATACAATTTTTGCCCTCATCATTTTTAATCACATTTTCTCTTTCTATGATTAATTTTGGACCGATGAATGGGACTTTTGTTGTTGATGTCATTCCCTTCTTAATTTCATCTCCATTTCTAATATCTTTCTCTTAGGATGATCCTGCTTTTGTTAATGAAAGGAAACTAGGAATGACGACCTAAATACTATCAAGGCAAAAAAAAAAAAAAAAAAATCCTTTCTACAACTAATATTTTTTTCAATTGTGCAAAGTCTAACACAATTAAAAGCAGATAAGAAACCTTTTGGTTTTATTTTCTAAAAAGAAGTACCTTCTTAAAATCAAACAATCTGTCAATGCGAACAATAACTAATCAAGTATTTGGCTTAACAAGAGTACTCTGTAATTTTTATTTTACTTTGTTAATAATTTATAGTTTACATAACAAACAGTGAAATTAAATAATTTTAAAAGAATAAATTAATGAAAAGTTGTTTTTAAATAACAAGGTCCTGCATTTACCTCTTCGACCAATAATTAGTACCAACATTAATAAATAAGAATGGTTAAATCAAACATCTAAAAAATACTGCTAAATTTCAATGCCTTTTCAGACTTAGAGAAATTTAAATTTAAGAGTTTTTAATATCTCACATTTCTCGGTCATCACCACAAATGTCAAATTTTGTAGTTGCCTCATGTTTTACTATTTACTAACACTAAGGCTGTGAGCCTTTGAGATATTAAACAACCAGCCACATGTTGGGTTGAGCCTTGCTTGCAGCTAGTTTCTTCCAGGGTTTTGTGTAGCTCGTGAAGTGTGAATACGACACAGTACACCACAAATGTGGTGTGATATTTATTAACACTGTCACCCTACTCGATTGCGAAGTCAAAGAATTCTCCATGTTCTGACCTGTAAACAATCATTGAAAAAAATGCTTCAGTTATGACTATACAAAATCACACATTCAAGGCAACATTACACAATTAAATTGCCAACAAACTATAACATCACACCACATCAACACACAAAATCCACAACTATGTCACACAGTAAAAGGTATGACATTTATTTTATATCTGTCACACACATTCGACCAAATAATTTCCCTTCTTCCAACTAAGGCACAATTGTTTCATTCCATATTCATATCCCAATCATCAACAAATACACACCACAAACTTCCAACAAGTTAAATAAGTAACATAAAGTACCAAAATTCATCTGCATCAATGTTTAAAATAAATAACCCTAACCTATTACGTATCCATGGATGAAAATCACAAAATAATGTCTACGCCTCGTGTACCCTACAACTTGGTTGATACACATTACAAAGAATACCGCTCCAATCCACAACAAAATGCACTAGTACTACCAATCATGTCATCATTCCAAAATAAAATTTTATATCATATTAAATCTGCTTTATATCATGGAAAACTTACTACAATTGTTCACATTATGTGAATGTTGACTACGACCTCCTTCTTCCAAGGATTGCGCAATGAAAATGAAAAAAATGGATGATCCACCACTACTACACGGATGACCAATGACAACGAAAGCAAACACAATGGGTAAATCTAAGAAACCCTACGTGGATAGAGAAGGGGAAAGGCATAGGCACTCACCAGCTAGGCACCAACAAATACGAACATAGAAGGGAGAAAGGGACAAGCCTAGAGGCTAGAGCCACAAGTCTTAGAGAGTATTGTTTGACTAGAACAGGGTTTCAAAGCCATCCAAGAAAAAATTAATTTTTTAAGGTGGAGGGCATTACATTCATTTTTAAAACATTAAGGAGTCAGCAAATGGTCCCTTTTGTATAATTGGAGAGTATGAGCAGCTGGTAGAATATAATTTGTCCACCTGTGAGGGACACTAGTGCTATGAAGCATCGATACCGACACGGTGTTTTCGATACGTTCCCGATACGGGACGTCAATACATTACTTCAAAAATACTAATATTTCAATATGTTCTCGATACGTCTTAGTATTAAATAATATTTTTTATAGAGTGTATTTCATATTAATAAAATATAATAAAAGGGAAATCATAAACACAAATAATATATTATCCATACAAAATTGATAAATACCTCAGCTAGCTTTTTAAGCAAAGGTGCACTGCAACCATGAACTCCCCACCAATCATTGGGATTCATTATATATCGATTTTCAATAGCGTCAAACTCTCTAAAACCTCCTTTCATTTGAACAAAGTTGACATAGTACTTCAATTTTACTGTAGCCCTTTCCTCCACACTAGAAAAATGTCTCCTGAAAAACCTTTTTACTTCTAAATTAATCTCCATATCATCATTTGGAGAAACTCGACTTGGATCTTCAGCAAGCCATTGATCACTGTAGTATCTACCAAAATTAAAAAAAAAATAGAAATTTCAAAATGGATTCAATTAATATAATTATTAAACTAAGTTACAATTAAAAAAAAAACTTACTTGGGATGTAAAGCATGTGCCAAACAATGAAGGGGAGTTGAACTTTTGGTCCAACGATCTATAAGAATATGATACACATGAAAAAATGTTGATTCCTCACCATTCATCCGTCCTTCTTTTAAGTATTTTACATTCTTACCTTCTCAATCATTGCATCCCACATATCATAAACCAAATGAAGACAAGGTTTATCAGTATCACAAAACCTAATCATATCATAAATAGAAGTAGTGAAAGCAAGGATGTAATCAATGTCTGCCCATAACTCATCATTCAATATCTTCTCCTTCACAAATCTTGCCCTTCCTTGATGATCATCTTTATAAATACTCCATTTTTCACAAATGACCATGTTTTGGAGGCCACCCATTATCAACTTGAACCTTTTTAACATCACAATCATGGAAGCAAATAGGGTGTCAACCATAGAAAGCAACTTCAATGGCACAAACTCATTAAACATGGACAATCTCATAGAATGAGTCATGATGAAAGTCTTGATTGTTGAAACATGTCCAACAATATTAGATATCCAACTACATTCTCCATAAGTAATCTCATTATTCTCCACATTTTTGGTTGCGCAAATGTTCTTCAAAGCCAAATTCAACGTGTGAACAACACATGGTGTCCAACTGATAGTCTGATATTCTTGCTCAATAAGTTGCCCTGTACTCTTACAATCAGCAGCATTATCAGTAATTACCTGAACCAGATTCTCCACCCCAACTTCTTGAATTACTTCCTTTAGCAAGTTGAAGATAAAATATTTATCCTTGATATCACCAGAACAATCAACATTTTTCAAAAACATGGCTGCAACATCACACACTGCCATGAAATTAACTATTGGTCTCCTTTGGGAATCACTCCACCCATCACTGACAATACTCACATCGTTTGTTCTCCAAAGAGATCGGGCAGGGATACACAACCTATCAACATTATCCTTATCTTGTTGCAAAAGAGTAGTTTGCCACAAGTTATAGGCAGGGGGTCGATAACCTGAATTCACAACAGAAAATAGTTAAAAAAAAGGGAAATAAATGAGATAAAAAGAAACATAATATTTCATAACATTAAATACCTCTAATGTTATGACTTGCAGCATAAGTGAATGCTTGTTGAAAGTACGGGTTCCTTGCCAAATGAAATGGCAATCCAGCAAAATAAAACATCAGAGCAATAATATGATTTAATTCTGCCCGCTCTCCCATATTGAAAGCTCTCTCAAGAGGACTCATGCTTGCAGTTCCTTTATCACTTCTTTTTCTTTTAGCAAACTAGTTGTAGCTGAAAAGCTAGTGGGTGGTAAAGGAACATGTCTCAGTGCATTATTCCTCACCCTTTCAGAATATTCCTCTTCCAATTTTCCCATTTCCATCAAAGATGCCTCCTTAAAACTCTTACATATTCCAATCCCTTTACATTTAATCTTTAACAAATGAGCCTTTACTCCGTGTATGAACTTCTATATTCAAGTTTGCAAAAGCTACAATTCCAAGTCATATTCCCTCCTGCTTCATTTTCATCCCCAACTTTAGTAACATAATTCCACAATTGTCTGCTCAATTTTTCAACTTTAGTTTTCACATTTCGTGCATTGGATTGTATTGAACTATTATTGCTTTGATGTATGTTTGACTCAATTCTATTATGTTAACAAAACATAATAATATTTAAAAATAAAAATTAAAAACATAATATTTGCTTTTAAACAGAAAGAAAAATAATTCTTTTACAATACAAATTGCACTTAAATCATAAAAACAGATATTGTAAATCATAAAAATATTAAATACAAATTGAATGGTAATAGAAAATGATGTGAAATAAAATGATATAAAAAAATGATTTTACATAATACAAATTTATACAAAATAAAATGATATGAAATAATAAGAAAAAACACATGAAATTTATAAGTGACAGCCTTACAGGGACGAACAGACGGTCTTCATCAGCTTCAGCTTCAGCTTGGACTTCATCACCGAGTTACAGCCTTACAGGGACGGTCTTCTTCAGCTTCAGCTTCACTTACAGCTAACGACGGTGGAGGAGGAAGAAAGAATGACCACCAAGCGACGGTGGAAGAGTAGCAACAGCGGAGGAGCAGTGACAGTGACGGCGGAGGAGCAGCGACAGCGACGGCAAAGCAGCGACGGCGGCGGAGGAGCGAGCAGCGGCAGTGAAATCAAAGAGGTAAGCACAAAATGGAGGAAGCACAGACACAGAGCACAAATCGAAGAGGTATGCACAAATCGAAGACTTCGTTCTATTTAGGGCAATTTTTTTAATTTACAAAAATGCCCTTTGAAAATCTGATACATAAAATGTAGTATTTTTTGCGTATCCGTATCAGACACCTGTCCAATACGTTGGGAAAAAAATTTGCGTATTCGTGCATCATAGCACTGGTGCATGTTAAATACAACATACACCAAAGGAAAAACCTTTTTACTTAAGCATTATAATTCTCATATAGAGACATTCCATGGGAAGTTTAAAAAACACATCGTCATCGCCATTTTCCTGTGGTGTGTGCTCTCTTGAGTTAGGCTAGAAAAGTTACACCAACACACTCATGCAAGAGCTCTTTCTTCTCAGTCTTGTTTCTCAACCTTTCAAAGATAATTTTTTTCTCTCCTTGCATGTCCTTTGGAGCCATGTTCTCATCTCTACAATCTTGAGTGTAAATCCTCTTCAAGATTTCAATTGTCAATTTGGTACCGATAAACCGATTGAGAGTTAAGAGTTCTACACGCGAGAAATAGTGAAGGGAACTTTGGAGTGTTCTCAGAGATTTACCATGAAAACCTCAAGTAAGGTAATGTCGTTGTCGAGACGTTCGACGACCCGTAGTGGTAAAAAAAGAGAAGATTTTTACTTAGATATGTGTGTGTGTGTGTGTGTGTGTGTGTGTAAATTTATGTAATTGTATTTAATTATTCCTTCCAAGACATCCTAATTAATCTCTCAAGGATTGGTGAACCCCAACTCAAGATTAATTAGTGTAATTGCTCAATGGGTACTTAATTAAATAGCTTAGTAATGCTATGTACATGTGTAACTTAATGAGACTGATATTGTCAGTGCCTTGTATTGAGTTATTTGAATCTGTTTTTGACTTGTATCCATGATTTAAAAGCTTTTATTTGAGTACTAAGTCAATGAAACAAAGCTAGATATATCAACTATATAATGATATATATATATATATATGTACATGTCAGGTTTGATTGCACAAATCATGCGAATAAGGTGGCTAATGAATCTGATTGTGGAGTTAAGACTTGGATATTTCCATACTGTGATATTGATTCATAACCACTTCTAAGTGTTTTATGTGTTTTGAACCATTATCGGTCTTGCCTGTGAAATTAGATAAAGTATGATAGACTATCTTGTGACATCAGAGGAAATTGTCTGATTAGAATCTGTATTCAAACCTGATGTGTGCTTGCCATATTCCAATTTTGAATTTTTCATTTCAACCCCTAAAAATTTTAAGACTTAGATCTTAAATTTTTTTGGTTTTATCCCTTTTCGATATCACTTAGTTTTATAAGAGTCTTTCTAAGACAGCATGTTTGTACGAACTTTTGGATTAATCCAGTGTGCATGATATGTAATATGTGAATTAGGAGTATACTTAAATCGTCCTATTTTGGCATGTATCCAGAGGTCTTAAGCTTGTTTTAAAATGGGACTCAAGCTTTGGTATTGTATGTGTGTACTAGAGCAATGTTTAGGAAACCAAAGAGTTTGACGTCTAAGTGCTTATGAATCTGTCATTTCAACGTGCCTTGCTGGATCTGCTACATTGACTTGTTGGATGGGATATTTTAGTATGATATAGTATTATTTGTATAGTTTACAATGCAATTGGTCCCATAGCATTTCGATTCTGGTGTGATTTATAGCGAATTTTATAATACAACACATTTTGCTAGCTTTTGATTCTGGTCCGCAGTTATACTATGCAAAAACTGTTCTATTTTGGTTTTGTATAGGTATGACATGTTTTTTTATGAAATAAACATTCTAATGGATCCATAGGTGTGGGAATCATTCCTGGTGTACTTTTATAGATTTTTCTTTAAATTTTGAAAGATGAAGATTGGGGGTAGATATAGATGCTGAGAATTATGTTTGGGTCACAAGAAGAGAAATTTAATTTGAAGTCTCTGTGCTTACTGTAAAATCTCGAAAAGATTCCTACTTGTATACCCATGTATTAGTAAAATTCCTGGCAATTTTTAGCTCCACATGGCAAGATGGTTTATTTTTAAGAATTTTCTCACTCAAACTACATAATTGGAAGCGATAAAATAATTTAAGCTAAAGTATATTGTTCATCTAAGTTGAGTTTCTCAAGACTAGTATTCTAAGTCGTTGTATCTTTGTATGTTTTAAAATTTGTCTAAGATATGTTTACATGTATATGTTTTGATTCCAGAAGCTTGTTAGCCAAAGCGTTGTTATTTCACTATATTATTGGTTGTAATTTTATTTCAAATTAGTCAAAGTGATTCTATACCAAATCTTATATTTCAAACTTCATAATCCTACTCATTTAAATTAATGCCTCAATTCCCTTCTAAAATAAAGTCCAATATTGGTCTAGAACCTAAGTCAAGTTATGTTTACGTATGGAAAAAGTATAATACATGAAATGGAGTATGGGTGTGAGATGCTGAAGTATAGTGAGTGTCTAATCTTGTATTGTTTGGATTGTTGGGATATAGTCCCTGATGAGTTAAGGGAAATCCTTTAGTAAACCTAAAACTCTATATGCCATCTTAAAGTACCATTGACGCTATAGCTTTTAGAATTGTTTGGAAATTATGACGAATAATATACTACAATATAATACGTTCTGTGTGATCGAATCTTTGTATAACTCTATTGTTATGTGCTTTTGTCTAACTTTAAAATGTTGTAGTGCTTACCCTATACTAGTAGGTTTGTAAAGACACACCAAGCTTAGTGCCACTTATATGGTTTTGGGAAAGGAATAATAAAAGAGACAATGGACTCTCCAAACGTATTAAAGTAAATGTAAGAATTAGCTGACTCAATATGAGTTATATGAATAGGTGGCTCTTTTAAGAGTTATAGGAATGGATGATTCCTTGTGAGTTACAGGAATAGCTGGCTCTTTTGAGAATTACATGAATGGCTGATTCTTAATGAGTTGTAGGATTAGCTAGATCAATATGAGTTACAGGAATAACTGGCTTTTGAGAGTTACAGGAATGACTGACTCTTAATAAGTTACAGGATTAACTGGCTCAATATGAGTTTCAGGAATAACTAACTCTTCATGAGTTGGAGGATTAGCTGACTCATTCACGAGTTATTGGGTACCATTTCGGGTACAGACAAATACATAATATACAATCCTACAATGTATATATATAACAATTCCTTGTTTAAATCTTCTTAATGCCAATACTTTTTGACTATGGATACCATGCATACTCATTCTTTATTATTAAAGAAATATAGGACTAGTTGGTATCGATGAGACACACATAGTATGCAGAAATTGTTGATGACTATGATGAGAAGTAATACTTATAAATCCTTCTGTGTAAATGTAGTAATTAATTATCCTTAAATCCCTAATTGTGTGATGAACCTTTGTACTAGTGTGTGTGTAAGTCTAGTTTATTTTATATTGATATTGCACTTGTATGCATGAGGTTCATCATCTCTCCTACCTAACTTTTTATGCTATTAGAAAACCTCACTCCTCCTTTATTTTTCTTCTATGTTGCATGGGTTACTCCTTACCAAACAACATGAAGAGCAGACAAGAGCAAGGAGCCACTGTCTAGTAAGAGAATGTTAGATCCAGATGCAATCGTTCTTCATTGTGGATCTTCCCCTCTATCCTTGTTTGTTTTGTTTTCTGCCATGTTTCGTATATATACTACTTGGAGATAGCCTTGTCGGAGGCAGGTTTTAAGTTTGTTTATTTACTTTTGGTGATAGCATCTCCATGGCCTTGTAGCCATGTGACTTTTGAACAACCTTACTTAGCGTATTAAGTTTTACAACACTGAATGTTACGTTTATCACATATGCTCTATATTTCTTTTACCTTATGTGTTTCCACCTTGTTCTTTAACTATTGATCTTCAATTATAACTATATAACAAGTAACCGAGAGTCAACAAGGTTTATGCCTTGTTTTATATGTTTCCATTGAGCTTTTGTTTATTTTAGTGATAAACATCTTATATACAACTGCTGTAGACAACAAAACAATCTTAACATATTTTTTTTGCTTCATTTATATATATATATATATATGTGTGTGTGTGTGTGTGTGTGTATGTATATTCATTTTCAATCAGATGTTATTGTTTCAATACTATAACAACCATTTCTTTTAAATAAATTTTATTCATGTTTTTATAAACAAACAAGTTTTCTTATTTCATTTTAAAGAGAAAAAAATCTCACTATTTTCTCTAGCTTTGCTTAAAATTGATCAAATTCTGTTATGCAAGATTTTCAAAAGCTGATCTCTAGCTTTGACATGACAGGTCTTTACGTTACCTTACCCATACGTAGGTGAAGGCATACATGGATGCATTAGGCCTTACGGGCCTTTATGATGCACATTATAAGTTCATGAATAAAGGCATAATCAATACCTTTATTGAGAGATGGCATCATGAGACATCCTCTTTCCATTTGCCAGTTGGAGAGATGATCATCCTCCTTAATGATGTGTCTTGTCTATTACATTTTTCTATCATAGGCACGCTTCTCAGTCACACAGAGAGGACCTACGACAAGAAGATGCTGCGATAGAAGTACGACTTAGGGTAGCTCTAGCTTGGTTAGAGGAGTTGTATGCTATCTATCTTGGTACTAGGTCCTATGTATGGGCTACTATGCTATCTGTTGCACTTGCTCGATATTACGATATTTGCCAACAAGAGCTCGACGCATGTAGACATTTGCTACCTACAACACCTCAATGATCTATCTACCTATGCACAATACGCTTGGGAGTAGTTGCATTGGCATATCTTTATGATTAATTGTCCTATGCGAGCTTGTATGACAACAAGCAGATGAGAGGTTATATGATGCTAGTCATGGTAAGAAACTTTTATTTTTTGTATGCATAATTATTTGTTTGTTAATATTATATTGCGCTAAAAATATATTTGATGGTTTACAAGATTGGGTGTTTTAACATTGTCAACCATTCCTTGTTGTGAGCAAGTGAAGACTTTTGACCACAAAAACTTGTTTGCCATTAGGTGGAGGTCATTGAGGGGTAGCAGCAAGGCTAATGCGACCAGCGACTTACTCAATCATATGCAGATGATTGATGTTGTCTAGATCCATATGGATCACAAAGAGATGCAAATCTCCCAAAGACCAGACATACTATTATGGCTACATGAGAGTTGGGACAGACATGTGGCCATCTCTCCCCGAGAGGGTTTTGTGACAGTTCAGGTATGCACAAAGGAATCCTTTGTCGCCTCTTCCCTATCTTTTATATGAGAAGTTTAGTGAGGCATGGGACAAGTGGGAACAACATATGGTGCCCTTGGGCGAGGATGTGTCACATGGGCCTCCATGGCCGCAACCAAGGACTACTTTTCTTGGTATTATAAGCATTTGCATCCATATGTGATTTTGTCACAGGAGGGAGAGGCACCACATTGCCCTATATGTATGCCTGAGTTGGAACCACAACCTCTGCCTCAACCACAACCACAACCTAAGCCTCAACCTGGTGGTCAACTACCAAATTATGTGTTGGTGCATACTACTCTTGTAAGGTAACACTACTACAAAAGCTATCTTTTACGACGCGCCTTCTAAGACAGTTCCCAAAAAAACGTCTTAGAATTTTAGGCGGTGACAATTTTGTAAATAATATGATATGTACGAAAACGGTTTTATAATAATCATCTTAGAAGTGAAGTGTTCAAAGACGATTATTATATAACTGTCTTAAAAATCAACTATACAAAAACTGTTTTGAAAAACCATCTTTAAAAACCACCTTTCATATTTGCGCTTCCTTGTATTTCTCTCTCGTAATTCAAATTTGAATCCACAAAAATCAAAGCACGTGTGTTGCCGGTTCGCTTCCTTTCTCTTTCTCTCCCACCTCATTCCTATCCATTTCTCTCCCACCACAACGGTCACGTTATCATTGGAACTCCAGCGCTAACAGCCTCCACTGTAGAGTTCCCGGGCTTCCATCCAACTGCCTCGTGTACCAACAGCCTTTCGCCGCTCAGTTGCGGACGCCAATTGGATACACAAGCGGCACCGGCTAGCGGTTGCAGCGGACAAACCGATGCGCCGCTGAGCACAACAAGGAGTCGGAAGGATGGAGGGAGAGGACTCTGGTGCATGTGGCCGTCGTAGTAACGGAGCTTGGTGTTGGTGTGGCAAGGAAAGATCTTGCCGCCATAGCTATAGAGGATTTTAATAGTATTATTATCTATGAGTTTTGATTCCATGCCTGGGTCTTGTGATTTGGTTAATTAATGACAAGTTTCGTTGAGGACTGAAAAGGGAAAGAGTTTGGTGCTTGAAAACTCTTGTGAGTTTTACAAGCATTTCATGACCTGATGTGCCTCCCTTCTGGTCAGGTAAACCTCCTGTTTCATGTTTCAATCCTTTTATCTTATTAATTTCTCCCTTTCATTTAAGTACTTTCCATATTTTGTGTGTGTTTAATTTGACTATAACATATGATCTGAAGTTTGAACATCACTTTTATCATCAAAAGCTCTAAATCAGAATTGTATGGTATTAAGGTATTAAGTTCACAACTGTGTATTTAGCACACTAATAGCATTTTGATTGTTACGAACTTTCATCTTCATGCATAACCAGCGCTTTACACTTCACCTTTTTCTTTCTTATAAAAAATATTTGGTTGATATGAAAAAGATCTTAAAATTGTATGCTAGAGCCCCTTGCTGCAGAAAAAAGGGAAAAAATTGAAGGAGGAAATGATTGGTGAGTTTTTTTTTGTCTTTCTCTTTTAAAAAAAAAAAATATTTATATTTTTTTTGTGTGGCGGTGCATCAACTTTCTTTCAATTTTTAAAATTTGTACTAAAATTCTTGTTTTACAGGCTAGTGTACTATTGGTGTTATTGGCTTACATTCCAGGTCGGAAGAGTTGGTTATAAGCAAGAACAACATGTTATTAAGTACCAAAATGAAACTGTATTCTTGTTTTACTAATTATGTTCCTCTCTCTCTCTCTCTCTCTATATATATATATATATATCTTCCTGATTTTTTATATTTAAAATTAATCTTTTTCTTTGTTTGGCCTGATTAGTATTTGGTAAAATATCAGCTTGAACATTTTTGCTATTGTAATTAGTCTAATTTTTCTTCATAATAGAATCAGTTTAATGTGACTATACACTGTCTTGATCAGTTTTAAGTAGAAAACATATATCTTTTTCCTCTCCCATCACTAGTTCTTGTTATTTGGTACAGGTCAGAGATCGATGAGCTTGAACAATTGTTGGATGATGATGATATGGCTTACCTATACCTGTCAAGAAAGGCAAGGTTCAGCATCACCAGTTTGTGGACAAAGGAGATATACATTTTGGTCTCTTCCTTCTTCCCCTGCATTTAAATTCTCCACATTAGTTATAAGAATTTCGTGAGATGATATACTCTCACTTTATTGGATTCCTTCTCGTCTGAGATTGAGTGATTTATGCTATTTATTCTTTTGGATCTTAATTTGCCGTACCACTTCCTTTGTAATTAAATATTATGATAATGATGATTCTATGTCTAAGCTATGCCAAAATAAAGGAACTGTTGACCTACTTTGAACCCGCATAACATTGAAAGTATATGGTCTTTGATCTCTGATGCTTAATTACCGTAATTTGTGAGATAAAGAGTATGTAGCCTTTTATATGGACATGGATTTAGATTCCTCATGTGATGCTTAATTAGTCTTGGTCTTGCCACTTTGATAGTTGAAAATAAACTTGTTTCATATTATTGGAAGCATTTTGCATTTTAGGCCATGATTTTATAATTTTTTGGGTTTTTCTGTTCCTTTTATGCCTTCCATCTTTCTCATTAACTGCATGGTTTATTACAGGCATAAATGTGATTGCGAAAGTGGATGTCCCTGGTCATGCAGCATCATGGTAAAGTTTATATCATGGATGCATGGCTCTCTTCTTGCTGCTTGATCTAAAAACTTAAGTTATTATCCAATGGCCTGAGAAACATTTTTATTGTTAGTACAACTTCAGATTAATGATTATAGGAGAGAGCTCAAAGAAATAGTATCTTTGGTGCTTATAGTCTTATTCTCTAATTAAAATTGATGTTTTATGTCGATAACTAGCACCAACCTTTAATATTGAATTTTAGTGCATAGGTTATTGGGGCAAAATTCTAATTTTAATTGGAGAAAAACACTAAAAGCACACGCGATACTGCACTAAATTTTGTCCAATATGTTGTTAAAATGTGTATCAATGCCCATGTGAGTGACTACTGACTTCACAACATTTATAATAATTATTATATGACTACTAAGTTTTAGCTTAGTGTAATTTTTAAGCTATTTTGTATCAATGCTAACTGATGAGAGATTACAATTTATTTTGACAGATTACTGGGCTAATACTTCCACAGTATATAAATGGTACCAATCTTAACCTGTTATACCAATTCATTACATTATATGATGATTTTTGTTGCCTAGGGCGATAAAGGCATTGAGTTATCATGCTATGGAAACTCAAAGATATGAAATTCAAGTTAGAAAGTAGTTGTTTATTTATTTATTTATTTATTTCTCTCTTTCAAAATGTCATTTCTGAAGCCCCTCTCAATTATTAAATTATTAATATTGGGTTTGTGTATCTCTATTTATTTTATATTAAAAAAAAAGGATAGACCTCTAAAAGTTTAATTGCTGCAAAATAATATGTATCTATATCTCTTATGCAGTCAAATGGAGATCAAAATTCCTCTTTTACATTTCTATATAGGATGGTTATATTTAAATATAAAAAATCCAAATATCACCTTCACCATCTTAGTTTATTTTTTTTAAAGACCTTAAACAAAGTTTGTTCTAAGGAAACAGTCTTAGAATGTCCACATTATAAGACGATTTTTCCTAAAAATGTCTTAGTTTAAGTTTATTTAATTTAAAAAAAAAAACACATTAAACTAATATAGTTCTACGGAAAATTGTCTTAGAATATCCACATTCTAAGACTATTTTTTCTAAAATCGTCTTAGTTTAAGATTTTTTAACACATTAATCTAAGACGGTTCCTCAAGAAGAACCATCTTAGAATCATTTATTACAAAGATGGTTTTTGAATCGTCTTCAAAAATGACAATTTTTTAAATTGCTCAATACAATGATGTTTGGAGAATCATGTTTGAAAGAGTAAAATTAAGAACCGATTTAAAATAGTAATTTTGTAGTAGTGTAATGTTTCTGATGTTGTCTTCATGTTGTGTGTGAACGTCCACGCAGAGATTGTTGGATATGAGAACAATACTAGAAGAGACATATATTCATCAAGTCATACAAAAAGGCTTGGCTGATGGTGTAACTCTGATATTTTTGTTTCTCTATATTAAATAAATATAATATATTACAAAAATATTTTAATAGATAAATAAATTATTATTATTATTTTGAGTTATTACATGTGAAATATATATATATATATATATATATATATATATGTGTGTGTGCGTGTGTGGGTGTGTGGGGGGGAAGATGACATAGATAATTGATAGACTGTCATTAAACTTGTATATATAACGAGTGTACATATTTTTAAAATGATCGGAATTTGTTGTTTACGCGGATCGATGAGTGTTGTATCAAATTTGTTTCCCTGACAGTTTGTGAATTTTTTTGACTGAAATTTAGTTACCTTTGTACACAAATTGAATGACATATTGGAAATTGATGCATGTGAATTTTCCTTGTTTACGGTTTATAAATGCGATAAGTAATTAGTAATTGCAAAGAAAACCATGTTGCGGTGCCTTAATGGAAAATGGCCAAAGCTTTTCTTATTTATTAACTAATTATACTCGTGTATTGATTTGAGCAACAGGTTCGCAAATTCTTGTTAGCCACATTCAAACACTATATTTTATACTTATATATATATATATATATATATTTCTTATACAATTAGGATTCTAATTAATTTGTATTATATATATTATATATGATTTAATTAAATGTATGAAAATTGTGACTTCCTTTATGAATCACGAACCAGAAGTTACACACACACATATATATATATATATATGAAAAAAGATCAAACAATATTAATGTAATTTTGATAATTATTATATTATTTATAACTTTCAATTGAATAATATACTTTTAAAATTTATCATTAGATTGAAATTCCTTTTAGGTAAATCACATATATAAAATTTCATATTAATCAAAAATTATTTGTTATGTCATTTATATATAATTAAAATTGACACCTATAAACATTTTAAAATATACTCAAATATAGATAATTTGATTATTTTTTTATTGTTTAATTTTGACAAAATTTGACATAGACGATCTTGATAATATGTAAATATAATTCAAAAGTTTGATTAATAAAAATCACATTCTATATCAAGTTATAAAAATAGTGTAATAGTTGTCAAAGTTACACCGATATAATTTGATCACTTCTATATATATAATATTTGTTTATATTACTAATTGGTATTTAGGATATTATAGTGTTGCTATATTTAACATGATTTCGAATATTATTCTTGTGTTGGAATTTGGGAATATTGCGATTTGAGTTGGTCCATATGTGTATGTGTTGTGTTATCTAAATATAGCTATGATTATGATGATGTATATATGCACATGAGATGGATGAAGTGATATCACGTTGATGTGTTGTGATGTTAGGTTTGTGGCCTTAATCTATGTGGGATAGGGAACATCATGTTTTGATAAATGTAAAAATGTCATAATTGTCTTATATGTCTCATGCATCATACCATGTGTTTTTGAGGGATGTTGTTGAGCTAAATGGGGAGGGCATAAATGAGTTGAAGTATCTTGAGGATTGTTCGGTCTGGAATTTCCATGTGGCTCATGCCGATCCCATGAGCTGAAGTATCCTTGCAAGATAAAGTAACCATGACGCATCATCGACAGCCTCATCACAATGAAAGTGTGTTGTTGGATTTTTCATGATGTGGAAATTAGGTAATTGCATGTTCTCGGGGGCTAATTTCTAAAGTGTTTTATTGGTATCATTTGCATATAGAGTCTTAATTAAGTGGAATCTGCATCATAATACATGTGTGTCTATGAGAGTGTAAATAATTGTATAACTATGGTATGCGTGTTTGCCAATCTGATATATGGTACATTATTTTTAATTATTTTAAATACTTACTATGTTATATATGATGAGATGTATCTCACTCTTTTATCTTTTTGTCTTGTTTGTGTTTGGAATGATTGTCACTTACATGTGAGATTCAATATATCAGCTAAAAATAATTCTTAAGGAGGGACTTAATAAACTTTAGTTTAAAATTTATTTATTTCATGTTTTCTTATGGATTGTAATGTTCTAATAGGTTATGACACAATGTTAGACTTATATTTATTTTTTCTTTAGATTTATGTTTCTAATTATAATAATTTAGTTATGGATTTTAAATGATTTTTGGAGAATCAATAAGTTAAAATTATTAATATCTATATACGTTTTTACAAAGTAAAGATTAACATTTTGTGATACCTTTGATCTTATAAAAAAAAAAATTCTTAAATCTTAATAATTATATTCCACTTGCTTTAGTTTTATAAATAAATTTTGTATGGCACAAAAATCAATGATTCAGATTTGTCCTTATAATTACAATATAAAACATTAAATTTTAATTTTTTAAAATTAAAATAATTTATATAAAAAAAACAAAATCATGATTGAGACTATATACAATAAAATCATAATTCTATTATACATACTATTCAATGAAGATTTGTTTCCGAGGTATTTTTGGAATAACAATAAATTAAATTTACCCACTTGATCATAAGTAGTGGCAATAATACTATCGGTAGTGCCAATAGTAGCTACCAAATCAATAGGCCAATAGCAATGAACAGTCTATATCATTACACATCATTTAAAATTGCTATGTCATGTGATTTTAATGATAAAATAAAATATACGTATCATAAAATATAAAGTAAAAAATAATAAAAAAATCGACAAGTCGACAACACCATCACCATCCTCTTCAGCACTCCGGCGCGTCACCGTTGTCCGAGAAAGGAACCCATCGCTGGAGCGAATGCTGGTAATTGCGTTATCTCTTCTATTATTTCGTGCTCCTTCTCTCTATTCTGATCGTTCTCTCTCACCGTCGCCATCATTTGATTCTATTCTTGGTGATACAAATAAGTCTGAATTGGTAGTGCCCATTACCTATTTGTGAAAATGTCTGAGAGATACCTTGCTGCATTGAACTATTGAAATTGAGGGATGTGCGGGTCTTGTGAGCTTTATTTGCCTTCTTACTTTTAAAAGTTTGTCATGGACTTTGTAATTGATACCTTGGCTAAATGAAATGGATTGATTGATTCATAGTTATTTATTTTTCCTTATTATTATATGTTGTGGTGTAATGACTTGGTTCTTCGTGCATTGCTTAATAAGATTGATTTGGCAATGATCTCATTCTTTTCTGTTTTTTCTTTCAAGTCAGCACCTTTGACTTGATACAGGTTAGCAAATATGAGCGAAGAGTCTCATTCTAAAGTAGAGGCTGTGGATCTCTTACGTCAGTTGGAGGATATCCTCGAATCCGATGCTCTAATGTAAGGTTTAATGATTTCATGCAAGCAAACTCATATCATACGTGCCCTGATGGCTGCTTCAGAAACTTGTGAATTTTCTAGCATTCCTATTAATCAATATGCTGTCTTCTAATAGCTTTAACCTTTTCATAATCGATGCTTAATAGTAAGATTTTTAGTTTTTTTATAAAACTATTACTAATTTATTTTAGTAAATCTTGTAAACTTCTCTTGTATCAAGTCTCTGGATGATATAAAATATTGCGAGATATAACCTTCATTGGTAGAATAACACCTTGTAAGCGACGTGTTGGTTAAGGTCAATCTTGATTCTTTGTTGCTTGATTTTACTATGTTGTGTTCCCCCTTTTAATACGCTTTTCCTTATGCTTTTGGATTCAGTGATGAGCTGGGTTTTATTCATCCATCCCAATTTGCCTTGCTAAAGGAAGAATTGGACATTTCGTCTAATTTATTTGATGAAGCTATCCATCAATCAGCAGACGGGGTAGTAATCTCTGAGGAATCTTCCAAACAAGACAACCTATATTTTTGGAACAGAGATCATAAATTGGGAATTTCAACTCATGTTCTTCTACCATTATATAGAGCTGCTAAACATGCGTTTATGACTACATTTAAACAATACAGGATGTGTGACAATCAATCTGACAAAGTTGGAATGTGTTTACCTGCTTTTTCTTCTTGTGATCATCTTGAAAGTATACTTCTGAGACACAGCAAGTCTCTTCTGCTGCTAAGCTGCGATTTTATGACAGCTTGGAATTGCAGGTTCTCCTCTTATCTTTTAATAATTTTTTATACTTTTTTTGTGGACATCTATAAGTAAAAATCATAAGTTGACAGATTTCAGTAAATTGTTTTTAACTGCTCATGAAAACAGATTTATTTGATAGCATTTTCCTTGTGTTCAAATGTCCAAATGAAGCCATGTTCATTAAACTAAAAGGAAAATTTTACTGCACAGTTATAACTCATAATAACTGCGATACTGTATGGTACTAATTGTTAGGGGCTAAAGAGTCAACAGAAGCATAAGCTTAGTGTTGCACAAAATGTTGCGATGCATGAGGGAACATATAAGGTAGGATTTTTAAGGAATGCATTAAAGAGAAAGTAGGGATAACATCCATTGAGGAAATTTGCTAGGAATTTGTTACCAACTTGAGATTCTCAAGTTTTCCTGTGCATGTTGCAGAAAGTTAATAGTGTCCAAGAAGAAGAAGCTCTCAATGTTTGTAGATGAACTTCTCCTGTCAGAACTTGTGCTCTCATATTCACCCAAAAGTGAACAAGCTTGGAATCATAGGTATTAAATGTGAAGGTTCTTATGACTTTGTTCCCATCACTAAAAGGATAATTTTTTTTAGTACTATATATAGATTTGAACGTGGAATTTTAATTGATCCTGAGGCTTTGGAATATGAATTTAAATCTAACGTATAGACGTATTTTATTTAGGCGGTGGGTGATCAAGTCAATCTCTGCAAACTGTTCAAATTTCAAAGAGATTTTGGGAAAAGAATCTGAGCTGGTGGAAAAAATAGCTGAGGTCTAATTTCAATACAGCAACATCATACTGTTTAAATTGGAAATATTTTATTGTATGTTTTATGATTGATGGGCTTGCATACATGAGATAAGGATAATTGTTGCTTTTATTAAACCTTTGTTGTGACGTTTGCTCAATACAATGATATATACAAGAATGTATTGTAACATTTGGCATGTGTATCATGTTACATTTTCTTGTTGGCACCTTTGATATTTCAATCCATTTTGTGTTGTAAATATGAAATAATCTCCAAAACATCTTCCTAAAGAAGGAAAGAAAGATTGGAGGGGTGGGGCGACAAGAGATCCACTGATGTTTTTTTTTTAAAAAAAAGTTATCTGCTGATTATTTTAATTGATTTATATAATGCTTCACCTTTTTGTCATGGAGATTAGAGACTTCATGTCAGGTGAAATATCATTTTGAATGAAATATCCATTTATTCCTTTTATGAACCGCATCATTTACAGAGATCAAAAATGAATTATCGTGCATGGAATCATCGTTGCTGGTTAATCTCATACATGACTAACGAACAGGTATTGATTCTATGATATATATTTTTATTTGTTGCAAGTGTATGACGTGAATTCTGGATCAAATTGCATGGTAATATAATGAACTGCACTAGCAATTAGTCATGAAAGGTTGTACATGTAGTCTTAAACTCCCAAAAGATTATACACTGTAGTAGCAGTAGCATACTTGTTTTCTCTTTTGGAAATGTCTTGTCACATGTGCTTATATGTAATTTTACTTTAACCCGCTGTTGGGGCTAAGGGATATATTAACCCTATTATTCCATGTTTAGTTGGATAGAATGGGCCCATTCCCATTGGTTAGCTCTTCCGACAGGGATTGGACATTCCAAAAACTAAAGCAATAGGTGTTCCATAAAAAAAGTGATGTAATCCCCATTATATTTCGTCAAAATATGTATAAAAAATGGCCCATCCAGGTGGACCACTTGTTCCGTTCCAAAATCCTTTTGGGACCAATTTTTTTTTTCTTAAGCAGTTAATATTTGACTAAAAAAACAAATTATTTTTTATTTTAATTATAGTATATTAAATATAAAAATGGAATGGAGTCAACAATTCAACATTCAATTGCATTCCTACTCCCTCTCCCATTGCCATTCCATAAAAAATCTTTTCATCTAATGAAATTACTTGCATCGACTTAATGAATTGTTCTCATGAAGCTTTACCTATTTAGGTTCTGTACGAATTAAAGAAATCCAGAAGTTGGGCTGCACTGCATGTTGCTGATAATTGTTGTTTTCATTATCGCAGAGTAAGTTGTGATGTACTTGCTTTAACCTGATGCTGAATGTTTATAATTTCCAAATTATAAACACTTTTGAGCTTTGAGTAAGAAACCATAGTTTTGTATGTCCTTTGATGAGCTTAGGTTTCTGCAATCTTGACAATAATAGTTTCCATTACATTGCAGCGACTATTACTGAAATTTATGGAGAACCAAAATTCTGTTGAAGAAACTATATCTTGTGGTCATAATGCTGATATTGTCCAAGCCCTGAAGGTAATAATTGTACATGATCTGATAGACTCTTTATTTTCAGTCCGTCATACTATGTTTGGATTGATATAAAGGAATGGCATGGAGTGGAATGACATGAAAGGCCAATTGATAGTGGTTTGCTGCAGTTGGATTGCTGCTACTGAGATGTTGCAGTGGGTTAGTAGCATCATTTGATGCGATCTGCAATTTTAATCTCTAGCTTCAAAATAGGATGGATTGGAACCTGGTGGATTGTATTCCTTTCCCTTGCATTTCCATCCAATACTTTTATTTTTCTTAACCTCCAATTTCAAAGAATGGTATATGGTAATTTTCTTCCATTTCATTTAATCACACCAATCATTACTCATTAGATATGAACATATAGTCTCAATCTCTCATCTTAAGGGCTTAGGATTGTACCCAGACCTTTGATTGTTATCTAATTGTCATAAAAGTAGTGCATGCTGCAGGCTCTTATGGGGGCCTTTTGGTGTTGGTATTCTCCTCCTATTGCTAGAAATGGTAGCAGAATGAGTGAATTAAGACATTAAAATTTATCATTGGCCTTTAAGGTTTCTAAGCCATGTGTTCCAAATGTTCAAGAAATTTGACACAAAGCATTAGAACTTTTTTAAAACAAACTCAGGAAACAATTTATGTGAGATATTAAACTTTTACAAAAAATGACTGATATGGTATTCTTTATTATAAAATTCATGAATGCTTATCAAAAACTTAGTTGAAAAATGAAAGGCAAAATAAAGTTAGAAAAGAATGCTTGTAAACTTTGCAAACTAGTGAGCTGCTCCAAACAAGCGAAGCTCAATTTAAGCACCCTCCAAAATATGCTTGACTTACTATAACTTCATGATGATACTGATCATGTTTTTGAATGAGTAATTCTGTTATTGCTTACTTGCTTTACTACTTTAAACGATGATCTTGATAGTCGTAATCTATGTCAGAACTTGGTTTTGACAACCCTTTATCATTGAAATATTCATTGTACTACATACTGAACAAAAAGATTGGGCAGCATGTGTTTCCTTCATAGAAATATAGAAGGGAAAAACAAGAACTGCAGATTGACTAATGGAATTGACATTACTATATCATCTTGACCTCTTATGGCTAGTACTATCAGTACACAAATCTAGTTTTTAACAATGTGGCAATTCTGATTTGACAGGATGAACTTGATTGGAATGAAACATTGATAAAACGTTATGTTGGAAGAGAGGTAGGCGACCTTTGTTATTAAGTTGTTGTTTCTTATTTGTCAATGGTCATCATCATTTGTCACTAAAGTGATTCCTGGATCAGCTGGAGCTTCATAAATAATCTCTTCATTAATTATTTACAGGATTTTTGGATTCTTGAAATATGAGAATATCATTTTCTTGTCTTATAACATCAAATTGTCATCTTTTAGTTATTTACGGTGCCTGCATGCAAGTGGCTACTCTACTTCAGATTCTACTTCAGTAGTTTTCTTACAAGTTTAGACATTCAACATCACTCATTTTTAACAGGCTCTATGGCTTCATCGTCGCTTCCTTTCCATGTGTTGGATAAATAATTTTCTACTTGATTCTGGTGATGCATCCTACCATTCCAAGGAGGGAATCAGCATGCATCACGACTTTGGCACCTTTCTGCGGAATGAATTATGTCTTCTCCACTCCTGCTCAACTTTTGTTGATGATGATTTTGTGGATGTCCAAGCACAAGCCGTATATTCTGCTAGTTACATACTGTGGTTAAAAGTGGTATGTGGATTAGTTTTCCTTAGACTATTATATTTTAAGACTGCTTAGCTGAACTGCTTTTTCGGGTGTCTTACATGTATTGTGTGCATCAGCAAGTCCCTAAGTCTCTGGAGAATAAGCTCCTTCAGAAGATAAAAGATGTCGATCTGATGATTTTGCTGGATAAGTCATGCCCAGAGAGATCCTCACTGTTCAATTACTTTTTGAACTAGATCGAAGCATATGAGCTATGTGGGATGTAAAGACTCCTATATGTGTAAGGGTAAAAGAGGAATTATACAGGCTATAACTAACTCATGTACCTGGCAACAAGTGTGGGAAGCATGGTGGTAAAGTTAGAGGCTGCATGGGATATAAAGGAAAAGGCCGAGGATAGAGACAGACAATCATTTGGGTAGTTTTGGGTGGTTGTTACCACAGGGCAGAGAAGTTTTCCTTCTCTGAACTCTTTGATTATTAGAAAATCAAGTTCCTATCACAAATAGTTAAGGTTTCGTAGAAGAGTTAAAATGTATTAACTACTGTCTGATAAATTTTGGGTTAGCTGTAAATCTCTGAAATTGAGCTGATCTCATGTCATGAAACAGAAAATTTGACCATTTTACGGCTGAGGGAAAAAAATATGACATGCATTTATTTGTTTATTACTTCAATGTCCTGTTCAGAAGTTTTTCCATTCACATTTTCTTGCAACACTAAGAAAAGTTTACAAATAAAATATTTTACTTTCCAAATAGAGAGGTATAAATAACATTTGTAACACAATCGGTACAATTTTCTCAAAGAAGAAAGACAAAGTGGAAAAGAGCAAACAAGTGAACAACAACCAATGGTTTGAATGAGAAGTACAAGAAAATTCAGCAGATACATTGTTGAAGTAACACCTGTAGTCTTGCACGAGACAAAGCCATAGTACAAGATATTTAAAGAGTTACATGGCATCATAATGATGATAGATAGCAGTCATAAAGTCTTAAACAGTGTAGTGTCCATTCATGGCATCAATGTCCAGACCCCTTAACTTGGCAAATGATTCCACTCTACCTTTCAGAGTGTGAAGCTCTCTCAGCCTGCATCACAAGGAAGAAAAATAAAATTAGGGGGAAAAGAAAAATCATGGAAAGGTAAAATAAAATTATGAAACATTTCGAAGATGATCAAAGACACTGACCTTGCTATCTCTGCACGCCTCCTAGCCTCTTCTGCCAATGTATTAATTTCTCTGAAGGTGTGCTTGTCTGTAAACCCTTTTGACTCAGCAGATTGGAGGCCATGTAAGGTTCTCTGCTCGGTTGCCCATGCAGCCTCACGAGCTTCTTTACCAAAGTCATTTTTGTTGATGAATGCAGTCTGTTAATTTGCACCAACAAGAAGTCATATAACTATATAAGTACACTAAGCATTCTGAGTCTTAGAGATTGATAAATCTATAAAAAAACCATCTGGCATTCTTCTCAAGTTTTGAACCTATTTCTTGTTAGACATAAGTTCATTTATTCTCTACACAAATTTTTGCTGAAGTTTTATCACAGGATCTGTCATAGTACTCACCCTTTGGTTTATCACCATATTCCAAGCCCTTCCACTTAATGCGTAACGAACAGCAAACTTTAAAGGATCTAGAAATAGATAAGTTATAGTATTGTATAACCAAATGACTCCTGTCCAGCCCCAACCAATACTTTTGATCCCAGCAAGTTGCCAAGTGACAGTGGCAGATACAACAGTTGCAATCTGTTGAGAATATAGTGAAATGAAACAGTAAGGCTTCCCGCTGAGAAAGTTCAAAAGGTTTTAGAGGTCAGAATAATTAATGCAGGAAGGTTGAGAAAACCATGTACCGCTTGAGCAATGATGAAGGCAGTGACAAGCAAAAGACCAGGTCTTTCTGTGTAGGACCAACCCCTTGAGCGTGTCACAAAAATTAAGGCTTGACTAATTGTACTGACTTGAAGATAGACAGCAGATCCCAACATTCTTTTGGTTGGATCTTTTATACCAGCATCTGGATTATACGGAAAGTGTTTCACACCAAAATGGTCCTGGGGCAGAATACTTCATCATCATCTCATTGCATGAATGAATAACAAAGTAGTGGACAACTGGAAAGAAGATACTTACAGGAAAGAAGTTTGTTTCAACAACTATATAGAAGAAGATCACAGTCATTAGAGCTAGATAGCTGCCAAGAACAATCCCAGTTGTAAAAATTTCACTAAGCTTCCAACTATCAGGAAGTGGAGAAGGCTTAACCCTATCTTTAGATATTGTCATGATGGTACCTACAAGGATGCTAACAAGTCAGGGGACAAGAAATAAAGAATTTCATGTAATGACCATCAAATTATAATGAGACTTCAGATTAAGATACTAGAAAGCAGCTAATATTACCATCATTGAGAATGGCAATGACAAGAACCATAAAGGGAGGAAAGTCAAATTTCCAAAAGCTGTTCAATAACATGAAACCAAGCTGAAATGATAAAACAAAAAAACTGAAAATGAGAAGATGGTTGATGATCAGGTTCATTCTGAATATATTCTTTATGTAAAAAAAGCTTACCACAATACGAATAGTGATAGATATAGCATATATCTGCAAACGAAAAGGAATAAAAATCATTATTTGTTGTCACACTAAGGTAGTATTTCATCTTCATATGTTGATAGTTGTGGGATTACTGTGTAATTTTTCATTCTCTGGAAAATAGCACGGCTAGTTAAAACTGCACTTATGATCACACTCAACCCAGGTTCTGTTAGGACTATATCAGAAGCACTTCTGGCAGCATCTGTAGCATCTGCTACAGCAATACCTATGTCTGCTATCTTTAGGGCAGGGGCATCATTCACCCCATCACCAGTCATCCCACAAATGTGCTTTCTAGCTTGTAACCTCTTCACAATCTCATACTTGTGCTCTAAGGGGAAATACATATTATCAGAAATTGAAAAACAAATTAAATTAGAGCTCCCTTTTGATCACTGCTTTCTTGGCTTACCGGGAAAAACTCCAGCAAAACCATCAGCATTCTCAATGAGATCATCAACTACGACAGCACCCAATCCATCTTTATTTTCACCAAGCAGTGATGAAGAAGGATACATGTTAGTTCCCATCCCTAGACGCCTTCCTGTTTCCTTACCTATTGCAAGTTGATCACCTGAAATGTTTTTTGTTCCATCATAACATGAGCATCTCTGATCATAGTTTTCTTATGCACACTAGAATTATATCAGTGACACAAAGAACTCAAGGACAAGTCTATTATAGAGGTAGAACCTCTCACTAGTAGACAGAAACTATCACAAACTTTTTCCTATGTTCACTGTAATACCCAATGAGATAGGTTTCACTTTAGAATTAGAAAATTTCAAGGTGTTGGAAAGGTAGCTAGATGTCATGTTAAGCCACCAATTTTAATTTGTTTCTTTTAAAGGCACTTCATTGTTTTCTAAGAATAGTCTAAATAACAAATTAAAAAATTAATGAAATCAAGGTTGTCAATTATCTATCAGGGTGGAAACAATTAGGATTATTCTAATAGTCCTTCTATGCACGGATAAAATTTCTTTAAATAAAAACTAACACTAAGAAGAATACTGAACAGTAGTAATACAAGAATAAGGTTTGAAAATAGATGGTGACAATTATAATGTTTTCCACTCAACACAAATTATGAATTCACTTGAATCATGCTTAGGTTTTTGTCTAATTGTCTTGAACTTTTTTCTTTTCACAGAGAAACATATCCATAAGAAAAATCATATTGTAAATGCAACCAAGATATTTGCAGTTGCAATACTCTTAAACGAACATCAGGTAATGGTAACACATACCAGTGATCATTTTTACACTCACGCCAAGATCAAGAGCTCTTCTAATTGTTTCTGCACTATCATGGCGAGGAGGATCGAAAAGAGGTAGAAGGCCAACAAACTCCCATGGTCCTCCTGGACTGTCTTTACTTCCCTCAGGTACTTCCTAAATTTAGAAATTGTTCATTGCTATAAAAAATATACACACTGATGTATTAATGAGATGATGGAGAACTCATAGGACATGAACCTGGCGAGCAACTGCAAGAGAACGAAGTCCACGTTCTGCAAACTTGTTAATAATTGAATGAACCCTCTGTTGGATTTCTGATTTGTTATGTGCAAGATTGAGAATCTACACAGTAGAAGAGTTAAATAATGATCAAACAAATGTTTTAGAGTTATAATGGATTATGTACTACCTGCTCTGGTGCACCTTTGCTAACCCTGTGCATTTGACCAGCAGCGTCAAGGTATGTAAGTGCAGTTCTTTTATCAGTTGGATTGAATGGAAGGAAGTGAACTTCTTTTATTCCAGCTCGTGCCTTGCAAAATTAAAAGACCATTAGTAGACTAACCTAATTTCAACTAAAGAAGATGGTGGAAACTTGCTTTGCTGAATGTTAAAATTTGAATAATGAAAATTTCTTTTCTGTTAATGTATGACACTGTTAATTAAGCTATCATCTATTTTTTTTATAAAAAAAATATGGAATTCACTGCAAAATGAAATGGCAAAGGCCTTCAGTGTTGTTAATCTAATAAGGCATCATTGAACTTGTACCTCCTTTGGGTCTGCCAACATTGAAACTATAGCACAATCAATTGCATCTTGGTTCTCTAGCCTTGATGCTCTTGCAGCCATAAGTACAACCAGATCATTATCAACCCCTTTAGCAAAAACCTACCAGATATTGATAATTGTTGGGAGAAAGAAAGTTAGCATTTGAGAATATGGATCCATACATAGACAAATACATAAACACCATCACTCATATTTATTTATATCTATTTATATATGCAGAATTTAAAGGTTCCGTATATGAAAAGGATTTTTTTCAGTGCTTTATGATAAATTGTAAGTTGATTGTCAATTATTAGCATTGCTCATTATTTCCCATAATATGTTTCTTTAAGAAATTGAGTACTCTTGTTTCAGAAGTGAAATGTAATGTTTGTGCTTGAACGAATCTCCTATGTCATGTACAATACATGACACTGAACATTATGATATACCGATTTACATACATTTAGCATAAACTATGTAACCCATTGTCCAAAGGCTCCTCGCTATGCGAAGGTAAGAAGTAAGGATATTGTATGCAGTCTTATCCTTGCATATGCAAAGAAACTGTTTCCGGATTCCAATCTATGACCAACAAGTCACCAAGACACAACTTTATCGCTGTGCCAGGCCTCGCCCTCTTTACATACATTTAGTATATATGAAATTTATATCAAATCAATTGTTATGCTCAGTTTTAGCAGGAACTAAGAAGAGTAAAATTAAGACCTCAATGATATTCTTGTCCACTGAAAGCTTGTTAAGAGTTAATGTGCCTGTTTTGTCACTACATAACACATCCATTCCAGCCATCTCTTCAATGGCAGTCATTCTCTTTGTTATGGCACCCTGCAAAGAATACAGCCAACATAGCCATTAGCTCAACTGCACAAAGATATCAAAAACAAAAATACTAAATTCTTGTGGTCTTATAAAAGCCACTAAAATGTTTGAATCACTACTAAGTGTTGCATCACAGACCTGTTGAGCCAACTTGTGTGAACCAATAGCCATTGTAACAGAAAGGACAGTTGGCATTGCAATAGGGATGCCACCAATTAATAGCACAAGGAGGTTATCAACACCATTTCGGTATTTCTTTTTATGGATTCCATATATCACAATGATTTCAAGAATCATACCAACAGCAATTGAACAGATGCAGAAATTCCCAATAGATGTTAGAACCTGTAACAATTATGTGATGTCACTGAGCATTATCCTGACAATATTTCACATAGAGATGACTGTTCTCGAGACAAAAAACATTCACTCGCATGACATTAAGGACACTACAAATTCTATATATGAACCTTTTGGAAATGTCCAACATGGGTTGTGTTTTCCACAAGATGAGCTGCCTTTCCGAAAAAGGTGTGAACTCCAGTTGCAATAACTACTGCCTCAATTTCTCCTTGCTTGCAAGTTGAACCAGAATATACTCCATCTCCAGGATGTTTGGAGACAGGAAGTGACTCTCCAGTAAGAGCAGACTGAAACACACAGAAACATATATCTCAATGCAAAAGGTTCATGTATGAGATGATATGATAATGAAGCATAGTATTAGTTAGGATGTCACATGTCATCAATCTATGTGTCAACAACAACAACAGAAGCCTTTTTCTATTAGGTGATTAGGTGAGATTGGTTGCATGGATCACACAAAGTCATTTGGCTCAGTTAAAGACCGGATTTTCGGAGATATTAATTAGCATGAGATCTTTCATAACGACTTCCCTCATCTATCTATGCATCAAATGATTAATTTCTTATCCATCGAAAATTGATATTTCCCTTTTCTTAAGGAATATCAGGACCAGCTCCGAAGGTTCCTATGTAGTTCACATCTCCTTTTTGGTTTATCTTAGTTGATATGGAGCAACCTCAGCCATTAACAGCCAATTTTACCTGATCAATCTTCAAAGGATCACCTTCAAGGAGACGTGCATCAGCAGGAATGATGTCACCAAGCTTGATGCTAATTATGTCTCCTGGAACCAACACTGAAGCGTCTTCTTCACTCCATTTTCCATCACGAAGTACCTGTAAATGTAAATTACATTAGATGTCAAAGGAAATGAAAACAAGACAGTATAACAAAGTCGTTGGAAATGTGAAAGGAAAACAAAAACATGCAATAGTGATGTAGAAAGCTACTGTTAAATCAGTGAAGAGGGGAATAACCTTTGCTTTGGGGGCTAATCTGGCCATAAGGGCAGCTGCTGCATTGCCAGCATTGTTTTCTTCTATGAAACTGATGGTGGAGTTTATAAGTAGCAAAAGAACTATGCCAACAAAATCTTGATAATCTCCACCTTCGCCCTACAGAATTAAGGAGCTATTATATTGAATTTCATGGATAATGGATTGTAAATTGTAACCACAACGTTCTCAGACAAAGTAAAAATTGACTAATTGATAATGAAACTTGACATTTAAATTTAAACCTATGGCAATATCTAGAATTGTTACCACCAAAAACTTAATTTGTATTCCACAATCCTTTGTAAAATTAATAATATTTGTAATTTCCAAGTTAAAGGGAAAGAAAGGAATAGAATGAAAATAGTTCCATTTTTTCTACCTGGAAAAGTGTAAACATAAAATTTGTCCTTATAATTATATCATTGGTCATTTTAGTCTCTGAAATTACAAAATAAAACATTTAGTCCCTGAAATCGGAAACTTTTAGTCTCTCACATAAGGGTTCGTCAATTTAATTTTAAACATTGGCAATTGTTAGTCAATTTGATTCTTGACTTTACTAAGCATTAGTCAATTTGGTCCTTAATGTCAGAGACCAAATTGGCTAATTGATTCGATAATGTTAAAGGGACAAATGGAATAGTGTTGCCAATATCATTAACCAAATTGATTGAAAATTGCCAAATATTAACTATATTTGTTTTTTTTTTTTTTTGTAATATCAAGGATCAAATCAATTGAAGGATGTCAAATTATTGTTTTGTTTCATTAAATAAACTTTGTAAAACTATGGAAAAAATTGAAAACTCAAAGAATGGTGAAGATTTACCCCTCCATGTGCCATGCCGATGGCCATGAGAGCAGCAGCTTCCATAACCCATGACAGAGGATTCCACATAAAGCCCAAAAACTTCAGTATCTTACTTTCCTGTACAAGCATTAAAGTATAGAAGCTATCCAATGAGAAACTTAAGCAACAATTTAGAGAGAAATTAAGAAACTAAAAGCATTAGAATTTGACTTTTAACCTTTTTTTCTTCAAGCTTATTGTATCCAAACAAGTCAAGCCTCTGTTGTACTTGCTCAGAGCTTAAACCTTCTCTTGTGCATTTGAGATTATCAAAAACTTCCTCAAGAGGAATGTTCTCCTACATAGCACAAATTCCAAGTTAATCAAATGTTAAATACTGATAGTGTTTTTCATCTCCTATGTCCTACTAAACATCATAGAATTAAATTAAAAAAAAAAAATCGTCCTACTTTTCTATTTCTTTTGTATTTCTTCATATTTTGGGTTTGGACTTGAAAAATACATAGAAAGGACATATAATACAACCACAAAAGTCTTGTCTCATCAGGTGAGGTAAGGTACATTAATCACACATGGACTTAATTAATGACCAAATCCTTAGAAATATTATTCATCATGAAATTCCTTTTAATATCTTTCTCTAAAGTTCTTCTCGGGTCATCCTCTTCCTTTTTACATAACAAAAAATTGTGCAATCTACTCTTCTCAATGGTGCTTCCATGTAGATAGATTATTTTCTTTTCCAAGTTAGCAACAAGAAATTCAAACACTCACTTTTTAACAAGAGCAAAATAACTTCTGAGTAATTTCCCAACTGATTAATCAACAAAATAACTAATCGAAATTGAAGTAATTACTGAGAATTCGCATGTAAGAAACTAGAATATGTTTTCAGCTCCAAATGGAGGAGGAATAAATAGATTCTAGATTGACAGACTATGCCAAAAAGAAATAAGGACATTTTAATTTTCTATTATTTGTTTCACATACCAGATCAACAGCTTCCTTTACAATAGCCTCAAGTTCCACGGACCCCTCTCCCATTTTCTGAAGCTGCTTAATCTTCTACTCTCTTCCCAGCAAAACAATATGCACTTTTGAGCTGAGTCACAATTAGAACCGTTTAAATGTAGATTGATGAACTATAGCAACCAAACATAAGATGTGCCAATGCCCCAAAATAAATTGTAGTTAAGATAACAAAACAATTTCTGAAACTAAAGATAGAGATACAAATTTACAACTTTCCTAGTTCACATGGTGATTCCTAAACCCTTGGATTATGTGTATGAACCCAAAAAACTTTATGTAATGTATAACTGAAAATTTGGTTCTATGTGACCCCCCACCAGAGTTGTGAGTATTACCATAAATTACCTCTCTGAGAGTTTTGATAATCTCTCCAAATCCTTAAAACACTCTTTCAAACTCAATTGGAAGATGTGACATTGCAAGAATGACACAAATATATGTATACACACATAGAAAGAGAGAGAAATTGCACCAATGTGCTTAGAATAACATGACAAAAACTAGAAAAATACAACGTTACAAAAAGTGGCATATGTGCATGAAAGACTCCGCCGGCCAGCTTCTATACTTGTATTATACAAAGCTAGTTACATTCAAACATTAATTATTTTTGCCGTCATGTTAATTTATTTACCCTTGAATCAAAAGTTCAATATATATCCTGCAGGTGAAATAAAATATTGATTCAACCGTACATCTTATTCTGCCATATGTACTTTATGCCGTCATGTTAATTTATTTACCCTTGATCAATATATATCCTGCAGGTGAAATAAAATATTGATTCAACCGTACATCTTATTCTGCCATATGTACTTTATGAGTGACATATTTTTTTATATCAAGTAAAATACCATTTGATCCAATCATACCAAACATAGACCGACTTTTATTGAATTGAAGTGTTTCATCATCATGTTCTAGCGCTAGCAAAGAAACTCTATAAAGAACAAAATGCTGTGCCAGCAAAGATTAAACCAGCTCTTAATATACACAAGATATTGCAAATAACAATAATAGTGTTACAACTGTAAAATTTCATTGTTGTTACAAAGTGTGGGAATAACCAAAATACTACAAAACTCTTTAAAAAAAATCGAAATAAATAGTTGTAATCACTTTCAGTATTAGTTAATGAAGTAAAAAGAAAGTTTAAAGTACGCTGTCAAGATAACCTAATTTATATATAATGAGAAATAAAATATATATAAAAAAAAACTAAGGTGCGCCTTTAGTTACCTACGTTTGGAGTGGTTACAAAAAAAAAAATTGTTAAAAAATACCATGTACTCATTGAGGAAAGAAATGTTTAGTTGCTAGCTTTAATTTATTTCGAGTAAAATAAACTTTATCTAAAAGAAATTAAATCATTAATATAAATATTATGTTTTTTACATTATTAAAATATAAACTTTATCTAACATACCATCTATTACATTTATTTTGTTTTTCATCTTCTTTATCCTTCTCTTCTTATCTCTTTTTCTTTCATCCCTCTCATATACTCATATATATATATATATATATATATATATATATATATATATATATATATATATGTTAGACAAACACTAATTTTTTTATATTATTGGTTAAATTGCTTAATTTTTTATACGTACTCTAATTCTTCTACCTATATCAGTGTAAGACATATCAATCAATCTCGTTATTGAAGTGCCACGACAGTAGAGCCTCAAGAGATCGTGGGAGCCTCTGTTGAATTCAATTTTTGAAGCCTTTTATTAGTTTCATATTTATGCGTTGACCTCACTCTTTATAGTTATGCTCATTTTATGCTAATTGCTAAAGAAACATTGTTATGTCTAAAACAAAACGTCACTTTTAAATCTAATACAACTTTTTTCTTGTGAACATATTAAAACTAATACAAAGACTTTATTTGCTTGGTACTATTTATGTCAGCAACCTGTCAAGCAAAATAAATATTTAAGGCAGAACTTGTTGTTTAGCAAATTATATATAATGGAATACTATTTTTATATATTGTTTTTAATACATTTTTTATTATTAGTTAAAATTATGTCAGTCCCATAAAATAAGGTAAATCTCACTTTTTATTTAATAAGTTCATTTAATAGATTTCACAAGAGTTTTTATAAATAATAAAGAGTACTCTTAGTCTTGAGTCCATAAGCTGTGTATATTTTTGCTTTGTTAACTAAGGATGAAAGTTCTATTGCGCTGAAAATTCTGTAGGTAAAGTAGTTGAATTCTAATACAGTATCGTTTTATTAACAGTAAAAAAAAAAAAAAAAAAAGGAGATACTAATAGATTCATTTTTGTGTACGGATAAAAAAAATATTCCTTATTATGGAATTAATTGTACGTGTTTTGCCGTGTACTTTTGACTGTACGGGTTCAGCTAGCGTTGTTGTAGACTTGTAGTTTTCTTTCTTTCGGCTTATTGCACATTCGTTGAAAAACAATACATTCTTGGTGGAGTTTTTTTTTCCATACTAATAGGAAAAAATATTTGATTATTAATGTTGTTTCCACTAATATACTTCTTTTAATGAAAATTGATCTGTTAGTAGATGAACATTATGAGTTTAAGAGTACGTAGTGATATTAGAAATTTTTTGTGTGTGGTTAAGGGTTTCACTGTTCAGGAATGTGATGAGACCAAGTTTGTTCAAACTTATCGAAAATAACAGACAGCAAACGTCGATTGTTCGTAAATGCAAATAAAATAAGAAATTATGACTAGGATAAGGCATTTCTTTGAAATATTATATATGATTTTTAGGAAAAAAATAAAATTCTAACACTTAATAAAAATATTGATAAAAACTTTTGTCAGCATTTAAAAATATAGTCAAATATGAATAAATATTATTAATATATTTTTGTGATATTTATTTATATTTGACAATATTTTTTAATATTATAAAAAAATTACATAAAAATTATTATTAAAATCCACATATAATAGTGTGACATGTGAAAGTAATAAAAAAAAACCTCATAAGATATAACTTTAATGTATAGCTAGAACTCCTCAAAAAATGTAAGTTTAGGACTATAGGTTTCTACCACATATAAAATACTTTTTTTCCATCCACTAATTAACTAAATCAAAATTTGTAACACTTTGTTATCACTTTGATCGAATAGTTCTCTCTCTTCCCACAATTCTTTTAAATCAAAATATGTTTTAATAGAGTTTTAAATCTTAAGTTATCATATTATAGGAGACTATAACTTCTTTTACTAGACTCAAGATTTCTTTCTTTGAGAATTCTCTTTTTCATAGAAGTTAAAATACTTTATCATATATTGGTATAAAAAAAGAAAAAGAAATATTTTACCATATATCATTATATAAAATGTGACAATATATGTTGAAAGAGCCAGCGTCAACTCAAATTTGGAGCTCTAATGACACCATTTGGTAACTCTCCCACCACTCCACGTACATAACAATTCCTCAAAGTGGTTCACCAGTTTGACATTGACAAGCTTTTTATCTTGATCTAAATTTATTAATACATTTATTTCATGATTGCATATTCTGACATAAATAAGATATTATTCAATATAGTATCTTTCATTGAATGTGACAAAATCCAAGTGTATAGCTAGGTCTCCAAATTAATGGATAGACGAAGTTTCAAGCATCGAGCAAGCCGTTACGAGTTACGACCATACCAAGATGTTCCGTTTTAAGGTGTCCATACTAAAGAAGAGAGTAAAACAATGAACAAAATGCTAATTTGTGTCTGGTTGGTCTTGAATATATCCAATATAGAAACTCACGCAATGATATACAATCATGTTTTTTGTCCCACCTAAGAATTTATCCATTATTTTTTGTAGAACTATATATAGTACGGTATACTAATTTGTTTTCTGCAAGAAACATGCAAAAAATAGACAACACTAACAAGAATTTATTTGCCATCTAGATCATAAGTCCCATTACTAACCCACCAAAAATGAGAAAAGACGACAAAAAGAAACTCACTTTTGAACTCGAAAACAAAATGTTTCCCCTTAAGTGTAGTGTTAATTAAAAGTTATTAATAAATATTTATTAAAATATTAAGAAACGCTTTAAGAGATGATTCCAAAATAACCTAGAACTTATCTAAGGCCAACATTATTAATCAGACGGACAAGTATCCCTCTATGAAAAGTTGAAAACAGCAATAATCAAGCAATTTTCATCATTTTACTTATGTAACTAGGAAGTAACTTGTTAATGACATAAATTTTACCCATTCAAAAGTTAGTATTAACATAACATAACAACCACTAATAACTAGTTGTGTTTAAAATTGATACTAGGATAAAAAAAAAAAAAAAACTGAAGAATAAATATAAAATTCCATTCTCAAAACGTAACTTGTGTTGATTTAATCCTGAAAATTCACACATATATAATTTAGTCCCTGAATTTGTTAATTTCATGACAAATTAGCCTTTTGGAACGAAGTTGACCAAATTTGAAAAGCTAGATTAGTAAAGAAATTGATAAATCCATGGATTATATTGTCAAAAAATTGATTTTTTTTAAATTACATTGCTATAAATTTGTCAAAAAAATTTGAAAAGCTAGATAAAGATAATAACTAATACATCATAAATAAGTTAACAGATTCAAAAATAAATTATATATACACAAACTTTCGAAAAACCAAATAACACAAGTAGACGCTTTATGGATGAATTTGCTCAACACAAAGGTTTTTTTTGGATCATCTCTCAAAACAAAGGTTAACTGTGGAGTAATATATAAAGTAGTAAATTAAAGTATCAATAGCAACATCGCATTTTACTTGAAAAATCAGTTCATATGGAATCATAACGCATATGAATTACCAATTATATATTACAAAACAGCCTAGCTAGTACTGATTGCCATGAAAATCCAACTCGTAACCATGCACATTTAGTGATTTAGCTTAATTGTCAGTATTTTTCAAGTAAAATATCACTAATAAACTAAAATAGATTTTTGTTAATACTTTAGACAGCTAGAGAAAATATGTCTATACACATTGCTGTGATGTTAATTGTGGCCGAGGCTGTTTTCTTACATTTTCTAATTAAAGAGATAGTTGAGATTCCCACATTTTCTACAAGTCCGACTATATATAGAAAAAACTTAGGTCCAATTCTTTATGTATTTTTCAAATTAAATTATTTTTAATTAAAGTTGAGATTTTACTTCAATTATTCGTGTAATAAAAATTTACATTAAAGTTTAACATAAATTATCAAAATAAAACTTTAACAATACCAAAAAAAACCTAAACAATTATATCTAAGTTTTGTCCACTATATACTTTCAGGAATACCAGTATTTGGTTGGCTTAACTGGCACCCTTGGTTAATCTAGTAAAAACAAAAATCGGTATATTCTGATAAGTAGATCACAATATGTTAAAACGATGAAACTATATATTTATAATACAATTGCATCCTCAACTTCCATTGGGGGAAAGTGCTTTTTTAAAGTTATTAATTAAGCTTTTATATGAACTGTCATTTATTAAAGTAATAAAATGGTATACCAACCTCATTAACTGGCCCATAGTTGCAACTTTGATCTACCATCTCCATCCTCTACGGAACTAAAGTTTATAACAGAAACACGCGCGGTAAGATTTTACATTTTTCTTTATCCAAAATTCAGTCCCAAAACAATATTTTGCATGTTAGATGTGTTAAATTCAAATATGTATCTTTAGTGTGAACATCTCTAATTTTAGGTCGAGAAATTTTTTTTATTTAAATAGGAGGAATTTAGGGGTTTTCTTCCTGCACCGGTGCTGCTTGATTTTTATGGGGTAAAAGAAGCTTTAGCGGCAATTTAGATGTCTGAATTTCTACTCCAACTGGGCTTGGCAGTGCTCCATATTGTATATATACTATTTGTCCCGTTAAAATTATTATTGGCTCTTATTAAGGGACTAAAACTTTTTTATTTCAAAAATACTCTCTTCACAAAATCGTGATTTTGTTAAATAAAATGCATAACGAAATCATGATTATGTTGTACACCAATTTTCAGCCTCCTCCTCCCCCGCTTAGTACAACAAAATTGTGATTTTATTGTATTCATATATAACGAAATCACAATTTCGTTGTGTAATTTTTTCTCACCCCAAACATAACAACATAATTGTAATTCTGTTGTTATATTTTGTGGCACCCCCTAAACACAATATAATCATGATTCCATTGGGTTAAGTGGAGGTGAAAAAATATATACAGTAAAAATACGATTTCGTTATACGATTAATCATGATTCAGTGTGGTCAAATATTCATGCAAAAATGTGATTCCGTTATGGCATAGGAGTGTGCAACGGTGAATGTGCATGACGACACAGTGATGGTGGATAGGAGTTGCACCTGTAGAGCCTCAAAGGTGGAGATTATGTGCAGGTGGAGGCCGCACGCAAGCAAGGGATCTACGTGACAGTGATGGCGGGGACTGGTGGCGGTGCACGGCATGGAGGAGATGGGATAGTAAGGAGGTCGTGCATGAGCAGAGGCTCTACACAATAGTGATGGTGGGGATTGGTGGCAACGAGATTGTGTTGAAGAGAGGTGGAGCCATAGGGGGTTGGGTGAGAAGAAGGTGGGGGCACAAGGAGTGGGTGAGATGATGGGGAAGAGGGAGGGAACAAAATGGACTTTTTCACTCAGAGATTGGGGCCAATAGCAAAGTAGGTTAGGACTAATAGTAGCTCCTTTGTATATATACTTTGGGCTAATTTAGTTTGTTTGCTAGAAAGATGCGTGCCTTGGGTGATTTGGGTCTCACTTCAATCTAAATTGGGCTTTACAAAATGCAGGTCCAAAATTTGTTTGACTTCGACTTCAATAATTGACTTTTGGTATATCTACTACCCTTTTATATATGCTAAGTACACTCTCATTAATTTTTTTTTTCTAATTTTTATTATCATATATACCCTTTATGTAACCACCCCTTTTATTTCGTAATTATTTCAAAACGACTTTCTTGCGTATTAGTTAATTTTAGAAAACGACGTCTTTATTTGCCAATTGATTACCAAAAATTTCTTTTATTTAATTTACTCTGAAAAACATTATCAAATTTAACGAAGTAGTGAAATTGTCGTCGTTTTTTTTTTTTTTTTTTTAAAAAAAAAATTAGCGGTCAACACGTATAAAAGTTTAAAAATATTTACCTATTATAACCATGGTACTCGTCGCCATAAATATATATTACACAATAATAATATACAGTCCATGTTGCACACACCATAATGTATCCATAGCTCACATATAAATAGTTCATTATAGAGAACTAAATATCAAT